>CAMAOC010000082.1:0-178828 GCA_945859555.1 Megachile ligniseca
TTATTCTACTATTACTATCCCCATTACTCCTGTCTCTATCCCTATAACTATTATTATTATGCTTAACACTATTATTATTAGCACTTTAACTATTATTATTATCCTTATTGCTATTATTATTATCGCTATATCTATTATTATTATCCTTACTACTATTATTATCATCGCTATGACTGTTATTATTATCCTTATTCTATTATTACTATCCCTATTACTCCTGTCTCTATCCTTATAACTAATATTATTATGCTTATTACTATTATTATTAGCACTTTAACTATTATTATTATCCTTATTGCTATTATTATTATCGCTATTACTATTATTATTATCCTTACTAGTATTATTATCATCGCTATGACTGTTATTATTATCCTTATTGTATTATTAATATTCCTATTACTCTTGTCTTTATCCTTACAACTATTATTATTATGCTTATTACTATTATTATTATCGCTATAACTGTTATTATTATCCTTACTACTATTATTATTATCGCTATGACTGTTATTATTATCCTTATTCTACTATTACTATCCCTATTACTCTTGTCTCTATCCTTATAACTATTATTAATATGCGTTTACTATTATTATTATCGCTATAACTATTATTATTATCCTTACTACTATTATTATTATCCTTATTCTATTATTACTATCCCTATTACTCTTGTCTTTATCCTTATAACTATTATTATTATCGCTATAACTATTATTATTATCGTTATGACTGTTATTATTATCCTTATTGTACTATTACTATCCCTATTACTCTTGTCTTTATCCTTATTACTATTATTATTATCGCTATAACTATTATTATTAAGGCTATAACTATTATTATTATCTTTATTACTATTATTATCGCTATGACTGTTATTATTATCCTTATTCTACTATTACTATCCCTATTACTCTTGTCTCTATCCTTATAACTTTTATTATTATGCTTATTACTATTACTATTATCGCTATAACTATTATTATTATCCTTACTACTATTATTATTATGCTTATTACTATTATTATTATCGCTATAACTGTTATTATTATCCTTACTACTATTATTATTATCGCTATGACTGTTATTATTATCCTTATTCTACTATTACTATCCCTATTACTCTTGTCTCTATGCTTATAACTATTATTAATATGCTTATTACTATTATTATTATCGCTATAACTATTATTATTATCCTTACTACTATTATTATTATCGCTATGACTGTTATTATTATCCTTATTCTATTATTACTATCCCTATTACTCTTGTCTTTCCCCTTATAACTATTATTATTATCGCTATGACTGTTATTATTATCCTTATTCTATTATTGCTATCCCCATTACTCTTGTCTTTATCCTGATAATTATTATTATTTCCCTTATTACTATTATTATTATCATTATAACTGTTATTATTATCCTTATTACTAGTATTATTATCTCTATAACTATTATTGTTATCGTCATTACTATTATTATTATCGCTATGACTGTTATTATTATCCTTATTCTATTATTATTATCGCTATGACTGTTATTATTATACTTATTCTATTATTACTATCCCTATTACTCTTGTCTTTATCCTTATAACTATTATTGTTATGCTTATTACTATTATTATTAGCACTAAAACTATTATTATTAGCACTAAAACTATTATTATTATCCTTACTACTGTTATTATTATCGCTATGACTGTTACTATTATACTTATTCTATTATTACTATCCCTATTACTCTTGTCTTTATCCTTATAACAATTATTGTTATGCTTATTACTATTATTATTAGCACTAAAACTATTATTATTATCGTTATCACTATTATTACTAGCACTATAACTATTATGTTTATCCTTATTACTATTATTATTATTGCTATAACTGTTATTATTATCCTTATTTTATTATTACTGTCCCTATTACTCTTCTCTTTATCCTTATAACTATTCTTATTATCCTTATAACTATTATTATTATCGCTATAACTCCTATTATTATCCTTACTACTATTATTGTTATCGCTATGACTGTTATTATTATCCTTATTCTATTATTACTATCCCTATTACTCTTCTCTTTATCCTTATAACTATGATTATTATCCTTATAACTATTATTATTATCCTTATTACTATTATTATTATCGCTATGACTGTTATTATTATACTTATTCTATTATTACTATCCCTATTACTCTTATCTTTATCCTTATAACTATTATTATTTCCCGTATTACTATTATTATTATCATTATAACTGTTATTATTATCCTTATTACTAGTATTATTATCTCTATAACTATTATTGTTATCCTCATTACTATTATTATTATCTCTATAACTATTATTATTATCCTTATCACTATTATTACTAGCACTATAACTATTATGTTTATCCTTATTACTATTACTATTATTGCTATAACTGTTATTATTATCCTTATTACTATTATTATTAGCACTATAGCTATTATTATTATCCTTACTACTATTATTATCGCTATGACTGTTATTATTATCCTTACTCTACTATTACTATCCCTATTACTCTTGTCTCTATCCTTATAACTATTATTATTATCCTTATTACTATTATTATTATCGCTATAACTATTATTATTATCGCTATGACTGTTATCATTATCCTTATTCCATTATTATTTCCCTTATTACTATTATTATTATCGCTATAACTATTATTATTATCCTTATTACTATTATTATCGCTATGACAGTTATTATTATCCTTATTCTACTATTACTATCCCTATTACTCCTGTCTCTATCCCTATAACTATTATTATTATGCTTATTACTATTATTATTAGCACTTTAACTATTATTATTATCCTTATTGCTATTATTATTATCGCTATATCTATTATTATTATCCTTACTACTATTATTATCATCGCTATGACTGTTATTATTATCCTTATTCTATTATTACTATCCCTATTACTCTTGTCTTTACCCTTATAACTATTATTATTATCGCTATGACTGTTATTATTATCCTTATTCTATTATTGCTATCCCCATTACTCTTGTCTTTATCCTGATAATTATTATTATTTCCCTTATTACTATTATTATTATCATTATAACTCTTATTATTATCCTTATTACTAGTATTATTATCTCTATAACTATTATTGTTATCCTCATTACTATTATTATTATCGCTATAACTATTATTATTATCCTTATCACTATTATTACTAGCACTATAACTATTATGTTTATCCTTATTACTATTATTATTATTATCCTTATAACTATTATTATTATCCTTATTACTAATATTATTATCGCTATGACTGTTATTATTATACTTATTCTATTATTACTATCCATATAACTCTTGTCTCTATCCTTATAACTATTATTATTATGCTTATTACTATTATTATTACCACTATAACTGTTACTATTATCCTTATTACTATTATTATTATCGATATGACTGTTATTATTATACTTATTCTATTATTACTATCCCTATTAGTCTTGTCTTTACCCTTATAACTATTATTATTATCGCTATAACTATTATTATTATCGCTATGACTGTTATTATTATCCTTATTCTATTATTACTATCCCTATTACTCTTCTCTTTATCCTTATAACTGTTATTACTATCCTTATAACTATTATCATTGTCCCTATTACTATTATTATTATCGCTATAACTGTTATTATTATCCTTATTACTAGTATTATTAGCACTATAACTGTTATGTTTATCCTTATTACTATTATTATTCGCACTATAACTATTATTATTATCCTTATTACTATTATTATTATCGCTATGACTGTTATTATTATACTTATTCTATTATTACTATCCCTATTACTCTTGTCTTTATCCTTATAACTATTATTGTTATGCTTATTACTATTATTATTAGCACTAAAACTATTATTATTAGCACTAAAACTATTATTATTATCCTTATTACTCTTATTATTATCGCTATGACTGTTATTATTATACTTATTCTATTATTACTATCCATATAACTCTTGTCTCTATCCTTATAACTATTATTATTATGCTTATTACTATTATTATTACCACTATAACTGTTATTATTATCCTTATTACTATTATTATTATCGCTATGACTATTATTATTATCCTTATTACTATTATTATTATCGCTATGACTGTTATTATTATACTTATTCTATTATTACTATCCCTATTACTCTTGTCTTTATCCTGATAATTATTATTATTTCCCTTATTACAATTATTATTATCGCTATAACTATTATTGTTATGCTTATTACTATTATTATTAGCACTAAAACTATTATTATTATCCTTATTACTATTATTATTATCGCTATAACTATTATTATTATCCTTATTACTATTATTATCGCTATGACTGTTATTATTATCCTTATTCTACTATTACTATCCCTATTACTCTTGTCTCTATCCTTATAACTTTTATTATTATGCTTATTACTATTATTATTATCGCTATAACTATTATTATTATCCTTACTACGATTATTATTATCGCTATGACCGTTATTATTATCGTTATTCTATTATTACTATCCCTATTACTCTTGTCTTTATCCTTATAACTATTATTATTTCCCTTATTACTATTATTATTATCATTATAACTGTTATTATTATCCTTATTACTAGTATTATTAGCACTAAAACTATTATTATTATCCTTATTACTATTATTATTATCGCTATGACTGTTATTATTATCGCTATGACTGTTATTATTTTACTTATTCTATTATTACTATCCCTATTACTCTTGTCTTTATCCTTATAACTATTATTGTTATGCTTATTACTATTATTATTAGCACTAAAACTATTATTATTAGCACTAAAACTATTATTATTATCCTTATTACTATTATTATTATCGCTATAACTATTATTATTATCCTTATTACTATTATTATCGCTATGACTGTTATTATTATCCTTATTCTACTATTACTATCCCTATTACTCTTGTCTCTATCCTTATAACTTTTATTATTATGCTTATTACTATTATTATTATCGCTATAACTATTATTATTATCCTTACTACGATTATTATTATCGCTATGACCGTTATTATTATCGTTATTCTATTATTACTATCCCTATTACTCTTGTCTTTATCCTTATAACTATTATTATTTCCCTTATTACTATTATTATTATCATTATAACTGTTATTATTATCCTTATTACTAGTATTATTAGCACTAAAACTATTATTATTATCCTTATTACTATTATTATTATCGCTATGACTGTTATTATTTTACTTATTCTATTATTACTATCCCTATTACTCTTGTCTTTATCCTTATAACTATTATTGTTATGCTTATTACTATTATTATTAGCACTAAAACTATTATTATTAGCACTAAAACTATTATTATTATCCTTACTACTGTTATTATTATCGCTATGACTGTTACTATTATACTTATTCTATTATTACTATCCCTATTACTCTTGTCTTTATCCTTATAACTATTATTGTTATGCTTATTACTATTATTATTAGCACTAAAACTATTATTATTAGCACTAAAACTATTATTATTATCCTTATTACTATTATTATTATCGCTATGACTGTTATTATTATACTTATTCTATTATTACTATCCCTATTACTCTTGTCTTTATCCTTATAACTATTATTGTTATGCTTATTACTATTATTATTAGCACTAAAACTATTATTATTAGCACTAAAACTATTATTATTATCCTTACTACTGTTATTATTATCGCTATGACTGTTACTATTATACTTATTCTATTATTACTATCCCTATTACTCTTGTCTTTATCCTTATAACTATTATTATTAGCACTAAAACTATTATTATTATCCTTACTACTGTTATTATTATCGCTATGACTGTTACTATTATACTTATTCTATTATTACCATCCCTATTACTCTTGTCTTTATCCATATAACTATTATTGTTATGCTTATTACTATTATTATTAGCACTAAAACTATTATTATTATCCTTACTACTGTTATTATTATCGCTATGACTGTTACTATTATACTTATTCTATTATTACTATCCCTATTACTCTTGTCTTTATCCTTATAACTATTATTGTTATGCTTATTACTATTATTATTAGCACTAAAACTATTATTATTAGCACTAAAACTATTATTATTATCCTTATTACTATTATTATTATCGCTATAACTATTATTATTATCCTTATTACTATTATTATCGCTATGACTGTTATTATTATCCTTATTCTACTATTACTATCCCTATTACTCTTGTCTCTATCCTTATAACTTTTATTATTATGCTTATTACTATTATTATTATCGCTATAACTATTATTATTATCCTTACTACGATTATTATTATCGCTATGACCGTTATTATTATCGTTATTCTATTATTACTATCCCTATTACTCTTGTCTTTATCCTTATAACTATTATTATTTCCCTTATTACTATTATTATTATCATTATAACTGTTATTATTATCCTTATTACTAGTATTATTAGCACTAAAACTATTATTATTATCCTTATTACTATTATTATTATCGCTATGACTGTTATTATTTTACTTATTCTATTATTACTATCCCTATTACTCTTGTCTTTATCATTATAACTATTATTGTTATGCTTATTACTATTATTATTAGCACTAAAACTATTATTATTAGCACTAAAACTATTATTATTATCCTTACTACTGTTATTATTATCGCTATGACTGTTACTATTCTACTTATTCTATTATTACTATCCCTATTACTCTTTTCTTTATCCTTATAACTATTATTGTTATGCTTATTACTATTATTATTAGCACTAAAACTATTATTATTAGCACTAAAACTATTATTATTATCCTTATTACTATTATTATTATCGCTATGACTGTTATTATTATACTTATTCTATTATTACTATCCCTATTACTCTTGTCTTTATCCTTATAACTATTATTGTTATGCTTATTACTATTATTATTAGCACTAAAACTATTATTATTAGCACTAAAACTATTATTATTATCCTTACTACTGTTATTATTATCGCTATGACTGTTACTATTATACTTATTCTATTATTACTATCCCTATTACTCTTGTCTTTATCCTTATAACTATTATTATTAGCACTAAAACTATTATTATTATCCTTACTACTGTTATTATTATCGCTATGACTGTTACTATTATACTTATTCTATTATTACCATCCCTATTACTCTTGTCTTTATCCATATAACTATTATTGTTATGCTTATTACTATTATTATTAGCACTAAAACTATTATTATTATCCTTACTACTGTTATTATTATCGCTATGACTGTTACTATTATACTTATTCTATTATTACTATCCCTATTACTCTTGTCTTTATCCTTATAACTATTATTGTTATGCTTATTACTATTATTATTAGCACTAAAACTATTATTATTATCATTATAACTATTATTATTATCCTTATTACTAGTATTATTATCTCTATAACTATTATTGTTATCCTCATTACTATTATTATTATCGCTATAACTATTATTATTATCCTTATCACTATTATTACTAGCACTATAACTATTATGTTTATCCTTATTACTATTATTATTATTGCTATAACTGTTATTATTATCCTTATTCTATTATTACTATCCCTATTACTCTTCTCTTTATCCTTATAACTATTATTATTATCCTTATAACTATTATTATTATCCTTATTACTATTATTATTATCGCTATGACTGTTATTATTATACTTATTCTATTATTACTATCCCTATTACTCTTGTCTTTATCCTTATAACTATTATTGTTATGCTTATTACTATTATTGTAGGAGTGTATAGGTATAACGGTAACCGTCGCACCGCGAACGTGCGAGAAAGATCGCTAGCCTAATTGTCAACAACGCCGTGCAGCGTAACGGCTGATCGGACAAAGCCGTTGCCGACGAGCGCGTCGATCCGAGCGCGGATGGATGCATGTGTGTATGCGTGTGTGTTGACGAGCGAGCGAACGTTAGAAAACGGTCGCGACTCCAACGACCACCGAAAAGTCGCGAAACGTTCAAATATACGATCGAGAATGTTCGGACGCCGCGTAAATATAAGGACGTGACCGCGGCGCGAGTTCAGACTTGTTCGAGCTACGATTACGATTACGACGATTGCGAGTACGATAACGACAACGACGACGATTACGATTACGATAACGGCTACGACTCACGGTTTACGATTAACGATTAACGATTAACGATTTACGGTCTACGACTATTAGTAATTGTGACTTATTGTTTCGTGCGTGTCTTGTATTCGCTTTTCGTGTAGTTTTTTTGTAAGTCTCACTGTTCTTTTCGTGTACCTTTAATAAAGGGTTAAGTTAATAAAAATACTAAACCTACAATTGGGGGCCCCTCCGGGATACCAACAGCGATCCAAAAGTGCGCGATTAGAATAGTTTTTCGAAACGGTTAATTCTGTGAAATGGAAGGAAAAGTGCTCCAAGAACTAACGACGACGCGTTTGAAGGAGCTGCTGCGGGAAAGAGCCCTGTCTACTAGCGGCACAAAAAATGAGCTAGTGGCAAGACTCCTTGACCATGGGGCTGAGTTGGAAAGTGCTTTCGACGGAGGGGAAGCAGCTGGCCAGGACGAAGTGAAGATAGTGCAGGCACCACGCATCATGTCCCAGTCAGCGGAGGTAGAGCTGATGAGACTGCGTCTCGAGCTCTTAGAGAAAGAAAAGGAGATGGCTATTCGGGAGGCAGAGCTGGCGCGACGTGAATTGGAGATGATGCGCGCAATCCAGGCGAATCATACACCGCAACCTGCGAGACCGGAGGTGACGATTGCAGCCCCGGAGCCCCTCCGCCTGAACATCACAGCCATCGCGGACCTTTTGAGCCCTTTCGACGGAACGAAGGGCAATTTCGAGATGTGGAGAAGGCAACTCCGCTTACTACGGGACACGTACGGCCTGCGAGACGATGCCAGCCGCATCCTCGTCGTCTCGAAGCTCCAGGGGAAGGTGCTCGACTGGTTCCATTCCCGACCCGAGCACATGGAAGTACCAGTGGACCAGCTGCTGGACTTAATGGGCTCCATGTTCCACCAGAGGACCAGTCGACTGGCGGCAAGGCGACAGTTCGAGGAAAGGACGTGGCGCCGGGACGAAACCTTCGCCGACTACCTCCACCAGAAAACGATTTTGGCGAACCACATCTCCGTCGACGAGGAAGAGTTTATCGACTGCCTCATCGATGGGATACCCGATCCCATCCTCCAGGACCAGGCGAGGATACAGCGGTTCAGGACGAGCGCCGATTTGCTGGAGGCGTTCGGGAAAATCACACTCCGACCAAGGGCAACGACATCAGCACCCAAAGGAGGGAAGCCAGCAGCGGAACCCCAGGCCGAACGTCCACCCACGAGCGCAGCAAAGAGGTGCATCAACTTCGGCGACCGAGGACACCCGACGGCGAAATGTCCCGAGCAAGGAAAAGGGCGTAAGTGCTTTCATTGCAACGAGTTCGGCCACATTTCGCGCGAGTGCCCGACGAAAAAAACGAACACGAAAAACGTCCTCGCTGTCGCGGTAGCTGCCGAAAGTAAATACCGAAAAGACGTACGCGTGAACGGATGCGCTGCAGTAGCCGTGCTAGATACGGGTAGCGACGTTTCTCTAATTAGAGAAAACGTGTATATTGATATCGGGGCACCGCCGTTGACGAAGGAAGTAATGCGTCTCCGCGGTATAGGGTCTGAGGAACACGAAACACTGGGAAAATTCGACGGCGAGATTTTAATCGATGGGGAAAAGCGCGCGGTCACCTTGCGGGTGGTAAAAGACGCAGTCCTAGAGTACGGGGTACTGCTGGGTTTCGATTTTATCGACGCCGCGGAATGGGTGGTTAAAGACGGAAATATGACGCTTACGACGCGGCCGGACACGCGTAACGCACCGTCGGAAATTTTTTATGTCGACTGCGAACCAGACCACGATACGATCGATATAGCCCACGTCGGAAACCCGGAAATTCGCGAGCGAATCGAGACCGCCGTTCGCGAGTATAAACCCGATCGAACCCGCGAAAGCAACGTATCAATGAAAATCGTGCTAAAAGACGACGAACCGGTGTACCAACGGGCGAGGCGGCTCGCTCCCTCCGAAAGAGAAGAGGTTAACCGGCAAATCGAGGAATGGTTACGCGACGGCATAGTACAACCCTCTCTGTCGGAATATGCGAGCCCAATCGTCCTCGTAAAAAAGAGAGACGGTACCGCTCGCTTATGCGTGGACTATCGGCGTCTGAACGCGAAAATAGTGCGTGACAGGTACCCACTTCCACTAATCGAGGACCAGTTAGACCTCTTGCAGGACGCCGTGGTATACAGTAAACTGGATTTACGTAACGCATTTTTCCACGTCAAAGTAGAGCCCGAAAGCAGGAAGTACACGTCGTTCATAGTGCCCGACGGGCAATATGAATTTTTAAAAGTTCCGTTTGGCCTGTCCAATTCTCCCGCCGTTTTCCAGCGATACGTACATGCCGCGTTTAGGGATCTCGTGGCGCGGAAAATTGTCATTCTATACGTCGACGACCTGATTGTTCCCGCGAAAGATTGCGAAACCGGCGCGCGGCGCGTAATAGAGGTCCTTAAGCGGGCGGCTGAATTCGGACTAGCAATAAATTGGGCGAAGTGTGAATTTCTCAAAACACGCGTGGAGTACCTCGGGCACGTGGTGGAGGGGGGTACGGTCCGTCCTTCGGAACATAAAACCAAAGCGGTAGTTCGTTTTCCGACCCCAACGACGGTGAAACAATTACAGAGTTTCCTGGGGCTGTCCGGATATTTTCGAAAATTCATACGTGATTATTCCACGATAGCGCGTCCACTCACGCGGCTATTGAAAGCAAATGAACGCTTCCGATTCGAATCGGAAGAACGGGACGCATTCCGACAGCTCAAGGAAGCTCTGTCAAACGAACCAGTTTTGCGACTGTACCGGCCCGAGCGTGAAACGCAGCTACACACTGACGCGTCCATCCATGGTTACGGAGCGATACTACTACAGCGTGATAGCGAGGATGGTGCGTTCCATCCTGTATATTTCGCGAGCGGTACGACAACGCCGGCAGAACAACGGTACCCGAGCTATGAATTGGAAGTACTAGCTATAGTCAGGGCCCTCCGAAAATTTAGAGTCTATCTGCTCGGGATACCGTTTAAAATTGTAACCGATTGCCGCGCTTTCACTCTAACCATGCGGAAAAAGGATTTGTGCGTACGGGTAGCGCGCTGGGCATTACTGTTAGAAGAGTTTCAGTACGCGATCGAGCACCGGTCCAGCGACGCGATGAAACACGTCGACGCGCTTAGTCGTAATCCGGTAGCGGCTTGTCTAACAGTAGAAACCGAAGACAGCGTTACAGCACGAATCCGCAGGGCACAGGAGCAGGACGACGACCTACGAAAAATAATCAGCGGCGTTAAAGAACAGGGCATAGACGGTTACGCGCTGAGGCGGGGGCTACTACTCCGGCAGATGGACGGCGACGTGCGGATCGTAGTTCCAAAGGGGATGCAGACCCAGGTCACGCGCAGGGCGCATGAACAGGGACACTTTTCCAGCGCCAAGACGGAAGCGCTGCTACGACGCGACTACTGGTTCCCGGCCATGCAAACGAAGGTCGAGAAAGTAGTACGGAACTGCGTAGACTGCATCCTCGCCGAACGCAAGAAGGGCCGACAGGAGGGGCTACTCCACGCCATCGAGAAGGGAGATCGACCACTCGACACGTTCCACATCGACCATCTCGGCCCTCTACCCTCCACCCGGAAGCAGTACCGTCACATCCTGGTCGTAGTAGATGCGTTCGCAAAATTCGTGTGGCTGTACGCGACAAAAACAACGAATTCGGCGGAGGTCATAGACCGTTTACGGAAGCAGGCGGTGACATTCGGAAATCCGCGAAGAATCGTCTCCGACCGGGGCACCGCGTTTACTTCACAGGCCTTCAAGGATTATTGCAGCGAGGAGGGAATCGACCACGTCCTCATCGTCACAGGCGTACCACGAGGCAACGGCCAAGTAGAGCGGGTAAACCGGACCCTGATACCGCTCCTCACGAAGATGTCTGCTCCAAACCCCGCGGAATGGTTTAAGCATCTCCCAACGGTCCAGCAGTTCCTAAACGCCACCCCTCACCGCAGCACCGGAGTGTCCCCCTTCACCCTGCTCGTGGGCACTCGAATGCACCTCAAGGAGGACCAAGAGGTAAGAGCGATGATCGAGGCAGAACTGCAAGAGATGTTTCAGGCCGACCGGGACGAGATACGCCGACACGCAAAAGAGCGTCTACAGCAGGTCCAGCAAGAAAACAAAAAACAATACGACAGGCGACGGAAGGAAGCACGGGTCTACAAAGAAGGCGATCTCGTATCAATACAGCGGACGCAACTCGGACCCGGATTGAAATTAGCCGGGAAATTCTTGGGTCCATACGAGGTGACACGGGTACTCCGAAACGACCGATACCTGGTGATCAAGATCGGCGAGCACGAAGGGCCGAATCAGACATCGACGTCGGTGGACCACATGAAACCGTGGATAGATGACAGCGATCGAAGCGGAGAAGAAGACGGAGAAGAAGTGGAGGATGCATCGTAAAGAAGGCATCTGAGGCCATATGCCTTTTTAGGATGGCCGAATGTAGGAGTGTATAGGTATAACGGTAACCGTCGCACCGCGAACGTGCGAGAAAGATCGCGAGCCTAATTGTCAACAACGCCGTGCAGCGTAACGGCTGATCGGACAAAGCCGTTGCCGACGAGCGCGTCGATCCGAGCGCGGATGGATGCATGTGTGTATGCGTGTGTGTTGACGAGCGAGCGAACGTTAGAAAACGGTCGCGACTCCAACGACCACCGAAAAGTCGCGAAACGTTCAAATATACGATCGAGAATGTTCGGACGCCGCGTAAATATAAGGACGTGACCGCGGCGCGAGTTCAGACTTGTTCGAGCTACGATTACGATTACGACGATTGCGAGTACGATAACGACAACGACGACGATTACGATTACGATAACGGCTACGACTCACGGTTTACGATTAACGATTAACGATTAACGATTTACGGTCTACGACTATTAGTAATTGTGACTTATTGTTTCGTGCGTGTCTTGTATTCGCTTTTCGTGTAGTTTTTTTGTAAGTCTCACTGATCTTTTCGTGTACCTTTAATAAAGGGTTAAGTTAATAAAAATACTAAACCTACATTATTATTAGCACTAAAACTATTATTATTATCCTTACTACTGTTATTATTATGGCTATGACTGTTACTATTATACTTATTCTATTATTACTATCCCTATTACTCTTGTCTTTATCCTTATAACTATTATTGTTATGCTTATTACTATTATTATTAGCACTAAAACTATTATTATTATCCTTATTACTATTATTATTATCGCTATGACTGTTATTATTATACTTATTCTATTATTACTATCCCTATTACTCTTGTCTTTATCCTTATAACTATTATTGTTATGCTTATTACTATTATTATTAGCACTAAAACTATTATTATTAGCACTAAAACTATTATTATTATCCTTACTACTGTTATTATTATCGCTATGACTGTTACTATTATACTTATTCTATTATTACTATCCCTATTACTCTTGTCTTTATCCTTATAACTATTATTGTTATGCTTATTACTATTATTATTAGCACTAAAACTATTATTATTAGCACTAAAACTATTATTATTATCCTTACTACTGTTATTATTATCGCTATGACTGTTACTATTATACGTATTCTATTATTACTATCCCTATTACTCTTGTCTCTATCCTTATTATTATTATTATTATGCTTATTACTATTATTATTAGCACTATAACTATTATTATTATGCTTATTATTATTATTATTATCGCTACGACTGTTATTATTATACTTATTCTATTATTACTATCCCTATTAGTCTTGTCTTTATCCTTATAACTATTATTATTATCCTTATTACTATTATTATTATCGCTATAACTATTATTATTATCCTTATTGCTATTATTACTAGCACTATAACTATTATTATTATCCTTATTACTGTTATTATTACCGGTATGACTGTTATTATTATACTTATTCTATTATTACTATCCCTATTACTCTTGTCTTTATCCTGATAAGTATTATTATTTCCCTTATTACAATTATTATTATCATTATAACTGTTATTATTATCCTTGTTACTAGTATTATTATCTCTATAACTATTATTGTTATCCTCATTACTATTATTATTATCGCTATAACTATTATTATTATCCTTATAACTATTATTATTATCCTTATTACTATTATTATTATCGCTATGACTGTTATTATTATACTTATTCTATTATTACTATCCCTATTACTCTTGTCTTTATCCTTATAACTATTATTACTATCCTTATAACTATTATTATTATCCTTATTACTATTATTATTATCGCTATGACTGTTATTATTATACGTATTCTATTATTACTATCCCTATTACTCTTGTCTCTATCCTTATAACTATTATTATTATGCTTATTACTATTATTATGAGCACTATAACTATTATTATTATGCTTATTACTATTATTATTATCGCTACGACTGTTATTATTATACTTATTCTATTATTACTATCCCTATTAGTCTTGTCTTTATCCTTATAACTATGATTATCACTATAACTATTATTATTATCGCTATGACTGTTATTATTATCCTTATTGTATTCTTAATATCCCTATTACTCTTGTCTTTATTCTTACAACTATTATTATTATGCTTATTACTATTATTATTATCGCTATAACTGTTATTATTATCCTTATTACTATTATTATTATCGCTATAACTATTATTATTATCCTTACTACGATTATTATTATCGCTATGACTGTTATTATTATCGTTATTCTATTATTACTATCTCTATTACTCTTGTCTTTATCCTTATAACTATTATTACTATCCTTATAACTATTATTATTATCCTTATTACTATTATTATTATCGCTATGACTGTTATTATTATACTTATTCTATTATTACTATCCCTATTACTCTTGTCTTTATCCTGATAATTATTATTATTTCCCTTATTACAATTATTATTATCGCTATAACTATTATTATTATCCTTATTACTATTATTATTATCGCTATGACTGTTATTATTATACGTATTCTATTATTACTATCCCTATTACTCTTGTCTCTATCCGTATAACTATTATTATTATGCTTATTACTATTATTATTAGCACTATAACTATTATTATTATGCTTATAACTATTATTATTATCGCTACGACTGTTATTATTATACTTATTCTATTATTACTATCCCTATTAGTCTTGTCTTTATCCTTATAACTATGATTATCACTATAACTATTATTATTATCGCTATGACTGTTATTATTATCCTTATTGTATTATTAATATCCCTATTACTCTTGTCTTTATTCTTACAACTATTATTATTATGCTTATTACTATTATTATTATCGCTATAACTGTTATTATTATCCTTATTACTATTATTATTATCGCTATAACTATTATTATTATCCTTACTACGATTATTATTATCGCTATGACTGTTATTATTATCGTTATTCTATTATTACTATCTCTATTACTCTTGTCTTTATCCTTATAACTATTATTACTATCCTTATAACTATTATTATTATCCTTATTACTATTATTATTATCGCTATGACTGTTATTATTATACTTATTCTATTATTACTATCCCTATTACTCTTGTCTTTATCCTGATAATTATTATTATTGCCCTTATTACAATTATTATTATCGCTATAACTATTATTATTATCCTTATTACTATTATTATTATCGCTATGACTGTTATTATTATACGTATTCTATTATTACTATCCCTATTACTCTTGTCTCTATCCGTATAACTATTATTATTATGCTTATTACTATTATTATTAGCACTATAACTATTATTATTATGCTTATAACTATTATTATTATCGCTACGACTGTTATTATTATACTTATTCTATTATTACTATCCCTATTAGTCTTGTCTTTATCCTTATAACTATGATTATCACTATAACTATTATTATTATCGCTATGACTGTTATTATTATCCTTATTGTATTATTAATATCCCTATTACTCTTGTCTTTATTCTTACAACTATTATTATTATGCTTATTACTATTATTATTATCGCTATAACTGTTATTATTATCCTTATTACTATTATTATTATCGCTATAACTATTATTATTATCCTTACTACGATTATTATTATCGCTATGACTGTTATTATTATCGTTATTCTATTATTACTATCCCTATTACTCTTGTCTTAATCCTTATAACTATTATTACTATCCTTATAACTATTATTATTATCCTTATTACTATTATTATTATCGCTATGACTGTTATTATTATACTTATTCTATTATTACTATCCCTATTACTCATGTCTCTATCCTTATAACTATTATTATTATGCTTATTACTATTATTATTATCGCTATAACTATTATTATTATGCTTATTACTATTATTATTATCGCTACGACTGTTATTATTATACTTATTCTATTATTACTATCCCTATTAGTCTTGTCTTTATCCTTATAACTATTATTATTATCCTTACTACGATTATTATTATCGCTATGACTGTTATTATTATCGTTATTCTTTTATTACTATCCCTATTACTCTTGTCTTTATCCTTATAACTATTATTACTATCCTTATAACTATTATTATTATCCTTATTACTATTATTATTATCGCTATGAATGTTATTATTATACTTATTCTATTATTACTATCCCTATTACTCTTGTCTTTATCCTGATAATTATTATTATTTCCCTTATTACAATTATTATTATCGCTATAACTATTATTATTATCCTTATTACTATTATTATTATCGCTATGACTGTTATTATTATACGTATTCTATTATTACTATCCCTATTACTCTTGTCACTATCCTTATAACTATTATTATTATGCTTATTACTATTATTATGAGCACTATAACTATTATTATTATGCTTATTACTATTATTATTATCGTTACGACTGTTATTATTATACTTATTCTATTATTACTATCCCTATTAGTCTTGTCTTTATCCTTATAACTATGATTATCACTATAACTATTATTATTATCGCTATGACTGTTATTATTATCCTTATTGTATTCTTAATATCCCTATTACTCTTGTCTTTATTCTTACAACTATTATTATTATGCTTATTACTATTATTATTATCGCTATAACTGTTATTATTATCCTTATTACTATTATTATTATCGCTATAACTATTATTATTATCCTTACTACGATTATTATTATCGCTATGACTGTTATTATTATCGTTATTCTATTATTACTATCTCTATTACTCTTGTCTTTATCCTTATAACTATTATTACTATCCTTATAACTATTATTATTATCCTTATTACTATTATTATTATCGCTATGACTGTTATTATTATACTTATTCTATTATTACTATCCCTATTACTCTTGTCTTTATCCTGATAATTATTATTATTTCCCTTATTACAATTATTATTATCGCTATAACTATTATTATTATCCTTATTACTATTATTATTATCGCTATGACTGTTATTATTATACGTATTCTATTATTACTATCCCTATTACTCTTGTCTCTATCCGTATAACTATTATTATTATGCTTATTACTATTATTATTAGCACTATAACTATTATTATTATGCTTATAACTATTATTATTATCGCTACGACTGTTATTATTATACTTATTCTATTATTACTATCCCTATTAGTCTTGTCTTTATCCTTATAACTATGATTATCACTATAACTATTATTATTATCGCTATGACTGTTATTATTATCCTTATTGTATTATTAATATCCCTATTACTCTTGTCTTTATTCTTACAACTATTATTATTATGCTTATTACTATTATTATTATCGCTATAACTGTTATTATTATCCTTATTACTATTATTATTATCGCTATAACTATTATTATTATCCTTACTACGATTATTATTATCGCTATGACTGTTATTATTATCGTTATTCTATTATTACTATCCCTATTACTCTTGTCTTAATCCTTATAACTATGATTATCACTATAACTATTATTATTATCGCTATGACTGTTATTATTATCCTTATTGTATTATTAATATCCCTATTACTCTTGTCTTTATTCTTACAACTATTATTATTATGCTTATTACTATTATTATTATCGCTATAACTGTTATTATTATCCTTATTACTATTATTATTATCGCTATAACTATTATTATTATCCTTACTACGATTATTATTATCGCTATGACTGTTATTATTATCGTTATTCTATTATTACTATCCCTATTACTCTTGTCTTAATCCTTATAACTATTATTACTATCCTTATAACTATTATTATTATCCTTATTACTATTATTATTATCGCTATGACTGTTATTATTATACTTATTCTATTATTACTATCCCTATTACTCATGTCTCTATCCTTATAACTATTATTATTATGCTTATTACTATTATTATTATCGCTATAACTATTATTATTATGCTTATTACTATTATTATTATCGCTACGACTGTTATTATTATACTTATTCTATTATTACTATCCCTATTAGTCTTGTCTTTATCCTTATAACTATTATTATTATCCTTACTACGATTATTATTATCGCTATGACTGTTATTATTATCGTTATTCTTTTATTACTATCCCTATTACTCTTGTCTTTATCCTTATAACTATTATTACTATCCTTATAACTATTATTATTATCCTTATTACTATTATTATTATCGCTATGAATGTTATTATTATACTTATTCTATTATTACTATCCCTATTACTCTTGTCTTTATCCTGATAATTATTATTATTTCCCTTATTACAATTATTATTATCGCTATAACTATTATTATTATTCTTATTACTATTATTATTATCGCTATGACTGTTATTATTATACGTATTCTATTATTACTATCCCTATTACTCTTGTCACTATCCTTATAACTATTATTATTATGCTTATTACTATTATTATGAGCACTATAACTATTATTATTATGCTTATTACTATTATTATTATCGTTACGACTGTTATTATTATACTTATTCTATTATTACTATCCCTATTAGTCTTGTCTTTATCCTTATAACTATGATTATCACTATAACTATTATTATTATCGCTATGACTGTTATTATTATCCTTATTGTATTCTTAATATCCCTATTACTCTTGTCTTTATTCTTACAACTATTATTATTATGCTTATTACTATTATTATTATCGCTATAACTGTTATTATTATCCTTATTACTATTATTATTATCGCTATAACTATTATTATTATCCTTACTACGATTATTATTATCGCTATGACTGTTATTATTATCGTTATTCTATTATTACTATCTCTATTACTCTTGTCTTTATCCTTATAACTATTATTACTATCCTTATAACTATTATTATTATCCTTATTACTATTATTATTATCGCTATGACTGTTATTATTATACTTATTCTATTATTACTATCCCTATTACTCTTGTCTTTATCCTGATAATTATTATTATTTCCCTTATTACAATTATTATTATCGCTATAACTATTATTATTATCCTTATTACTATTATTATTATCGCTATGACTGTTATTATTATACGTATTCTATTATTACTATCCCTATTACTCTTGTCTCTATCCGTATAACTATTATTATTATGCTTATTACTATTATTATTAGCACTATAACTATTATTATTATGCTTATAACTATTATTATTATCGCTACGACTGTTATTATTATACTTATTCTATTATTACTATCCCTATTAGTCTTGTCTTTATCCTTATAACTATGATTATCTCTATAACTATTATTATTATCGCTATGACTGTTATTATTATCCTTATTGTATTATTAATATCCCTATTACTCTTGTCTTTATTCTTACAACTATTATTATTATGCTTATTACTATTATTATTATCGCTATAACTGTTATTATTATCCTTATTACTATTATTATTATCGCTATAACTATTATTATTATCCTTACTACGATTATTATTATCGCTATGACTGTTATTATTATCGTTATTCTATTATTACTATCCCTATTACTCTTGTCTTAATCCTTATACCTATTATTACTATCCTTATAACTATTATTATTATCCTTATTACTATTATTATTATCGCTATGACTGTTATTATTATACTTATTCTATTATTACTATCCCTATTACTCATGTCTCTATCCTTATAACTATTATTATTATGCTTATTACTATTATTATTATCGCTATAACTATTATTATTATGCTTATTACTATTATTATTATCGCTACGACTGTTATTATTATACTTATTCTATTATTACTATCCCTATTAGTCTTGTCTTTATCCTTATAACTATGATTATCACTATAACTATTATTATTATCGCTATGACTGTTATTATTATCCTTATTGTATTATTAATATCCCTATTACTCTTGTCTTTATCCTTATAACTATTATTACTATCCTTATAACTATTATTATTATCCTTATTACTATTATTATTATCGCTATAACTATTATTATTATCCTTACTACTATAATTATTATCGCTATGACTGTTATTATTATCCATATTCTATTATTACTATCCCTATTACTCCTGTCTCTATCCTTATAACTATTATTATTATGCTTATTACTATTATTATTAGCACTATAACTATTATTATTATCCTTATTGCTATTATTATTATCGCTATGACTGTTATTATTTTACTTATTCTATTATTACTATCCCTATTACTCTTGTCTTTATCCTTATAACTATTATTATTATCCTTACTACGATTATTATTATCGCTATGACTGTTATTATTATCGTTATTCTTTTATTACTATCCCTATTACTCTTGTCTTTATCCTTATAACTATTATTACTATCCTTATAACTATTATTATTATCCTTATTACTATTATTATTATCGCTATGAATGTTATTATTATACTTATTCTATTATTACTATCCCAATTACTCTTGTCTTTATCCTGATAATTATTATTATTTCCCTTATTACAATTATTATTATCGCTATAACTATTATTATTATCCTTATTACTATTATTATTATCGCTATGACTGTTATTATTATACGTATTCTATTATTACTATCCCTATTAGTCTTGTCTTTATCCTTATAACTATGATTATCACTATAACTATTATTATTATCGCTATGACTGTTATTATTATCCTTATTTTATTCTTAATATCCCTATTACTCTTGTCTTTATTCTTACAACTATTATTATTATGCTTATTACTATTATTATTATCGCTATAACTGTTATTATTTTCCTTATTACTATTATTATTATCGCTATGACTGTTATTATTATACTTCTTCTATTATTACTATCCCCATTACTCTTGTCTTTATCCTGATAATTATTATTATTTCCCTTATTACAATTATTATTATCGCTATAACTATTATTATTATCCTTATTACTATTATTATTATCGCTATGACTGTTATTATTATACGTATTCTATTATTACTATCCCTATTACTCTTGTCTCTATCCGTATAACTATTATTATTATGCTTATTACTATTATTATTAGCACTATAACTATTATTATTATGCTTATTACTATTATTATTATCGCTACGACTGTTATTATTATACTTATTCTATTATTACTATCCCTATTAGTCTTGTCTTTATCCTTATAACTATGATTATCACTATAACTATTATTATTATCGCTATGACTGTTATTATTATCCTTATTGTATTATTAATATCCCTATTACTCTTGTCTTTATTCTTACAACTATTATTATTATGCTTATTACTATTATTATTATCGCTATAACTGTTATTATTATCCTTATTACTATTATTATTATCGCTATAACTATTATTATTATCCTTACTACGATTATTATTATCGCTATGACTGTTATTATTATCGTTATTCTATTATTACTATCCCTATTACTCTTGTCTTAATCCTTATAACTATTATTACTATCCTTATAACTATTATTATTATCCTTATTACTATTATTATTATCGCTATGACTGTTATTATTATACTTATTCTATTATTACTATCCCTATTACTCATGTCTCTATCCTTATAACTATTATTATTATGCTTATTACTATTATTATTAGCACTATAACTATCATTATTATGCTTATTACTATTATTATTATCGCTACGACTGTTATTATTATACTTATTCTATTATTACTATCCCTATTAGTCTTGTCTTTATCCTTATAACTATGATTATCACTATAACTATTATTATTATCGCTATGACTGTTATTATTATCCTTATTGTATTATTAATATCCCTATTACTCTTGTCTTTATCCTTATAAGTATTATTATTATCCTTATTACTATTATTATTATCGCTATAACTATTATTATTATCCTTATTGCTATTATTACTAGCACTATAACTATTATTATTATCCTTATTACTGTTATTATTACGGGTATGACTGTTATTATTATCGTTATTCTATTATTACTATCCCTATTACTCTTGTCTTTATCCTTATAACTATTATTACTATCCTTATAACTATTATTATTATCCTTATTACTATTATTATTATCGCTATGACTGTTATTATTATACTTATTCTATTATTACTATCCCTATTACTCTTGTCTTTATCCTGATAATTATTATTATTTCCCTTATTACAATTATTATTATCGCTATAACTATTATTATTATCCTTATTACTATTATTATTATCGCTATGACTGTTATTATTATACGTATTCTATTATTACTATCCCTATTACTCTTGTCTCTATCCGTATAACTATTATTATTATGCTTATTACTATTATTATTAGCACTATAGCTATTATTATTATGCTTATTACTTTTATTATTATCGCTACGACTGTTATTATTATACTTATTCTATTATTACTATCCCTATTAGTCTTGTCTTTATCCTTATAACTATGATTATCACTATAACTATTATTATTATCGCTATGACTGTTATTATTATCCTTATTGTATTATTAATATCCCTATTACTCTTGTCTTTATTCTTACAACTATTATTATTATCGCTATAACTATTATTATTATCCTTACTACGATTATTATTATCGCTATGACTGTTATTATTATCGTTATTGTATTATTAATATCCCTATTACTCTTGTCTTTATTCTTACAACTATTATTATTATGCTTATTACTATTATTATTATCGCTATAACTGTTATTATTATCCTTATTACTATTATTATTATCGCTATAACTATTATTATTATCCTTACTACGATTATTATTATCGCTATGACTGTTATTATTATCGTTATTATATTATTACTATCCCTATTACTCTTGTCTTAATCCTTATAACTATTATTACTATCCTTATAACTATTATTATTATCCTTATTACTATTATTATTATCGCTATGACTGTTATTATTATACTTATTCTATTATTACTATCCCTATTACTCATGTCTCTATCCTTATAACTATTATTATTATGCTTATTACTATTATTATTAGCACTATAACTATCATTATTATGCTTATTACTATTATTATTATCGCTATGACTGTTATTATTATCCTTATTGTATTATTAATATCCCTATTACTCTTGTCTTTATCCTTATAAGTATTATTATTATCCTTATTACTATTATTATTATCGCTATAACTATTATTATTATCCTTATTGATATTATTACTAGCACTATAACTATTATTATTATCCTTATTACTGTTATTATTACGGGTATGACTGTTATTATTATCGTTATTCTATTATTACTATCCCTATTACTCTTGTCTTTATCCTTATAACTATTATTACTATCCTTATAACTATTATTATTATCCTTATTACTATTATTATTATCGCTATGACTGTTATTATTATACTTATTCTATTATTACTATCCCTATTACTCTTGTCTTTATCCTGATAATTATTATTATTTCCCTTATTACAATTATTATTATCGCTATAACTATTATTATTATCCTTATTACTATTATTATTATCGCTATGACTGTTATTATTATACGTATTCTATTATTACTATCCCTATTACTCTTGTCTCTATCCGTATAACTATTATTATTATGCTTATTACTATTATTATTAGCACTATAGCTATTATTATTATGCTTATTACTTTTATTATTATCGCTACGACTGTTATTATTATACTTATTCTATTATTACTATCCCTATTAGTCTTGTCTTTATCCTTATAACTATGATTATCACTATAACTATTATTATTATCGCTATGACTGTTATTATTATCCTTATTGTATTATTAATATCCCTATTACTCTTGTCTTTATTCTTACAACTATTATTATTATCGCTATAACTATTATTATTATCCTTACTACGATTATTATTATCGCTATGACTGTTATTATTATCGTTATTCTATTATTACTATCCCTATTACTCTTGTCTTTATCCTTATAACTATTATTACTATCCTTATAACTATTATTATTATCCTTATTACTATTATTATTATCGCTATGACTGTTATTATTATACTTATTCTATTATTACTATCCCTATTACTCATGTCTCTATCCTTATAACTATTATTATTATGCTTATTACTATTATTATTATCGCTATAACTATTATTATTATGCTTATTACTATTATTATTATCGCTACGACTGTTATTATTATACTTATTCTATTATTACTATCCCTATTAGTCTTGTCTTTATCCTTATAACTATGATTATCACTATAACTATTATTATTATCGCTATGACTGTTATTATTATCCTTATTGTATTATTAATATCCCTATTACTCTTGTCTTTATTCTTACAACTATTATTATTATGCTTATTACTATTATTATTATCGCTATAACTGTTATTATTATCCTTATTACTATTATTATTATCGCTATAACTATTATTATTATCCTTACTACGATTATTATTATCGCTATGACTGTTATTATTATCGTTATTCTATTATTACTATCCCTATTACTCTTGTCTTAATCCTTATAACTATTATTACTATCCTTATAACTATTATTATTATCCTTATTACTATTATTATTATCGCTATGACTGTTATTATTATACTTATTCTATTATTACTATCCCTATTACTCATGTCTCTATCCTTATAACTATTATTATTATGCTTATTACTATTATTATTATCGCTATAACTATTATTATTATGCTTATTACTATTATTATTATCGCTACGACTGTTATTATTATACTTATTCTATTATTACTATCCCTATTAGTCTTGTCTTTATCCTTATAACTATGATTATCACTATAACTATTATTATTATCGCTATGACTGTTATTATTATCCTTATTGTATTATTAATATCCCTATTACTCTTGTCTTTATCCTTATAACTATTATTACTATCCTTATAACTATTATTATTATCCTTATTACTATTATTATTATCGCTATGACTGTTATTATTATACTTATTCTATTATTACTATCCCTATTACTCTTGTCTTTATCCTGATAATTATTATTATTTCCCTTATTACAATTATTATTATCGCTATAACTATTATTATTATCCTTATTACTATTATTATTATCGCTATGACTGTTATTATTATACGTATTCTATTATTACTATCCCTATTACTCTTGTCTCTATCCTTATAACTATTATTATTATGCTTATTACTATTATTATGAGCACTATAACTATTATTATTATGCTTATTACTATTATTATTATCGCTACGACTGTTATTATTATACTTATTCTATTATTACTATCCCTATTAGTCTTGTCTTTATCCTTATAACTATGACTATCACTATAACTATTATTATTATCGCTATGACTGTTATTATTATCCTTATTGTATTCTTAATATCCCTATTACTCTTGTCTTTATTCTTACAACTATTATTATTATGCTTATTACTATTATTATTATCGCTATAACTGTTATTATTATCCTTATTACTATTATTATTATCGCTATAACTATTATTATTATCCTTACTACGATTATTATTATCGCTATGACTGTTATTATTATCGTTATTCTATTATTACTATCCCTATTACTCTTGTCTTTATCCTTATAACTATTATTACTATCCTTATAACTATTATTATTATCCTTATTACTATTATTATTATCGCTATGACTGTTATTATTATACTTATTCTATTATTACTATCCCTATTACTCTTGTCTTTATCCTGATAATTATTATTATTTCCCTTATTACAATTATTATTATCGCTATAACTATTATTATTATCCTTATTACTATTATTATTATCGCTATGACTGTTATTATTATACGTATTCTATTATTACTATCCCTATTACTCTTGTCTCTATCCGTATAACTATTATTATTATGCTTATTACTATTATTATTAGCACTATAACTATTATTATTATGCTTATAACTATTATTATTATCGCTACGACTGTTATTATTATACTTATTCTATTATTACTATCCCTATTAGTCTTGTCTTTATCCTTATAACTATGATTATCACTATAACTATTATTATTATCGCTATGACTGTTATTATTATCCTTATTGTATTATTAATATCCCTATTACTCTTGTCTTTATTCTTACAACTATTATTATTATGCTTATTACTATTATTATTATCGCTATAACTGTTATTATTATCCTTATTACTATTATTATTATCGCTATAACTATTATTATTATCCTTACTACGATTATTATTATCGCTATGACTGTTATTATTATCGTTATTCTATTATTACTATCCCTATTACTCTTGTCTTAATCCTTATAACTATTATTACTATCCTTATAACTATTATTATTATCCTTATTACTATTATTATTATCGCTATGACTGTTATTATTATACTTATTCTATTATTACTATCCCTATTACTCATGTCTCTATCCTTATAACTATTATTATTATGCTTATTACTATTATTATTATCGCTATAACTATTATTATTATGCTTATTACTATTATTATTATCGCTACGACTGTTATTATTATACTTATTCTATTATTACTATCCCTATTAGTCTTGTCTTTATCCTTATAACTATGATTATCACTATAACTATTATTATTATCGCTATGACTGTTATTATTATCCTTATTGTATTCTTAATATCCCTATTACTCTTGTCTTTATTCTTACAACTATTATTATTATGCTTATTACTATTATTATTATCGCTATAACTGTTATTATTATCCTTATTACTATTATTATTATCGCTATAACTATTATTATTATCCTTACTACGATTATTATTATCGCTATGACTGTTATTATTATCGTTATTCTATTATTACTATCCCTATTACTCTTGTCTTTATCCTTATAACTATTATTACTATCCTTATAACTATTATTATTATCCTTATTACTATTATTATTATCGCTATGACTGTTATTATTATACTTATTCTATTATTACTATCCCTATTACTCTTGTCTTTATCCTGATAATTATTATTATTTCCCTTATTACAATTATTATTATCGCTATAACTATTATTATTATCCTTATTACTATTATTATTATCGCTATGACTGTTATTATTATACGTATTCTATTATTACTGTCCCTACTACTCTTGTCTCTATCCTTATAACTATTATTAATATGCTTATTACTACTATTATTATCGCTATAACTATTATTATTATCCTTACTACTATAATTATTATCGCTATGACTGTTATTATTATCCATATTCTATTATTACTATCCATATTACTCCTGTCTCTATCCTTATAACTATTATTATTATGCTTATTACTATTATTATTAGCACTATAACTATTATTATTATCCTTATTGCTATTATTATTATCGCTATGACTGTTATTATTTTACTTATTCTATTATTACTATCCCTATTACTCTTGTCTTTATCCTTATAACTATTATTATTATCCTTACTACGATTATTATTATCGCTATGACTGTTATTATTATCGTTATTCTTTTATTACTATCCCTATTACTCTTGTCTTTATCCTTATAACTATTATTACTATCCTTATAACTATTATTATTATCCTTATTACTATTATTATTATCGCTATGAATGTTATTATTATACTTATTCTATTATTACTATCCCTATTACTCTTGTCTTTATCCTGATAATTATTATTATTTCCCTTATTACAATTATTATTATCGCTATAACTATTATTATTATCCTTATTACTATTATTATTATCGCTATGACTGTTATTATTATACGTATTCTATTATTACTATCCCTATTAGTCTTGTCTTTATCCTTATAACTATGATTATCACTATAACTATTATTATTATCGCTATGACTGTTATTATTATCCTTATTGTATTATTAATATCCCTATTACTCTTGTCTTTATTCTTACAACTATTATTATTATGCTTATTACTATTATTATTATCGCTATAACTGTTATTATTATCCTTATTACTATTATTATTATCGCTATAACTATTATTATTATCCTTACTACGATTATTATTATCGCTATGACTGTTATTATTATCGTTATTCTATTATTACTATCCCTATTACTCTTGTCTTAATCCTTATAACTATTATTACTATCCTTATAACTATTATTATTATCCTTATTACTATTATTATTATCGCTATGACTGTTATTATTATACTTATTCTATTATTACTATCCCTATTACTCATGTCTCTATCCTTATAACTATTATTATTATGCTTATTACTATTATTATTATCGCTATAACTATTATTATTATCCTTATTGCTATTATTACTAGCACTATAACTATTATTATTATCCTTATTACTGTTATTATTACCGGTATTCTATTATTACTATCCCTATTACTCTTGTCTTTATCCTTATAACTATTATCACTATCCTTATAACTATTATTATTATCCTTATTACTATTATTATTATCGCTATGACTGTTATTATTATACTTATTCTATTGTTACTATCCCTATTACGCTTGTCTCTATCCTTATAACTATTATTATTATGCTTATTACTATTATTATTAGCACTATAACTATTATTATTATCCTTATTACTATTATTATTATCGCTATGACTGTTATTATTATACGTATTCTATTATTACTATCCCTATTAGTCTTGTCTTTATCCTTATAACTATGATTATCACTATAACTATTATTATTATCGCTATGACTGTTATTATTATCCTTATTGTATTATTAATATCCCTATTACTCTTGTCTTTATTCTTACAACTATTATTATTATGCTTATTACTATTATTATTATCGCTATAACTGTTATTATTATCCTTATTACTATTATTATTATCGCTATAACTATTATTATTATCCTTACTACGATTATTATTATCGCTATGACTGTTATTATTATCGTTATTCTATTATTACTCTCCCTATTACTCTTGTATTTATCCTTATAACTATTATTACTATCCTTATAACTATTATTATTATCCTTATTACTATTATTATTATCGCTACGACTGTTATTATTATACTTATTCTATTATTACTATCCCTATTACTCTTGTCTCTATCCTTATAGCTATTATTAATATGCTTATTACTATTATTATTATCGCTATAACTATTATTATTATGCTTATTACTATTATTATTATCGCTATAACTGTTATTATTATCCTTACTAATATTATTATTATCGCTATGACTGTTATTATTATACGTATTCTATTATTACTATCCCTATTACTCTTGTCTCTATCCTTATAACTATTATTATTATCCTTATAACTATTATTACTATCCTTATAACTATTATTATTATCCTTATTACTATTATTATTATCGCTATGACTGTTATTATTATACTTATTCTATTATTACTATCCCTATTACTCATGTCTCTATCCTTATAACTATTATTATTATGCTTATTACTATTATTATTAGCACTATGACTATTATTATTATGCTTATTACTATTATTATTATCGCTACGACTGTTATTATTATACTTATTCTATTATTACTATCCCTATTAGTCTTGTCTTTATCCTTATAACGATGATTATCACTATAACTATTATTATTATCGCTATGACTGTTATTATTATACTTATTCTATTATTACTATTCCTATTAGTCTTGTCTTTATCCTTATAACTATGATTATCACTATAACTATTATTATTATCGCTCTGACTGTTATTATTATCCTTATTGTATTATTACTATCCCTATTACTCTTGTCTTTATCCTGATAATTATTATTATTTCCCATATTACATTTATTATTATCGCTATAACTATTATTATTATCACTATGACTGTTATTATTATACGTATTCTATTATTACTATCCCTATTACTCTTGTCTCTATCCTTATAACTATTATTATTATGCTTATTACTATTATTATTAAAACTATAACTATTATTATTATGCTTATTACTATTATTATTATTGCTACGACTGTTATTATTATACTTATTCTATTATTACTATCCCTATTAGTCTTGTCTTTATCCTGATAAGTATTATTATTTCCCTTATTACAATTATTATTATCATTATAACTGTTATTATTATCCTTGTTACTAGTATTATTATCTCTATAACTATTATTGTTATCCTCATTACTATTATTATTATCGCTATAACTATTATTATTATCCTTATCACTATTATTACTAGCACGATAACTATTATGTTTATCCTTATTACTATTATTATTATTGCTATAACTGTTATTATTATCCTTATTACTATTATTACTAGCACTATAGCTATTATTATTATCCTTATTACTATTATTATCGCTATGACTGTTATTATTATCCTTATTCTACTATTACTATCCCTATTACTCCTGTCTCTATCCCTATAGCTATTATTATTATGCTTATTACTATTATTATTAGCACTTTAACTATTATTATTATCCTTATTGCTATTATTATTATCGCTATATCTATTATTATTATCCTTACTACTATTATTATTATCGCTATGACTGTTATTATTATCCTTATTCTATTATTACTATCCCTATTACTCTTCTCTTTATCCTTATAAGTATTATTATTATCCTTATAACTATTATTATTATCCTTATTACTATTATTATTATCGCTATGACTGTTATTATTATACTTATTCTATTATTACTATCCCTATTACTCTTGTCTTTATCCTGATAATTATTTTTATTTCCCATATTACAATTATTATTATCGCTACAACTGTTATTATTATCCTTATTACTAGTATTATTAGCACTATAACTATTATGTTTATCCTTATTACTATTTTTATTCGCACTATAACTATTATGTTTATCCTTAATACTATTATTATTAGCGCTATAACTACTATTATTTTCCTTATTACTATTATTATCGCTATGACTGTTATTATTATCCTTATTCTAATATTACTGTCCCTGTTACTCTTGTCTCTATCCTTATAACTATTATTAATATGCTTATTACTATTATTATTATCGCTATAACTATTATTATTATCCTTAATACTATTATTATTATCCTTATTACTATTATTATTATCGCTATAACTATTAATATTATCGCTATGACTGTTATTATTATCCTTATTCTACTATTACTATCCCTACTACTCTTGTCTCTATCCTTATAACTATTATTAATATGCTTATTACTATTATTATTATCCTTATTACTATTATTATTATCGCTACGACTGTTATTATTATACTTATTCTATTATTGCTATCCCTATTAGTTTTGTCTTTATCCTTATAACTATGATTATCACTATAACTATTATTATTATCGCTATGACTGTTATTATTATACTTATTCTATTATTACTATCCCTATTACACTTGTCTTTATCCTTATAACTATTATTGTTATGCTTATTACTATTATTATCAGCACTAAAACTATTATTATTAGCACTAAAACTATTATTATTACCCTTATTACTATTATTATTATCGCTATGACTGTTATTATTATACTTATTCTATTATTACTATCCCTATTACTCTTGTCTCTATCCTTATAACTATTATTATTATGCTTATTACTATTATTATTACCACTATAACTATTATTATTATGCTTATTACTATTATTATTATCGCTACGACTGTTATTATTATACTTATTCTATTATTACTATCCCTATTAGTCTTGTCTTTATCCTTATAACTATGTTTATCACTATAACTATTATTATTATCGCTATGACTGTTATTATTATACTTATTCTATTATTACTATTCCTATTAGTCTTGTCTTTATCCTTATAACTATGATTATCACTATAACTATTATTATTATCGCTATGACTGTTATTATTATCCTTATTGTATTATTACTATCCCTATTACTCTTGTCTTTATCCAGATAATTATTATTATTTCCCATATTACATTTATTATTATCGCTATAACTATTATGATTATCCTTATTACTATTATTATTATCACTATGACTGTTATTATTATACGTATTCTATTATTACTATCCCTATTACTCTTGTCTCCATCCTTATAACTATTATTATTATGCTTATTACTATTATTATTAGCACTATAACTATTATTATTATGCTTATTACTATTATTATTATCGCTACGACTGTTATTATTATACTTATTCTATTATTACTATCCCTATTAGTCTTGTCTTTATCCTTATAACTATGATTATCACTATAACTATTATTATTATCGCTATGACTGTTATTATTATCCTTATTGTATTATTAATATCCCTATTACTCTTGTCTTTATTCTTACAACTATTATTATTATGCTTATTACTATTATTATTATCGCTATAACTGTTATTATTATCCTTACTACTATTATTATTATCGCTATGACTGTTATTATTATCCTTATTGTATTATTAATATCCCTATTACTCTTGTCTTTATCCTTATAACTATTATTATTATCCTTATTACTATTATTATTATCGCTATAACTATTATTATTATCCTTATTACTATTATTACTAGCACTATAACTATTATTATTATCCTTATTACTGTTATTATTACCGGTATGACTGTTATTATTATACTTATTCTATTATTACTATCCCTATTACTCTTGTCTTTATCCTGATAAGTATTATTATTTCCCTTATTACAATTATTATTATCATTATAACTGTTATTATTATCCTTGTTACTAGTATTATTATCTCTATAACTATTATTGTTATCCTCATTACTATTATTATTATCGCTATAACTATTATTATTATCCTTATCACTATTATTACTAGCACGATAACTATTATGTTTATCCTTATTACTATTATTATTATTGCTATAACTGTTATTATTATCCTTATTACTATTATTACTAGCACTATAGCTATTATTATTATCCTTATTACTATTATTATCGCTATGACTGTTATTATTATCCTTATTCTACTATTACTATCCCTATTACTCCTGTCTCTATCCCTATAACTATTATTATTATGCTTATTACTATTATTATTAGCGCTTTAACTATTATTATTATCCTTATTGCTATTATTATTATCGCTATATCTATTATTATTATCCTTACTACTATTATTATTATCGCTATGACTGTTATTATTATCCTTATTCTATTATTACTATCCCTATTACTCTTCTCTTTATCCTTATAAGTATTATTATTATCCTTATAACTATTATTATTATCCTTATTACTATTATTATTATCGCCATGACTGTTATTATTATACTTATTCTATTATTACTATCCCTATTACTCTTGTCTTGATCCTGATAATTATTATTATTTCCCATATTACAATTATTATTATCGCTACAACTGTTATTATTATCCTTATTACTAGTATTATTAGCACTATAACTATTATGTTTATCCTCATTACTATTTTTATTCGCACTATAACTATTATGGTTATCCTTAATACTATTATTATTAGCGCTATAACTACTATTATTATCCTTATTACTATTATTATCGCTATGACTGTTATTATTATCCTTATTCTAATATTACTGTCCCTATTACTCTTGTCTCTATCCTTATAACTATTATTAATATGCTTATTACTATTATTATTATCGCTATAACTATTATTATTATCCTTAATACTATTATTATTATCCTTATTACTATTATTATTATCGCTATAACTATTAATATTATCGCTATGACTGTTATTATTATCCTTATTCTACTATTACTATCCCTACTACTCTTGTCTCTATCCTTATAACAATTATTAATATGCTTATTACTATTATTATTATCGCTATAACTATTATTATTATCCTTATTACTATTATTATTATCGCTACGACTGTTATTATTATACTTATTCTATTATTGCTATCCCTATTAGTCTTGTCTTTATCCTTATAACTATGATTATCACTATAACTATTATTATTATCGCTATGACTGTTATTATTATACTTATTCTATTATTACTATCCCTATTACACTTGTCTTTATCCTTATAACTATTATTGTTATGCTTATTACTATTATTATCAGCACTAAAACTATTATTATTAGCACTAAAACTATTATTATTACCCTTATTACTATTATTATTATCGCTATGACTGTTATTATTATACTTATTCTATTATTACTATCCCTATTACTCTTGTCTCGATCCTTATAACTATTATTATTATGCTTATTACTATTATTATTACCACTATAACTATTATTATTATCCTTATTACTATTATTATTATCGCTATGACTGTTATTATTATCCTTATTCTATTATTACTATCCCTATTACTCTTCTCTTTTTCCTTATAACTATTATTATTATCCTTATAACTATTATTATTATCCTTATTACTATTATTATTATCGCTATGACTGTTATTATTATACTTATTCTATTATTACTATCCCTATTACTCTTGTCTTTATCCTTATAACTATTATTATTTCCCTTATTACTATTATTATTATCATTATAACTGTTATTATTATCCTTATTACTAGTATTATTATCTCTATAACTATTATTGTTATCCTCATTACTATTATTATTATCGCTATAACTATTATTATTATCCTTATCACTATTATTACTAGCACTATAACTATTATGTTTATCCTTATTATTATTATTATTATTGCTATAACTGTTATTATTATCCTTATTACTATTATTATTAGCACTATAGCTATTATTATTATCCTTATTACTATTATTATCGCTATAATTGTTATTATTATCCTTATTCTACTATTACTATCCCTATTACTCCTGTCTCTATCCCTATAACTATTATTATTATGCTTATTACTATTATTATTAGCACTTTAACTATTATTATTATCCTTATTGCTATTATTATTATCGCTATATCTATTATTATTATCCTTACTACTATTATTATTATCGCTATGACTGTTATTATTATCCTTATTCTATTATTACTATCCCTATTACTCTTCTCTTTATCCTTATAAGTATTATTATTATCCTTATAACTATTATTATTATCCTTATTACTATTATTATTATCGCTATGACTGTTATTATTATACTTATTCTATTATTACTATCCCTATTACTCTTGTCTTTATCCTGATAATTATTATTATTTCCCTTATTACAATTATTCTTATCGCTATAACTATTATTATTATCCTTATTACTATTATTATTATCGCTATGACTGTTATTATTATACGTATTCTATTATTACTATCCCTATTACTCTTGTCTCTATCCTTATAACTATTATTATTATGCTTATTACTATTATTATTAGCACTATAACTATTATTATTATGCTTATTACTATTATTATTATCGCTATGACTGTTATTATTATACTTATTCTATTATTACTATCCCTATTAGTCTTGTCTTTATCCTTATAACTATGATTATCACTATAACTATTATTATTATCGCTATGACTGTTATTATTATCCTTATTGCATTATTAATATCCCTATTACTCTTGTCTTTATTCTTACAACTATTATTATTATGCTTATTACTATTATTATTATCGCTATAACTGTTATTATTATCCTTACTACTATTATTATTATCGCTATGACTGTTATTATTATCCTTATTCTATTATTACTATCCCTATTACTCTTCTCTTTATCCTTATAACTATTATTATTATCCTTATTACTATTATTATTATCGCTACGACTGTTATTATTATACTTATTCTATTATTACTATCCCTATTACTCTTGTCTTTATCCTTATAACTATTATTATGTCCCTTATTACTATTATTATTATCATTATAACTGTTATTATTATCCTTATTACTAGTATTATTATCTCTATAACTATTATTGTTATCCTCAACACTATTATTATTATCGCTATAACTATTATTATTATCCTTATCACTATTATTACTAGCACTATAACTATTATGTTTATCCTTATTACTATTATTATTATTGCTATAACTGTTATTATTATCCTTATTCTATTATTACTATCCCTATTACTCTTGTCTTTATCCTTATAACTATTATTATTATCCTTATTACTATTATTATTATCGCTATAACTATTATTATTATCGCTATGACTGTTATTATTATACTTATTCTATTATTACTATCCCTATTACTCTTGTCTTTATCCTTATAACTATTATTGTTATGCTTATTACTCTTATTATTAGCACTAAAACTATTATTATTACCCTTATTACTATTATTATTATCGCTATGACTGTTATTATTATACTTATTCTATTAATACTATCCCTATAACTCTTGTCTCTATCCTTATAACTATTATTATTATGCTTATTACTATTATTATTACCACTATAACTATTATTATTATCCTTATTACTATTATTATTATCGCTATGACTGTTATTATTATACTTATTCTATTATTACTATCCCTATTAGTCTTGTCTTTATCCTTATAACTATGATTATCACTATAACTATTATTATTATCGCTATGACTGTTATTATTATCCTTATTGTATTATTACTATCCCTATTACTCTTGTCTTTATTCTTACAACTATTATTACTATGCTTATTACTATTATTATTATCGCTATAACTGTTATTATTATCCTTACTACTATTATTATTATCGCTATGACTGTTATTATTATCCTTATTCTATTATTACTATCCCTATTACTCTTCTCTTTATCCTTATAACTATTATTATTATCCTTATAACTATTATTATTATCCTTATTACTATTATTATTATCGCTATGACTGTTATTATTATACTTATTCTATTATTACTATCCCTAATACTCTTGTCTTTATCCTTATAACTATTATTATTATCCTTATTACTATTATTATTATCGCTATAACTATTATCATTATCGCTATGACTGTTATTATTATACTTATTCTATTATTACTATCCCTATTATTCTTGTCTTTATCCTTATAACTATTATTGTTATGCTTATTACTATTATTATTAGCACTAAAACTATTATTATTAGCACTAAAACTATTATTATTACCCTTATTACTATTATTATTATCGCTATGACTGTTATTATTATACTTATTCTATTAATACTATCCCTATAACTCTTGTCTCTATCCTTATAACTATTATTATTATGCTTATTACTATTATTATTACCACTATAACTATTATTATTATCGCTATGACTGTTATTATTATACTTATTCTATTATTACTATCCCTATTAGTCTTGTCTTTATCCTTATAACTATGATTATCACTATAACTATTATTATTATCGCTATGACTGTTATTATTATCCTTATTGTATTATTACTATCCCTATTACTCTTGTCTTTATTCTTACAACTATTACTACTATGCTTATTACTATTATTATTATCGCTATAACTGTTATTATTATCCTTACTACTATTATTATTATCGCTATGACTGTTATTATTATCCTTATTCTATTATTACTATCCCTATTACTCTTCTCTTTATCCTTATAACTATTATTATTATCCTTATAACTATTATTATTATCCTTATTACTATTATTATTATCGCTATGACTGTTATTATTATACTTATTCTATTATTACTATCCCTATTACTCTTGTCTTTATCCTTATAACTATTATTATTTCCCTTATTACTATTATTATTATCATTATAGCTGTTATTATTATCCGTATTACTAGTATTATTATCTCTATAACTATTATTGTTATCCTCATTACTATTATTATTATCGCTATAACTATTATTATTATCCTTATCACTATTATTACTAACACTATAACTATTATGTTTATCCTTATTACTATTATTATTATTGCTATAACTGTTATTATTATCCTTATTCTATTATTACTATCCCTATTACTCTTGTCTTTATCCTTATAACTATTATTATTATCCTTATTACTATTATTATTATCCTTATTGTATTATTACTATCCCTATTACTCTTGTCTTTATCTTGATAATTATTATTATTTCCCATATTACAATTATTATTATCGCTATAACTGTTATTATTATCCTTATTACTAGTATTATTAGCACTATAACTATTATGTTTATCCTTATTACTATTTTTATTCGCACTATAACTATTATGTTTATCCTTATTACTATTATTATTAGCGCTATAACTATTATTATTATCCTTATTACTATTATTATTATCGCTATGACTGTTATTGTTATACGTATTCTATTATTACTATCCCTATTACTCTTGTCTCTATCCTTATAACTATTATTATTATGCTTATTACTATTATTATTATCGCTACGACTGTTATTATTATACTTATTCTATTATTACTATTCCTATTACTCTTGTCTTTATCCTTATAACTATTATTATTATCCTTATTACTATTATTATTATCGCTATAACTATTATTATTATCCTTATTACTATTATTACTAGCACTATAACTATTATTATTATCCTTATTACTGTTATTATTACCGGTATGACTGTTATTATTATACTTATTCTATTATTACTATCCCTATTACTCTTGTCTTTATCCTGATAAGTATTATTATTTCCCTTATTACAATTATTATTATCATTATAACTGTTATTATTATCCTTGTTACTAGTATTATTATCTCTATAACTATTATTGTTATCCTCATTACTCTTATTATTATCGCTATAACTATTATTATTATCCTTATCACTATTATTACTAGCACGATAACTATTATGTTTATCCTTATTACTATTATTATTATTGCTATAACTGTTATTATTATCCTTATTACTATTATTACTAGCACTATAGCTATTATTATTATCCTTATTACTATTATTATCGCTATGACTGTTATTATTATCCTTATTCTACTATTACTATCCCTATTACTCCTGTCTCTATCCCTATAACTATTATTATTATGCTTATTACTATTATTATTACCACTATAACTATTATTATTATCGCTATGACTGTTATTATTATACTTATTCTATTATTACTATCCCTATTACTCTTGTCTTTATCCTTATAACTATTATTGTTATGCTTATTACTATTATTATTAGCACTAAAACTATTATTATTACCCTTATTACTATTATTATTATCGCTATGACTGTTATTATTATACTTATTCTATTAATACTATCCCTATAACTCTTGTCTCTATCCTTATAACTATTATTATTATGCTTATTACTATTATTATTACCACTATAACTATTATTATTATCCTTATTACTATTATTATTATACTTATTCTATTATTACTATCCCTAATACTCTTGTCTTTATCCTTATAACTATTATTATTATCCTTATTACTATTATTATTATCGCTATAACTATTATTATTATCGCTATGACTGTTATTATTATACTTATTCTATTATTACTATCCCTATTACTCTTGTCTTTATCCTTATAACTATTATTGTTATGCTTATTACTATTATTATTAGCACTAAAACTATTATTATTAGCACTAAAACTATTATTATTACCCTTATTACTATTATTATTATCGCTATGACTGTTATTATTATCCTTATTGTATTATTACTATCCCTATTACTCTTGTCTTTATTGTTATAACTATTATTATTATCCTTATAACTATTATTATTATCCTTATTACTATTATTATTATCGCTATGACTGTTATTATTATACTTATTCTATTATTACTATCAATATTACTCTTGTCTTTATCCTTATAACTATTATTATTTCCCTTATTACTATTATTATTATCATTATAACTGTTATTATTATCCGTATTACTAGTATTATTAGCACTATAACTATTATGTTTATCCTTATTACTATTTTTATTCGCACTATAACTATTATGTTTATTCTTATTACTATTATTATTAGCGCTATAACTATTATTATTATCCTTATTACTATTATTATTATCGCTATGACTGTTATTGTTATACGTATTCTATTATTACTATCCCTATTACTCTTGTCTCTATCCTTATAACTATTATTATTATGCTTATTACTATTATTATTATCGCTACGACTGCTTTTATTATACTTATTCTATTATTACTATCCCTATTACTCTTGTCTTTATCCTTATAACTATTATTATTATCCTTATTACTATTATTATTATCGCTATAACTATTATTATTATCCTTATTACTATTATTACTAGCACTATAACTATTATTATTATCCTTATTACTGTTATTATTACCGGTATGACTGTTATTATTATACTTATTCTATTATTACTATCCCTGTTACTCTTGTCTTTATCCTGATAAGTATTATTATTTCCCTTATTACAATTATTATTATCATTATAACTGTTATTATTATCCTTGTTACTAGTATTATTATCTCTATAACTATTATTGTTATCCTCATTACTCTTATTATTATCGCTATAACTATTATTATTATCCTTATCACTATTATTACTAGCACGATAACTATTATGTTTATCCTTATTACTATTATTATTATTGCTATAACTGTTATTATTATCCTTATTACTATTATTATTAGCGCTATAACTATTATTATTATCCTTATTACTATTATTATTATCGCTATGACTGTTATTGTTATACGTATTCTATTATTACTATCCCTATTACTCTTGTCTCTATCCTTATAACTATTATTATTATGCTTATTACTATTATTATTATCGCTACGACTGTTATTATTATACTTATTCTATTATTACTATTCCTATTACTCTTGTCTTTATCCTTATAACTATTATTATTATCCTTATTACTATTATTATTATCGCTATAACTATTATTATTATCCTTATTACTATTATTACTAGCACTATAACTATTATTATTATCCTTATTACTGTTATTATTACCGGTATGACTGTTATTATTATACTTATTCTATTATTACTATCCCTATTACTCTTGTCTTTATCCTGATAAGTATTATTATTTCCCTTATTACAATTATTATTATCATTATAACTGTTATTATTATCCTTGTTACTAGTATTATTATCTCTATAACTATTATTGTTATCCTCATTACTCTTATTATTATCGCTATAACTATTATTATTATCCTTATCACTATTATTACTAGCACGATAACTATTATGTTTATCCTTATTACTATTATTATTATTGCTATAACTGTTATTATTATCCTTATTACTATTATTACTAGCACTATAGCTATTATTATTATCCTTATTACTATTATTATCGCTATGACTGTTATTATTATCCTTATTCTACTATTACTATCCCTATTACTCCTGTCTCTATCCCTATAACTATTATTATTATGCTTATTACTATTATTATTACCACTATAACTATTATTATTATCGCTATGACTGTTATTATTATACTTATTCTATTATTACTATCCCTATTACTCTTGTCTTTATCCTTATAACTATTATTGTTATGCTTATTACTATTATTATTAGCACTAAAACTATTATTATTACCCTTATTACTATTATTATTATCGCTATGACTGTTATTATTATACTTATTCTATTAATACTATCCCTATAACTCTTGTCTCTATCCTTATAACTATTATTATTATGCTTATTACTATTATTATTACCACTATAACTATTATTATTATCCTTATTACTATTATTATTATACTTATTCTATTATTACTATCCCTAATACTCTTGTCTTTATCCTTATAACTATTATTATTATCCTTATTACTATTATTATTATCGCTATAACTATTATTATTATCGCTATGACTGTTATTATTATACTTATTCTATTATTACTATCCCTATTACTCTTGTCTTTATCCTTATAACTATTATTGTTATGCTTATTACTATTATTATTAGCACTAAAACTATTATTATTAGCACTAAAACTATTATTATTACCCTTATTACTATTATTATTATCGCTATGACTGTTATTATTATCCTTATTGTATTATTACTATCCCTATTACTCTTGTCTTTATTGTTATAACTATTATTATTATCCTTATAACTATTATTATTATCCTTATTACTATTATTATTATCGCTATGACTGTTATTATTATACTTATTCTATTATTACTATCAATATTACTCTTGTCTTTATCCTTATAACTATTATTATTTCCCTTATTACTATTATTATTATCATTATAACTGTTATTATTATCCGTATTACTAGTATTATTAGCACTATAACTATTATGTTTATCCTTATTACTATTTTTATTCGCACTATAACTATTATGTTTATTCTTATTACTATTATTATTAGCGCTATAACTATTATTATTATCCTTATTACTATTATTATTATCGCTATGACTGTTATTGTTATACGTATTCTATTATTACTATCCCTATTACTCTTGTCTCTATCCTTATAACTATTATTATTATGCTTATTACTATTATTATTATCGCTACGACTGCTTTTATTATACTTATTCTATTATTACTATCCCTATTACTCTTGTCTTTATCCTTATAACTATTATTATTATCCTTATTACTATTATTATTATCGCTATAACTATTATTATTATCCTTATTACTATTATTACTAGCACTATAACTATTATTATTATCCTTATTACTGTTATTATTACCGGTATGACTGTTATTATTATACTTATTCTATTATTACTATCCCTGTTACTCTTGTCTTTATCCTGATAAGTATTATTATTTCCCTTATTACAATTATTATTATCATTATAACTGTTATTATTATCCTTGTTACTAGTATTATTATCTCTATAACTATTATTGTTATCCTCATTACTCTTATTATTATCGCTATAACTATTATTATTATCCTTATCACTATTATTACTAGCACGATAACTATTATGTTTATCCTTATTACTATTATTATTATTGCTATAACTGTTATTATTATCCTTATTACTATTATTACTAGCACTATAGCTATTATTATTATCCTTATTACTATTATTATCGCTATGACTGTTATTATTATCCTTATTCTACTATTACTATCCCTATTACTCCTGTCTCTATCCCTATAACTATTATTATTATGCTTATTACTATTATTATTAGCACTTTAACTATTATTATTATCCTTATTGCTATTATTATTATCGCTATATCTATTATTATTATCCTTACTACTATTATTATTATCGCTATGACTGTTATTATTATCCTTATTCTATTATTACTATCCCTATTACTCTTCTCTTTATCCTTATAAGTATTATTATTATCCTTATAACTATTATTATTATCCTTATTACTATTATTATTATCGCTATGACTGTTATTATTATACTTATTCTATTATTACTATCCCTATTACTCTTGTCTTTATCCTGATCATTATTATTATTTCCCATATTACAATTATTATTATCGCTACAACTGTTATTATTATCCTTATTACTAGTATTATTAGCACTATAACTATTATGTTTATCCTTATTACTATTTTTATTCGCACTATAACTATTATGGTTATCCTTAATACTATTATTATTAGCGCTATAACTACTATTATTATCCTTATTACTATTATTATCGCTATGACTGTTATTATTATCCTTATTCTAATATTACTGTCCCTATTACTCTTGTCTCTATCCTTATAACTATTATTAATATGCTTATTACTATTATTATTATCGCTATAACTATTATTATTATGCTTAATACTATTATTATTATCCTTATTGCTATTATTATTATCGCTATATCTATTATTATTATCCTTACTACTATTATTATTATCGCTATGACTGTTATTATTATCCTTATTCTATTATTACTATCCCTATTACTCTTCTCTTTATCCTTATAAGTATTATTATTATCCTTATAACTATTATTATTATCCTTATTACTATTATTATTATCGCTATGACTGTTATTATTATACTTATTCTATTATTACTATCCCTATTACTCTTGTCTTTATCCTGATCATTATTATTATTTCCCATATTACAATTATTATTATCGCTACAACTGTTATTATTATCCTTATTACTAGTATTATTAGCACTATAACTATTATGTTTATCCTTATTACTATTTTTATTCGCACTATAACTATTATGGTTATCCTTAATACTATTATTATTAGCGCTATAACTACTATTATTATCCTTATTACTATTATTATCGCTATGACTGTTATTATTATCCTTATTCTAATATTACTGTCCCTATTACTCTTGTCTCTATCCTTATAACTATTATTAATATGCTTATTACTATTATTATTATCGCTATAACTATTATTATTATGCTTAATACTATTATTATTATCCTTATTACTATTATTATTATCGCTATAACTATTAATATTATCGCTATGACTGTTATTATTATCCTTATTCTACTATTACTATCCCTACTACTCTTGTCTCTATCCTTATAACTATTATTAATATGCTTATTACTATTATTATTATCGCTATAACTATTATTATTATCCTTATTACTATTATTATTATCGCTACGACTGTTATTATTATACTTATTCTATTATTGCTATCCCTATTAGTCTTGTCTTTATCCTTATAACTATGATTATCACTATAACTATTATTATTATCGCTATGACTGTTATTATTATACTTATTCTATTATTACTATCCCTATTACACTTGTCTTTATCCTTATAACTATTATTGTTATGCTTATTACTATTATTATCAGCACTAAAACTATTATTATTAGCACTAAAACTATTATTATTACCCTTATTACTATTATTATTATCGCTATGACTGTTATTATTATACTTATTCTATTATTACTATCCCTATTACTCTTGTCTCTATCCTTATAACTATTATTATTATGCTTATTACTATTATTATTACCACTATAACTATTATTATTATCCTTATTACTATTATTATTATCACTATGACTGTTATTATTATACGTATTCTATTATTACTATCCCTATTACTCTTGTCTCTATCCTTATAACTATTATTATTATGCTTATTACTATTATTATTAGCACTATAACTATTATTATTATGCTTATTACTATTATTATTATCGCTACGACTGTTATTATTATACTTATTCTATTATTACTATCCCTATTAGTCTTGTCTTTATCCTTATAACTATGATTATCACTATAACTATTATTATTATCGCTATGACTGTTATTATTATCCTTATTGTATTATTAATATCCCTATTACTCTTGTCTTTATTCTTACAACTATTATTATTATGCTTATTACTATTATTATTATCGCTATAACTGTTATTATTATCCTTACTACTATTATTATTATCGCTATGACTGTTATTATTATCCTTATTGTATTATTAATATCCCTATTACTCTTGTCTTTATCCTTATAACTATTATTATTATCCTTATTACTATTATTATTATCGCTATAACTATTATTATTATCCTTATTACTATTATTACTAGCACTATAACTATTATTATTATCCTTATTACTGTTATTATTACCGGTATGACTGTTATTATTATACTTATTCTATTATTACTATCCCTATTACTCTTGTCTTTATCCTGATAAGTATTATTATTTCCCTTATTACAATTATTATTATCATTATAACTGTTATTATTATCCTTGTTACTAGTATTATTATCTCTATAACTATTATTGTTATCCTCATTACTATTATTATTATCGCTATAACTATTATTATTATCCTTATCACTATTATTACTAGCACGATAACTATTATGTTTATCCTTATTACTATTATTATTATTGCTATAACTGTTATTATTATCCTTATTACTATTATTACTAGCACTATAGCTATTATTATTATCCTTATTACTATTATTATCGCTATGACTGTTATTATTATCCTTATTCTACTATTACTATCCCTATTACTCCTGTCTCTATCCCTATAACTATTATTATTATGCTTATTACTATTATTATTAGCGCTTTAACTATTATTATTATCCTTATTGCTATTATTATTATCGCTATATCTATTATTATTATCCTTACTACTATTATTATTATCGCTATGACTGTTATTATTATCCTTATTCTATTATTACTATCCCTATTACTCTTCTCTTTATCCTTATAAGTATTATTATTATCCTTATAACTATTATTATTATCCTTATTACTATTATTATTATCGCTATGACTGTTATTATTATACTTATTCTATTATTACTATCCCTATTACTCTTGTCTTTATCCTGATAATTATTATTATTTCCCATATTACAATTATTATTATCGCTACAACTGTTATTATTATCCTTATTACTAGTATTATTAGCACTATAACTATTATGTTTATCCTTATTACTATTTTTATTCGCACTATAACTACTATTATTATCCTTATTACTATTATTATCGCTATGACTGTTATTATTATCCTTATTCTAATATTACTGTCCCTATTACTCTTGTCTCTATCCTTATAACTATTATTAATATGCTTATTACTATTATTATTATCGCTATAACTATTAATATTATCGCTATGACTGTTATTATTATCCTTATTCTACTATTACTATCCCTACTACTCTTGTCTCTATCCTTATAACTATTATTAATATGCTTATTACTATTATTATTATCGCTATAACTATTATTATTATCCTTATTACTATTATTATTATCGCTACGACTGTTATTATTATACTTATTCTATTATTGCTATCCCTATTAGTCTTGTCTTTATCCTTATAACTATGATTATCACTATAACTATTATTATTATCGCTATGACTGTTATTATTATACTTATTCTATTATTACTATCCCTATTACACTTGTCTTTATCCTTATAACTATTATTGTTATGCTTATTACTATTATTATCAGCACTAAAACTATTATTATTACCCTTATTACTATTATTATTATCGCTATGACTGTTATTATTATACTTATTCTATTATTACTATCCCTATTACTCTTGTCTCTATCCTTATAACTATTATTATTATGCTTATTACTATTATTATTACCACTATAACTATTATTATTATAATTATTACTATTTTTATTATCACTATGACTGTTATTATTATACGTATTCTATTATTACTATCCCTATTACTCTTGTCTCTATCCTTATAACTATTATTATTATGCTTATTACTATTATTATTAGCACTATAACTATTATTATTATGCTTATTACTATTATTATTATCGCTACGACTGTTATTATTATACTTATTCTATTATTACTATCCCTATTAGTCTTGTCTTTATCCTTATAACTATGATTATCACTATAACTATTATTATTATCGCTATGACTGTTATTATTATCCTTATTGTATTATTAATATCCCTATTACTCTTGTCTTTATTCTTACAACTATTATTATTATGCTTATTACTATTATTATTATCGCTATAACTGTTATTATTATCCTTACTACTATTATTATTATCGCTATGACTGTTATTATTATCCTTATTGTATTATTAATATCCCTATTACTCTTGTCTTTATCCTTATAACTATTATTATTATCCTTATTACTATTATTATTATCGCTATAACTATTATTATTATCCTTATTACTATTATTACTAGCACTATAACTATTATTATTATCCTTATTACTGTTATTATTACCGGTATGACTGTTATTATTATACTTATTCTATTATTACTATCCCTATTACTCTTGTCTTTATCCTGATAAGTATTATTATTTCCCTTATTACAATTATTATTATCATTATAACTGTTATTATTATCCTTGTTACTAGTATTATTATCTCTATAACTATTATTGTTATCCTCATTACTATTATTATTATCGCTATAACTATTATTATTATCCTTATCACTATTATTACTAGCACGATAACTATTATGTTTATCCTTATTATTATTATTATTATTGCTATAACTGTTATTATTATCCTTATTACTATTATTATTAGCACTATAGCTATTATTATTATCCTTATTACTATTATTATCGCTATGACTGTTATTATTATCCTTATTCTACTATTACTATCCCTATTACTCCTGTCTCTATCCCTATAACTATTATTATTATGCTTATTACTATTATTATTAGCACTTTAACTATTATTATTATCCTTATTGCTATTATTATTATCGCTATATCTATTATTATTATCCTTACTACTATTATTATTATCGCTATGACTGTTATTATTATCCTTATTCTATTATTACTATCCCTATTACTCTTCTCTTTATCCTTATAAGTATTATTATTATCCTTATAACTATTATTATTATCCTTATTACTATTATTATTATCGCTATGACTGTTATTATTATACTTATTCTATTATTACTATCCCTATTACTCTTGTCTTTATCCTGATAATTATTATTATTTCCCATATTACAATTATTATTATCGCTACAACTGTTATTATTATCCTTATTACTAGTATTATTAGCACTATAACTATTATGTTTATCCTTATTACTATTTTTTTCGCACTATAACTATTATGTTTATCCTTAATACTATTATTATTAGCGCTATAACTACTATTATTATCCTTATTACTATTATTATCGCTATGACTGTTATTATTATCGTTATTCTAATATTACTATCCCTATTACTCTTGTCTCTATCCTTATAACTATTATTAATATGCTTATTACTACTATTATTATCGCTATAACTATTATTATTATCCTTACTACTATTATTATTATCGCTATGACTGTTATTATTATCCTTATTCTATTATTACTATCCCTATTACTCTTGTCTTTATCCTGATAATTATTATTATTTCCCTTATTACAATTATTCTTATCGCTATAACTATTATTATTATCCTTATTACTATTATTATTATCGCTATGACTGTTATTATTATACGTATTCTATTATTACTATCCCTATTACTCTTGTCTCTATCCTTATAACTATTATTATTATGCTTATTACTATTATTATTAGCACTATACCTATTATTATTATGCTTATTACTATTATTATTATCGCTATGACTGTTATTATTATACTTATTCTATTATTACTATCCCTATTAGTCTTGTCTTTATCCTTATAACTATGATTATCACTATAACTATTATTATTATCGCTATGACTGTTATTATTATCCTTATTGCATTATTAATATCCCTATTACTCTTGTCTTTATTCTTACAACTATTATTATTATGCTTATTACTATTATTATTATCGCTATAACTGTTATTATTATCCTTACTACTATTATTATTATCGCTATGACTGTTATTATTATCCTTATTCTATTATTACTATCCCTATTACTCTTCTCTTTATCCTTATAACTATTATTATTATCCTTATTACTATTATTATTATCGCTACGACTGTTATTATTATACTTATTCTATTATTACTATCCCTATTACTCTTGTCTTTATTCTTACAACTATTATTACTATGCTTATTACTATTATTATTATCGCTATAACTGTTATTATTATCCTTACTACTATTATTATTATCGCTATGACTGTTATTATTATCCTTATTCTATTATTACTATCCCTATTACTCTTCTCTTTATCCTTATAACTATTATTATTATCCTTATAACTATTATTATTATCCTTATTACTATTATTATTATCGCTATGACTGTTATTATTATACTTATTCTATTATTACTATCCCTATTACTCTTGTCTTTATCCTTATAACTATTATTATTATCCTTATTACTATTATTATTATCGCTACGACTGCTATTATTATACTTATTCTATTATTACTATCCCTATTACTCTTGTCTTTATTCTTACAACTATTATTACTATGCTTATTACTATTATTATTATCGCTATAACTGTTATTATTATCCTTACTACTATTATTATTATCGCTATGACTGTTATTATTATCCTTATTCTATTATTACTATCCCTATTACTCTTCTCTTTATCCTTATAACTATTATTATTATCCTTATAACTATTATTATTATCCTTATTACTATTATTATTATCGCTATGACTGTTATTATTATACTTATTCTATTATTACTATCCCTATTACTCTTGTCTTTATCCTTATAACTATTATTATTTCCCTTATTACTATTATTATTATCATTATAACTGTTATTATTATCCGTATTACTAGTATTATTATCTCTATAACTATTATTGTTATCCTCATTACTATTATTATTATCGCTATAACTATTATTATTATCCTTATCACTATTATTACTAACACTATAACTATTATGTTTATCCTTATTACTATTATTATTATTGCTATAACTGTTATTATTATCCTTATTCTATTATTACTATCCCTATTACTCTTGTCTTTATCCTTATAACTATTATTATTATCCTTATTACTATTATTATTATCCTTATTGTATTATTACTATCCCTATTACTCTTGTCTTTATCCTGATAATTATTATTATTTCCCATATTACAATTATTATTATCGCTATAACTGTTATTATTATCCTTATTACTAGTATTATTAGCACTATAACTATTATGTTTATCCTTATTACTATTTTTATTCGCACTATAACTATTATGTTTATCCTTATTACTATTATTATTAGCGCTATAACTATTATTATTATCCTTGTTACTATTATTATTATCGCTATGACTGTTATTGTTATACGTATTCTATTATTACTATCCCTATTACTCTTGTCTCTATCCTTATAACTATTATTATTATCCTTATTACTATTATTATTATCGCTATGACTGTTATTATTATACTTATTCTATTATTACTATCCCTATTACTCTTGTCTTTATCCTGATCATTATTATTATTTCCCATATTACAATTATTATTATCGCTACAACTGTTATTATTATCCTTATTACTAGTATTATTAGCACTATAACTATTATGTTTATCCTTATTACTATTTTTATTCGCACTATAACTATTATGGTTATCCTTAATACTATTATTATTAGCGCTATAACTACTATTATTATCCTTATTACTATTATTATCGCTATGACTGTTATTATTATCCTTATTCTAATATTACTGTCCCTATTACTCTTGTCTCTATCCTTATAACTATTATTAATATGCTTGTTACTATTATTATTATCGCTATAACTATTATTATTATCCTTAATACTATTATTATTATCCTTATTACTATTATTATTATCGCTATAACTATTAATATTATCGCTATGACTGTTATTATTATCCTTATTCTACTATTACTATCCCTACTACTCTTGTCTCTATCCTTATAACTATTATTAATATGCTTATTACTATTATTATTATCGCTATAACTATTATTATTATCCTTATTACTATTATTATTATCGCTACGACTGTTATTATTATACTTATTCTATTATTGCTATCCCTATTAGTCTTGTCTTTATCCTTATAACTATGATTATCACTATAACTATTATTATTATCGCTATGACTGTTATTATTATACTTATTCTATTATTACTATCCCTATTACACTTGTCTTTATCCTTATAACTATTATTGTTATGCTTATTACTATTATTATCAGCACTAAAACTATTATTATTAGCACTAAAACTATTATTATTATCCTTATTACTATTATTATTATCGCTATGACTGTTATTATTATACTTATTCTATTATTACTATCCCTATTACTCTTGTCTCTATCCTTATAACTATTATTATTATGCTTATTACTATTATTATTACCACTATAACTATTATTATTATCCTTATTACTATTATTATTATCACTATGACTGTTATTATTATACGTATTCTATTATTACTATCCCTATTACTCTTGTCTCTATCCTTATAACTATTATTATTATGCTTATTACTATTATTATTAGCACTATAACTATTATTATTATGCTTATTACTATTATTATTATCGCTACGACTGTTATTATTATACTTATTCTATTATTACTATCCCTATTAGTCTTGTCTTTATCCTTATAACTATGATTATCACTATAACTATTATTATTATCGCTATGACTGTTATTATTATCCTTATTGTATTATTAATATCCCTATTACTCTTGTCTTTATTCTTACAACTATTATTATTATGCTTATTACTATTATTGTTATCGCTATAACTGTTATTATTATCCTTACTACTATTATTATTATCGCTATGACTGTTATTATTATCCTTATTGTATTATTAATATCCCTATTACTCTTGTCTTTATCCTTATAACTATTATTATTATCCTTATTACTATTATTATTATCGCTATAACTATTATTATTATCCTTATTACTATTATTACTAGCACTATAACTATTATTATTATCCTTATTACTGTTATTATTACCGGTATGACTGTTATTATTATACTTATTCTATTATTACTATCCCTATTACTCTTGTCTTTATCCTGATAAGTATTATTATTTCCCTTATTACAATTATTATTATCATTATAACTGTTATTATTATCCTTGTTACTAGTATTATTATCTCTATAACTATTATTGTTATCCTCATTACTATTATTATTATCGCTATAACTATTATTATTATCCTTATCACTATTATTACTAGCACGATAACTATTATGTTTATCCTTATTACTATTATTATTATTGCTATAACTGTTATTATTATCCTTATTACTATTATTACTAGCACTTTAGCTATTATTATTATCCTTATTACTATTATTATCGCTATGACTGTTATTATTATCCTTATTCTACTATTACTATCCCTATTACTCCTGTCTCTATCCCTATAACTATTATTATTATGCTTATTACTATTATTATTAGCGCTTTAACTATTATTATTATCCTTATTGCTATTATTATTATCGCTATATCTATTATTATTATCCTTACTACTATTATTATTATCGCTATGACTGTTATTATTATCCTTATTCTATTATTACTATCCCTATTACTCTTCTCTTTATCCTTATAAGTATTATTATTATCCTTATAACTATTATTATTATCCTTATTACTATTATTATTATCGCTATGACTGTTATTATTATACTTATTCTATTATTACTATCCCTATTACTCTTGTCTCTATCCTTATAACTATTATTATTATGCTTATTACTATTATTATTACCACTATAACTATTATTATTATCCTTATTACTATTATTATTATCACTATGACTGTTATTATTATACGTATTCTATTATTACTATCCCTATTACTCTTGTCTCTATCCTTATAACTATTATTATTATGCTTATTACTATTATTATTAGCACTATAACTATTATTATTATGCTTATTACTATTATTATTATCGCTACGACTGTTATTATTATACTTATTCTATTATTACTATCCCTATTAGTCTTGTCTTTATCCTTATAACTATGATTATCACTATAACTATTATTATTATCGCTATGACTGTTATTATTATCCTTATGTATTATTAATATCCCTATTACTCTTGTCTTTATTCTTACAACTATTATTATTATGCTTATTACTATTATTATTATCGCTATAACTGTTATTATTATCCTTACTACTATTATTATTATCGCTATGACTGTTATTATTATCCTTATTGTATTATTAATATCCCTATTACTCTTGTCTTTATCCTTATAACTATTATTATTATCCTTATTACTATTATTATTATCGCTATAACTATTATTATTATCCTTATTACTATTATTACTAGCACTATAACTATTATTATTATCCTTATTACTGTTATTATTACCGGTATGACTGTTATTATTATACTTATTCTATTATTACTATCCCTATTACTCTTGTCTTTATCCTGATAAGTATTATTATTTCCCTTATTACAATTATTATTATCATTATAACTGTTATTATTATCCTTGTTACTAGTATTATTATCTCTATAACTATTATTGTTATCCTCATTACTATTATTATTATCGCTATAACTATTATTATTATCCTTATCACTATTATTACTAGCACGATAACTATTATGTTTATCCTTATTACTATTATTATTATTGCTATAACTGTTATTATTATCCTTATTACTATTATTACTAGCACTATAGCTATTATTATTATCCTTATTACTATTATTATCGCTATGACTGTTATTATTATCCTTATTCTACTATTACTATCCCTATTACTCCTGTCTCTATCCCTATAACTATTATTATTATGCTTATTACTATTATTATTAGCGCTTTAACTATTATTATTATCCTTATTGCTATTATTATTATCGCTATATCTATTATTATTATCCTTACTACTATTATTATTATCGCTATGACTGTTATTATTATCCTTATTCTATTATTACTATCCCTATTACTCTTCTCTTTATCCTTATAAGTATTATTATTATCCTTATAACTATTATTATTATCCTTATTACTATTATTATTATCGCTATAACTATTATTATTATCCTTAATACTATTATTATTATCCTTATTACTATTATTATTATCGCTATAACTATTAATATTATCGCTATGACTGTTATTATTATCCTTATTCTACTATTACTATCCCTACTACTCTTGTCTCTATCCTTATAACTATTATTAATATGCTTATTACTATTATTATTATCGCTATAACTATTATTATTATCCTTATTACTATTATTATTATCGCTACGACTGTTATTATTATACTTATTCTATTATTGCTATCCCTATTAGTCTTGTCTTTATCCTTATAACTATGATTATCACTATAACTATTATTATTATCGCTATGACTGTCATTATTATACTTATTCTATTATTACTATCCCTATTACACTTGTCTTTATCCTTATAACTATTATTGTTATGCTTAACACTATTATTATCAGCACTAAAACTATTATTATTAGCACTAAAACTATTATTATTACCCTTATTACTATTATTATTATCGCTATGACTGCTATTATTATACTTATTCTATTATTACTATCCCTATTACTCTTGTCTCTATCCTTATAACTATTATTATTATGCTTATTACTATTATTATTACCACTATAACTATTATTATTATCCTTATTACTATTTTTATTATCACTATGACTGTTATTATTATACGTATTCTATTATTACTATCCCTATTACTCTTGTCTCTATCCTTATAACTATTATTATTATGCTTATTACTATTATTATTAGCACTATAACTATTATTATTATGCTTATTACTATTATTATTATCGCTACGACTGTTATTATTATACTTATTCTATTATTACTATCCCTATTAGTCTTGTCTTTATCCTTATAACTATGATTATCACTATAACTATTATTATTATCGCTATGACTGTTATTATTATCCTTATTGTATTATTAATATCCCTATTACTCTTGTCTTTATTCTTACAACTATTATTATTATGCTTATTACTATTATTATTATCGCTATGACTGTTATTATTATACTTATTCTATTATTACTATCCCTATTACTCTTGTCTTTATCCTGATAATTATTATTATTTCCCATATTACAATTATTATTATCGCTACAACTGTTATTATTATCCTTATTACTAGTATTATTAGCACTATAACTATTATGTTTATCCTTATTACTATTTTTATTCGCACTATAACTATTATGTTTATCCTTAATACTATTATTATTAGCGCTATAACTACTATTATTATCCTTATTACTATTATTATCGCTATGACTGTTATTATTATCCTTATTCTAATATTACTATCCCTATTACTCTTGTCTCTATCCTTATAACTATTATTAATATGCTTATTACTACTATTATTATCGCTATAACTATTATTATTATCCTTACTACTATTATTATTATCGCTATGACTGTTATTATTATCCTTATTCTATTATTACTATCCCTATTACTCCTGTCTCTATCCTTATAACTATTATTATTATGCTTATTACTATTATTATTAGCACTATAACTATTATTATTATCCTTATTGCTATTATTATTATCGCTATGACTGTTATTATTATACTTATTCTATTATTACTATCCCTATTACTCTTGTCTTTATCCTGATAATTATTATTATTTCCCTTATTACAATTATTCTTATCGCTATAACTATTATTATTATCCTTATTACTATTATTATTATCGCTATGACTGTTATTATTATACGTATTCTATTATTACTATCCCTATTACTCTTGTCTCTATCCTTATAACTATTATTATTATGCTTATTACTATTATTATTAGCACTATAACTATTATTATTATGCTTATTACTATTATTATTATCGCTATGACTGTTATTATTATACTTATTCTATTATTACTATCCCTATTAGTCTTGTCTTTATCCTTATAACTATGATTATCACTATAACTATTATTATTATCGCTATGACTGTTATTATTATCCTTATTGCATTATTAATATCCCTATTACTCTTGTCTTTATCCTTATAACTATTATTATTATCCTTATTACTATTATTATTATCGCTATAACTACTATTATTATCCTTATTACTATTATTACTAGCACTATAACTATTATTATTATCCTTATTACTGTTATTGTTACCGGTATGACTGTTATTATTATACTTATTCTATTATTACTATCCCTATTACTCTTGTCTTTATCCTGATAAGTATTATTATTTCCCTTATTACAATTATTATTATCATTATAACTGTTATTATTATCCTTGTTACTAGTATTATTATCTCTATAACTATTATTGTTATCCTCATTACTATTATTATTATCGCTATAACTATTATTATTATCCTTATCACTATTATTACTAGCACGATAACTATTATGTTTATCCTTATTACTATTATTATTATTGCTATAACTGTTATTATTATCCGTATTACTAGTATTATTATCTCTATAACTATTATTGTTATCCTCATTACTATTATTATTATCGCTATAACTATTATTATTATCCTTATCACTATTATTACTAACACTATAACTATTATGTTTATCCTTATTACTATTATTATTATTGCTATAACTGTTATTATTATCCTTATTCTATTATTACTATCCCTATTACTCTTGTCTTTATCCTTATAACTATTATTATTATCCTTATTACTATTATTATTATCCTTATTGTATTATTACTATCCCTATTACTCTTGTCTTTATCCTGATAATTATTATTATTTCCCATATTACAATTATTATTATCGCTATAACTGTTATTATTATCCTTATTACCAGTATTATTAGCACTATAACTATTATGTTTATCCTTATTACTATTTTTATTCGCACTATAACTATTATGTTTATCCTTATTACTATTATTATTAGCGCTATAACTATTATTATTATCCTTATTACTATTATTATTATCGCTATAACTACTATTATTATCCTTATTACTATTATTACTAGCACTATAACTATTATTATTATCCTTATTACTGTTATTGTTACCGGTATTACTGTTATTATTATACTTATTCTATTATTACTATCCCTATTACTCTTGTCTTTATCCTGATAAGTATTATTATTTCCCTTATTACAATTATTATTATCATTATAACTGTTATTATTATCCTTGTTACTAGTATTATTATCTCTATAACTATTATTGTTATCCTCATTACTATTATTATTATCGCTATAACTATTATTATTATCCTTATCACTATTATTACTAGCACGATAACTATTATGTTTATCCTTATTACTATTATTATTATTGCTATAACTGTTATTATTATCCGTATTACTAGTATTATTATCTCTATAACTATTATTGTTATCCTCATTACTATTATTATTATCGCTATAACTATTATTATTATCCTTATCACTATTATTACTAACACTATAACTATTATGTTTATCCTTATTACTATTATTATTATTGCTATAACTGTTATTATTATCCTTATTCTATTATTACTATCCCTATTACTCTTGTCTTTATCCTTATAACTATTATTATTATCCTTATTACTATTATTATTATCCTTATTGTATTATTACTATCCCTATTACTCTTGTCTTTATCCTGATAATTATTATTATTTCCCATATTACAATTATTATTATCGCTATAACTGTTATTATTATCCTTATTACCAGTATTATTAGCACTATAACTATTATGTTTATCCTTATTACTATTTTTATTCGCACTATAACTATTATGTTTATCCTTATTACTATTATTATTAGCGCTATAACTATTATTATTATCCTTATTACTATTATTATTATCGCTATGACTGCTATTGTTATACGTATTCTATTATTACTATCCCTATTACTCTTGTCTCTATCCTTATAACTATTATTATTATGCTTATTACTATTATTATTATCGCTACGACTGTTATTATTATACTTATTCTATTATTACTATCCCTATTAGTCTTGTCTTTATCCTTATAACTATGATTATCACTATAACTATTATTATTATCGCTATGACTGTTATTATTATCCTTATTGTATTATTAATATCCCTATTACTCTTGTCTTTATTCTTACAACTATTATTATTATGCTTATTACTATTATTATTATCGCTATAACTGTTATTATTATCCTTATTACTATTATTATTATCGCTATAACTATTATTATTATCCTTACTACGATTATTATTATCGCTATGACTGTTATTATTATCGTTATTCTATTATTACTATCCCTATTACTCTTGTCTTGATCCTTATAACTATTATTATTATCCTTATTACTATTATTATTATCGCTATAACTATTAATATTATCGCTATGACTGTTATTATTATCCTTATTCTATTATTACTATCCCTATTACTCTTGTCTTGATCCTTATAACTATTATTATTATCCTTATTACTATTATTATTATCGCTATAACTATTAATATTATCGCTATGACTGTTATTATTATCCTTATTCTATTATTACTATCCCTATTACTCTTGTCTTGATCCTTATAACTATTATTATTATCCTTATTACTATTATTATTATCGCTATAACTATTAATATTATCGCTATGACTGTTATTATTATCCTTATTCTATTATTACTATCCCTATTACTCTTGTCTTTATCCTTATAACTATTATTATTATCGCTATAACTATTATTATTATCGTTATGACTGTTATTATTATCCTTACTAATATTATTATTATCGCTATGACTGTTATTATTATCCTTATTCTATTATTACTATCCCTATTACTCTTCTCTTTATCCTTATAACTGTTATTACTATCCTTATAACTATTATTATTATCCTTATTACTATTATTATTATCGCTATGACTGTTATTATTATACTTATTCTATTATTACTATCCCTATTACTCTTGTCTTTATCCTGATAATTATTATTATTTCCCTTATTACTATTATTATTATCATTATAACTGTTATTATTATCCTTATTACTAGTATTATTATCTCTATAACTATTATTGTTATCCTCATTACTATTATTATTATTGCTATAACTGTTATTATTATCCTTATTCTATTATTACTATCCCTATTACTCTTGTCTTTATCCTTATAACTATTATTATTATCCTTATTACTATTATTATTATCCTTATTGTATTATTACTATCCCTATTACTCTTGTCTTTATCCTGATAATTATTATTATTTCCCATATTACAATTATTATTATCGCTATAACTGTTATTATTATCCTTATTACCAGTATTATTAGCACTATAACTATTATGTTTATCCTTATTACTATTTTTATTCGCACTATAACTATTATGTTTATCCTTATTACTATTATTATTAGCGCTATAACTATTATTATTATCCTTATTACTATTATTATTATCGCTATGACTGCTATTGTTATACGTATTCTATTATTACTATCCCTATTACTCTTGTCTCTATCCTTATAACTATTATTATTATGCTTATTACTATTATTATTATCGCTACGACTGTTATTATTATACTTATTCTATTATTACTATCCCTATTAGTCTTGTCTTTATCCTTATAACTATGATTATCACTATAACTATTATTATTATCGCTATGACTGTTATTATTATCCTTATTGTATTATTAATATCCCTATTACTCTTGTCTTTATTCTTACAACTATTATTATTATGCTTATTACTATTATTATTATCGCTATAACTGTTATTATTATCCTTATTACTATTATTATTATCGCTATAACTATTATTATTATCCTTACTACGATTATTATTATCGCTATGACTGTTATTATTATCGTTATTCTATTATTACTATCCCTATTACTCTTGTCTTGATCCTTATAACTATTATTATTATCCTTATTACTATTATTATTATCGCTATAACTATTAATATTATCGCTATGACTGTTATTATTATCCTTATTCTATTATTACTATCCCTATTACTCTTGTCTTGATCCTTATAACTATTATTATTATCCTTATTACTATTATTATTATCGCTATAACTATTAATATTATCGCTATGACTGTTATTATTATCCTTATTCTATTATTACTATCCCTATTACTCTTGTCTTGATCCTTATAACTATTATTATTATCCTTATTACTATTATTATTATCGCTATAACTATTAATATTATCGCTATGACTGTTATTATTATCCTTATTCTATTATTACTATCCCTATTACTCTTGTCTTTATCCTTATAACTATTATTATTATCGCTATAACTATTATTATTATCGTTATGACTGTTATTATTATCCTTACTAATATTATTATTATCGCTATGACTGTTATTATTATCCTTATTCTATTATTACTATCCCTATTACTCTTCTCTTTATCCTTATAACTGTTATTACTATCATTATAACTATTATTATTATCCTTATTACTATTATTATTATCGCTATGACTGTTATTATTATACTTATTCTATTATTACTATCCCTATTACTCTTGTCTTTATCCTGATAATTATTATTATTTCCCTTATTACTATTATTATTATCATTATAACTGTTATTATTATCCTTATTACTAGTATTATTATCTCTATAACTATTATTGTTATCCTCATTACTATTATTATTATTGCTATAACTGTTATTATTATCCTTATTCTATTATTACTATCCCTATTACTCTTGTCTTTATCCTTATAACTATTATTATTATCCTTATTACTATTATTATTATCCTTATTGTATTATTACTATCCCTATTACTCTTGTCTTTATCCTGATAATTATTATTATTTCCCATATTACAATTATTATTATCGCTATAACTGTTATTATTATCCTTATTACCAGTATTATTAGCACTATAACTATTATGTTTATCCTTATTACTATTTTTATTCGCACTATAACTATTATGTTTATCCTTATTACTATTATTATTAGCGCTATAACTATTATTATTATCCTTATTACTATTATTATTATCGCTATGACTGCTATTGTTATACGTATTCTATTATTACTATCCCTATTACTCTTGTCTCTATCCTTATAACTATTATTATTATGCTTATTACTATTATTATTATCGCTACGACTGTTATTATTATACTTATTCTATTATTACTATCCCTATTAGTCTTGTCTTTATCCTTATAACTATGATTATCACTATAACTATTATTATTATCGCTATGACTGTTATTATTATCCTTATTGTATTATTAATATCCCTATTACTCTTGTCTTTATTCTTACAACTATTATTATTATGCTTATTACTATTATTATTATCGCTATAACTGTTATTATTATCCTTATTACTATTATTATTATCGCTATAACTATTATTATTATCCTTACTACGATTATTATTATCGCTATGACTGTTATTATTATCGTTATTCTATTATTACTATCCCTATTACTCTTGTCTTGATCCTTATAACTATTATTATTATCCGTATTACTATTATTATTATCGCTATAACTATTAATATTATCGCTATGACTGTTATTATTATCCTTATTCTATTATTACTATCCCTATTACTCTTGTCTTGATCCTTATAACTATTATTATTATCCTTATTACTATTATTATTATCGCTATAACTATTAATATTATCGCTATGACTGTTATTATTATCCTTATTCTATTATTACTATCCCTATTACTCTTGTCTTGATCCTTATAACTATTATTATTATCCTTATTACTATTATTATTATCGCTATAACTATTAATATTATCGCTATGACTGTTATTATTATCCTTATTCTATTATTACTATCCCTATTACTCTTGTCTTTATCCTTATAACTATTATTATTATCGCTATAACTATTATTATTATCGTTATGACTGTTATTATTATCCTTACTAATATTATTATTATCGCTATGACTGTTATTATTATCCTTATTCTATTATTACTATCCCTATTACTCTTCTCTTTATCCTTATAACTGTTATTACTATCCTTATAACTATTATTATTATCCTTATTACTATTATTATTATCGCTATGACTGTTATTATTATACTTATTCTATTATTACTATCCCTATTACTCTTGTCTTTATCCTGATAATTATTATTATTTCCCTTATTACTATTATTATTATCATTATAACTGTTATTATTATCCTTATTACTAGTATTATTATCTCTATAACTATTATTGTTATCCTCATTACTATTATTATTATCGCTATAACTATTATTATTATCCTTATTACTATTATTATTATCGCTATAACTATTAATATTATCGCTATGACTGTTATTATTATCCTTATTCTATTATTACTATCCCTATTACTCTTCTCTTTATCCTTATAACTGTTATTACTATCCTTATAACTATTATTATTATCCTTATTACTATTATTATTATCGCTATGACTGTTATTATTATACTTATTCTATTATTACTATCCCTATTACTCTTGTCTTTATCCTGATAATTATTATTATTTCCCTTATTACTATTATTATTATCATTATAACTCTTATTATTATCCTTATTACTAGTATTATTATCTCTATAACTATTATTGTTATCCTCATTACTATTATTATTATCGCTATAACTATTATTATTATCCTTATCACTATTATTACTAGCACTATTACTATTATGTTTATCCTTATTACTATTATTATTATATCTATAACTGTTATTATTATCCTTATTACTATTATTATTATCGCTATGACTGTTATTATTATACTTATTCTATTATTACTATCCCTATTAGTCTTGTCTTTATCCTTATAACTATGATTATCACTATAACTACTATTATTATCGCTATGACTGTTATTATTATCCTTATTGTATTATTACTATCCGTATTACTCTTGTCTTTATCCTGATAATTATTATTATTTCCCATATTACAATTATTATTATCGCTATAACTGTTATTATTATCCTTATTACAAGTATTATTAGCACTATAACTATTATGTTTATCCTTATTACTATTTTTATTCGCACTATAACTATTATGTTTATCCTTATTACTATTATTATTAGCGCTATAACTATTATTATTATCCTTATTACTATTATTATCGCTATGACTGTTATTATTATCCTGATTCTAATATTACTATCCCTATTACTCTTGTCTCTATCCTTATAGCTATTATTAATATGCTTATTACTATTATTATTATCGCTATAACTATTATTATTATCCTTAATACTATTATTATTATCGCTATGACTGTTATTATTATCCTTATTCTATTATTACTATCCCTATTACTCTTGTCTTTATCCTTATAACTATTATTACTATCCTTATAACTATTATTATTATCCGTATTACTATTATTATTATCGCTATGACTGTTATTATTATACTTATTCTATTATTACTATCCCTATTACTCTTCTCTTTATCCTGATAATTATTATGATTTCCCTTATTACAATTACTATTATCGCTATGACTGTTATTGTTATACGTATTCTATTATTACTATCCCTATTACTCTTGTCTCTATCCTTATAACTATTATTATTATGCTTATTACTATTATTATTATCGCTACGACTGTTATTATTATACTTATTCTATTATTACTATCCCTATTAGTCTTGTCTTTATCCTTATAACTATGATTATCACTATAACTATTATTATTATCGCTATGACTGTTATTATTATCCTTATTCTATTATTACTATCCCTATTACTCTTGTCTTGATCCTTATAACTATTATTATTATCCTTATTACTATTATTATTATCGCTATAACTATTAATATTATCGCTATGACTGTTATTATTATCCTTATTCTATTATTACTATCCCTATTACTCTTGTCTTGATCCTTATAACTATTATTATTATCCTTATTACTATTATTATTATCGCTATAACTATTAATATTATCGCTATGACTGTTATTATTATCCTTATTCTATTATTACTATCCCTATTACTCTTGTCTTTATCCTTATAACTATTATTATTATCGCTATAACTATTATTATTATCGTTATGACTGTTATTATTATCCTTACTAATATTATTATTATCGCTATGACTGTTATTATTATCCTTATTCTATTATTACTATCCCTATTACTCTTCTCTTTATCCTTATAACTGTTATTACTATCCTTATAACTATTATTATTATCCTTATTACTATTATTATTATCGCTATGACTGTTATTATTATACTTATTCTATTATTACTATCCCTATTACTCTTGTCTTTATCCTGATAATTATTATTATTTCCCTTATTACTATTATTATAATCATTATAACTGTTATTATTATCCTTATTACTAGTATTATTATTTCTATAACTATTATTGTTATCCTCATTACTATTATTATTAACGCTATAACTATTATTATTATCCTTATCACTATTATTACTAGCACTATAACTATTATGTTTATCCTTATTACTATTATTATTATTGCTATAACTGTTATTATTATCCTTATTCTATTATTACTATCCCTATTACTCTTCTCTTTATCCTTATAACTATTATGATTATCATTATAACTATTATTATTATCCTTAATACTATTATTATTATCGCTATGACTGTTATTATTATCCTTATTCTTTTATTACTATCCCTATTACTCTTGTCTTTATCCTTATAACTATTATTACTATCCTTATAACTATTATTATTATCCTCATTACTATTATTATTATCGCTATGACTGTTATTATTATACTTATTCTATTATTACTATCCCTATTACTCTTGTCTTTATCCTGATAATTATTATTATTTCCCTTATTACAATTATTATTATCGCTATAACTATTATTATTATCCTTATTACTATTATTATTATCGCTATGACTGTTATTGTTATACGTATTCTATTATTACTATCCCTATTACTCTTGTCTCTATCCTTATAACTATTATTATTATGCTTATTACTATTATTATTATCGCTACGACTGTTATTATTATACTTATTCTATTATTACTATCCCTATTAGTCTTGTCGATATCCTTATAACTATGATTATCACTATAACTATTATTATTATCGCTATGACTGTTATTATTATCCTTATTGTATTATTAATATCCCTATTACTCTTGTCTTTATTCTTACAACTATTATTATTATGCTTATTACTATTATTATTATCGCTATAACTGTTATTATTATCCTTATTACTATTATTATTATCCTTACTACGATTATTATTATCGCTATAACTATTATTATTATCCTTATTACTATTATTATTATCGCTATGACTGTTATTGTTATACGTATTCTATTATTACTATCCCTATTACTCTTGTCTTTATCCTTATATCTATTATTACTATCCTTATAACTATTATTATTATCCTTATTACTATTATTATTATCGCTATGACTGTTATTATTATACTTATTCTATTATTACTATCCCTATTACTCTTGTCTCTATCCTTATAACTATTATTATTATGCTTATTACTATTATTATTAGCACTATAACTATTATTATTATGCTTATTACTATTATTATTATCGCTATGACTGTTATTATTATACTTATTCTATTATTACTATCCCTATTAGTCTTGTCTTTATCCTTATAACTATGATTATCACTATAACTATTATTATTATCGCTATGACTGTTATTATTATCCTTATTGTATTATTACTATCCCTATTACTCTTGTCTTTATCCTGATAATTATTATTATTTCCCTTATTACTATTATTATTATCATTATAACTCTTATTATTATCCTTATTACTAGTATTATTATCTCTATAACTATTATTGTTATCCTCATTACTATTATTATTATCGCTATAACTATTATTATTATCCTTATCACTATTATTACTAGCACTATAACTGTTATTATTATCCTTATTACTATTATTATTATCGCTATGACTGTTATTATTATACTTATTCTATTATTACTATCCCTATTAGTCTTGTCTTTATCCTTATAACTATGATTATCACTATAACTACTATTATTATCGCTATGACTGTTATTATTATCCTTATTGTATTATTACTATCTGCATTACTCTTGTCTTTATCCTGATAATTATTATTATTTCCCATATTACAATTATTATTATCGCTATAACTGTTATTATTATCCTTATTACTAGTATTATTAGCACTATAACTATTATGTTTATCCTTATTACTATTTTTATTCGCACTATAACTATTATGTTTATCCTTATTACTATTATTATTAGCGCTATAACTATTATTATTATCCTTATTACTATTATTATCGCTATGACTGTTATTATTATCCTGATTCTAATATTACTATCCCTATTACTCTTGTCTCTATCCTTATAGCTATTATTAATATGCTTATTACTATTATTATTATCGCTATAACTATTATTATTATCCTTAATACTATTATTATTATCGCTATGACTGTTATTCTTATCCTTATTCTATTATTACTATCCCTATTACTCTTGTCTTTATCCTTATAACTATTATTACTATCCTTATAACTATTATTATTATCCGTATTACTATTATTATTATCGCTATGACTGTTATTATTATACTTATTCTATTATTACTATCCCTATTACTCTTCTCTTTATCCTGATAATTATTATTATTTCCCTTATTACAATTACTATTATCGCTATGACTGTTATTGTTATACGTATTCTATTATTACTATCCCTATTACTCTTGTCTCTATCCTTATAACTATTATTATTATGCTTATTACTATTATTATTATCGCTACGACTGTTATTATTATACTTATTCTATTATTACTATCCCTATTAGTCTTGTCTTTATCCTTATAACTATGATTATCACTATAACTATTATTATTATCGCTATGACTGTTATTATTATCCTTATTGTATTATTAATATCCCTATTACTCTTGTCTTTATTCTTACAACTATTATTATTATGCTTATTACTATTATTATTATCGCTATAACTGTTATTATTATCCTTATTACTATTATTATTATCGCTATAACTATTATTATTATCCTTACTACGATTATTATTATCGCTATGACTGTTATTATTATCGTTATTCTATTATTACTATCCCTATTACTCTTGCCTTTATCCTTATAACTATTATTACTATCCTTATAACTATTATTATTATCCTTATTACTATTATTATTATCGCTATGACTGTTATTATTATACTTATTCTATTATTACTATCCCTATTACTCTTGTCTCTATCCTTATAACTATTATTATTATGCTTATTACTATTATTATTAGCACTATAACTATTATTATTATGCTTATTACTATTATTATTATCGCTATGACTGTTATTATTATCCTTATTCTAATATTACTATCCCAATTACTCTTGTCTCTATCCTTATAGCTATTATTAATATGCTTATTACTATTATTATTATCGCTATGACTGTTATTATTATCCTTATTCTATTATTACTATCCCTATGACTCTTGTCTTGATCCTTATAACTATTATTATTATCCTTATTACTATTATTATTATCGCTATAACTATTAATATTATCGCTATGACTGTTATTATTATCCTTATTCTATTATTACTATCCCTATTACTCTTGTCTTGATCCTTATAACTATTATTATTATCCTTATTACTATTATTATTATCGCTATAACTATTAATATTATCGCTATGACTGTTATTATTATCGTTATTCTATTATTACTATCCCTATTACTCTTGTCTTTATCCTTATAACTATTATTACTATCCTTATAACTATTATTATTATCCTTATTACTATTATTATTATCGCTATGACTGTTATTATTATACTTATTCTATTATTACTATCCCTATTACTCTTGTCTCTATCCTTATAACTATTATTATTATGCTTATTACTATTATTATTAGCACTATAACTATTATTATTATGCTTATTACTATTATTATTATCGCTATGACTGTTACTATTATCCTTATTCTAATATTACTATCCCAATTACTCTTGTCTCTATCCTTACAGCTATTATTAATATGCTTATTACTATTATTATTATCGCTATGACTGTTATTATTATCCTTATTCTATTATTACTATCCCTATGACTCTTGTCTTGATCCTTATAACTATTATTATTATCCTTATTACTATTATTATTATCGCTATAACTATTAATATTATCGCTATGACTGTTATTATTATCCTTATTCTATTATTACTATCCCTATTACTCTTGTCTTGATCCTTATAACTATTATTATTATCCTTATTACTATTATTATTATCGCTATAACTATTAATATTATCGCTATGACTGTTATTATTATCCTTATTCTATTATTACTATCCCTATTACTCTTGTCTTCATCGTTATAACTATTATTATTATCGCTATAACTATTATTATTATCGTTATGACTGTTAATATTATCCTTACTAATATTATTATTATCGCTATGACTGTTATTATTATCCTTATTCTATCATTACTATTCCTATTACTCTTCTCTTTATCCTTATAACTGTTATTACTATCCTTATAACTATTATTATTATCCTTATTACTATTATTATTATCTCTATGACTGTTATTATTATACTTATTCTATTATTACTATCCCTATTACTCTTGTCTTTATCCTGATAATTATTATTATTTCCCTTATTACTATTATTATTATCATTATAACTGTTATTATTATCCTTATTACTAGTATTATTATTTCTATAACTATTATTGTTATCCTCATTACTATTATTATTAACGCTATAACTATTATTATTATCCTTATCACTATTATTACTAGCACTATAACTATTATGTTTATCCTTATTACTATTATTATTATTGCTATAACTGTTATTATTATCCTTATTCTATTATTACTATCCCTATTACTCTTCTCTTTATCCTTATAACTATTATGATTATCATTATAACTATTATTATTATCCTTATTACTATTATTATTATCGCTATGACTGTTATTATTATACTTATTCTATTATTACTATCCCTATTACTCTTGTCTTTATCCTTATATCTATTATTGTTATGCTTATTACTATTATTATTAGCACTAAAACTATTATTATTAGCACTAAAACTATTATTATTATCCTTATTACTATTATTATTATCGCTATGACTGTTATTATTATCCTTATTCTAATATTACTATCCCAATTACTCTTGTCTCTATCCTTATAGCTATTATTAATATGCTTATTACTATTATTATTATCGCTATGACTGTTATTATTATCCTTATTCTATTATTACTATCCCTATGACTCTTGTCTTGATCCTTATAACTATTATTATTATCCTTATTACTATTATTATTATCGCTATAACTATTAATATTATCGCTATGACTGTTATTATTATCCTTATTGTATTATTACTATCTGCATTACTCTTGTCTTTATCCTGATAATTATTATTATTTCCCATATTACAATTATTATTATCGCTATAACTGTTATTATTATCCTTATTACTAGTATTATTAGCACTATAACTATTATGTTTATCCTTATTACTATTTTTATTCGCACTATAACTATTATGTTTATCCTTATTACTATTATTATTAGCGCTATAACTATTATTATTATCCTTATTACTATTATTATCGCTATGACTGTTATTATTATCCTGATTCTAATATTACTATCCCTATTACTCTTGTCTCTATCCTTATAGCTATTATTAATATGCTTATTACTATTATTATTATCGCTATAACTATTATTATTATCCTTAATACTATTATTATTATCGCTATGACTGTTATTCTTATCCTTATTCTATTATTACTATCCCTATTACTCTTGTCTTTATCCTTATAACTATTATTACTATCCTTATAACTATTATTATTATCCGTATTACTATTATTATTATCGCTATGACTGTTATTATTATACTTATTCTATTATTACTATCCCTATTACTCTTCTCTTTATCCTGATAATTATTATTATTTCCCTTATTACAATTACTATTATCGCTATGACTGTTATTGTTATACGTATTCTATTATTACTATCCCTATTACTCTTGTCTCTATCCTTATAACTATTATTATTATGCTTATTACTATTATTATTATCGCTACGACTGTTATTATTATACTTATTCTATTATTACTATCCCTATTAGTCTTGTCTTTATCCTTATAACTATGATTATCACTATAACTATTATTATTATCGCTATGACTGTTATTATTATCCTTATTGTATTATTAATATCCCTATTACTCTTGTCTTTATTCTTACAACTATTATTATTATGCTTATTACTATTATTATTATCGCTATAACTGTTATTATTATCCTTATTACTATTATTATTATCGCTATAACTATTATTATTATCCTTACTACGATTATTATTATCGCTATGACTGTTATTATTATCGTTATTCTATTATTACTATCCCTATTACTCTTGCCTTTATCCTTATAACTATTATTACTATCCTTATAACTATTATTATTATCCTTATTACTATTATTATTATCGCTATGACTGTTATTATTATACTTATTCTATTATTACTATCCCTATTACTCTTGTCTCTATCCTTATAACTATTATTATTATGCTTATTACTATTATTATTAGCACTATAACTATTATTATTATGCTTATTACTATTATTATTATCGCTATGACTGTTATTATTATCCTTATTCTAATATTACTATCCCAATTACTCTTGTCTCTATCCTTATAGCTATTATTAATATGCTTATTACTATTATTATTATCGCTATGACTGTTATTATTATCCTTATTCTATTATTACTATCCCTATGACTCTTGTCTTGATCCTTATAACTATTATTATTATCCTTATTACTATTATTATTATCGCTATAACTATTAATATTATCGCTATGACTGTTATTATTATCCTTATTCTATTATTACTATCCCTATTACTCTTGTCTTGATCCTTATAACTATTATTATTATCCTTATTACTATTATTATTATCGCTATAACTATTAATATTATCGCTATGACTGTTATTATTATCGTTATTCTATTATTACTATCCCTATTACTCTTGTCTTTATCCTTATAACTATTATTACTATCCTTATAACTATTATTATTATCCTTATTACTATTATTATTATCGCTATGACTGTTATTATTATACTTATTCTATTATTACTATCCCTATTACTCTTGTCTCTATCCTTATAACTATTATTATTATGCTTATTACTATTATTATTAGCACTATAACTATTATTATTATGCTTATTACTATTATTATTATCGCTATGACTGTTACTATTATCCTTATTCTAATATTACTATCCCAATTACTCTTGTCTCTATCCTTACAGCTATTATTAATATGCTTATTACTATTATTATTATCGCTATGACTGTTATTATTATCCTTATTCTATTATTACTATCCCTATGACTCTTGTCTTGATCCTTATAACTATTATTATTATCCTTATTACTATTATTATTATCGCTATAACTATTAATATTATCGCTATGACTGTTATTATTATCCTTATTCTATTATTACTATCCCTATTACTCTTGTCTTGATCCTTATAACTATTATTATTATCCTTATTACTATTATTATTATCGCTATAACTATTAATATTATCGCTATGACTGTTATTATTATCCTTATTCTATTATTACTATCCCTATTACTCTTGTCTTCATCGTTATAACTATTATTATTATCGCTATAACTATTATTATTATCGTTATGACTGTTAATATTATCCTTACTAATATTATTATTATCGCTATGACTGTTATTATTATCCTTATTCTATCATTACTATTCCTATTACTCTTCTCTTTATCCTTATAACTGTTATTACTATCCTTATAACTATTATTATTATCCTTATTACTATTATTATTATCTCTATGACTGTTATTATTATACTTATTCTATTATTACTATCCCTATTACTCTTGTCTTTATCCTGATAATTATTATTATTTCCCTTATTACTATTATTATTATCATTATAACTGTTATTATTATCCTTATTACTAGTATTATTATTTCTATAACTATTATTGTTATCCTCATTACTATTATTATTAACGCTATAACTATTATTATTATCCTTATCACTATTATTACTAGCACTATAACTATTATGTTTATCCTTATTACTATTATTATTATTGCTATAACTGTTATTATTATCCTTATTCTATTATTACTATCCCTATTACTCTTCTCTTTATCCTTATAACTATTATGATTATCATTATAACTATTATTATTATCCTTATTACTATTATTATTATCGCTATGACTGTTATTATTATACTTATTCTATTATTACTATCCCTATTACTCTTGTCTTTATCCTTATATCTATTATTGTTATGCTTATTACTATTATTATTAGCACTAAAACTATTATTATTAGCACTAAAACTATTATTATTATCCTTATTACTATTATTATTATCGCTATGACTGTTATTATTATCCTTATTCTAATATTACTATCCCAATTACTCTTGTCTCTATCCTTATAGCTATTATTAATATGCTTATTACTATTATTATTATCGCTATGACTGTTATTATTATCCTTATTCTATTATTACTATCCCTATGACTCTTGTCTTGATCCTTATAACTATTATTATTATCCTTATTACTATTATTATTATCGCTATAACTATTAATATTATCGCTATGACTGTTATTATTATCCTTATTCTATTATTACTATCCCTATTACTCTTGTCTTGATCCTTATAACTATTATTATTATCCTTATTACTATTATTATTATCGCTATAACTATTAATATTATCGCTATGACTGTTATTATTATCCTTATTCTATTATTACTATCCCTATTACTCTTGTCTTCATCGTTATAACTATTATTATTATCGCTATAACTATTATTATTATCGTTATGACTGTTATTATTATCCTTACTAATATTATTATTATCGCTATGACTGTTATTATTATCCTTATTCTATTATTACTATTCCTATTACTCTTCTCTTTATCCTTATAACTGTTATTACTATCCTTATAACTATTATTATTATCCTTATTACTATTATTATTATCTCTATGACTGTTATTATTATACTTATTCTATTATTACTATCCCTATTACTCTTGTCTTTATCCTGATAATTATTATTATTTCCCTTATTACTATTATTATTATCATTATAACTGTTATTATTATCCTTATTACTAGTATTATTATTTCTATAACTATTATTGTTATCATCATTACTATTATTATTAACGCTATAACTATTATTATTATCCTTATCACTATTATTACTAGCACTATAACTATTATGTTTATCCTTATTACTATTATTATTATTGCTATAACTGTTATTATTATCCTTATTCTATTATTACTATCCCTATTACTCTTCTCTTTATCCTTATAACTATTATGATTATCATTATAACTATTATTATTATCCTTATTACTATTATTATTATCGCTATGACTGTTATTATTATCCTTATTGTATTATTACTATCCCTATTACTCTTGTCTTTATCCTGATAATTATTATTATTTCCCATATTACAATTATTATTATCGCTATAACTGTTATTATTATCCTTATTACTAGTATTATTAGCACTATAACTATTATGTTTATCCTTATTACTATTTTTATTCGCACTATAACTATTATGTTTATCCTTATTACTATTATTATTAGCGCTATAACTATTATTATTATCCTTACTACGATTATTATTATCGCTATGACTGTTATTATTATCCTTATTCTATTATTACTATCCCTATTACTCTTCTCTTTATCCTTATAACTGTTATTACTATCCTTATAACTATTATTATTATCCTTATTACTATTATTATTATCGCTATGACTGTTATTATTATACTTATTCTATTATTACTATCCCTATTACTGTTGTCTTTATCCTGATAATTATTATTATTTCCCTTATTACTATTATTATTATCATTATAACTGTTATTATTATCCTTATTACTAGTATTATTATCTCTATAACTATTATTGTTATCCTCATTACTATTATTATTATCGCTATAACTATTATTATTATCCTTATCACTATTATTACTAGCACTATAACTATTATGTTTATCCTTATTACTATTATTATTATTGCTATAACTGTTATTATTATCCTTATTCTATTATTACTATCCCTATTACTCTTCTCTTTATCCTTATAACTATTATGATTATCCTTATAACTATTATTATTATCCTTATTACTATTATTATTATCGCTATGACTGTTATTATTATACTTATTCTATTATTACTATCCCTATTACTCTTGTCTTTATCCTTATAACTATTATTGTTATGCTTATTACTATTATTATGAGCACTAAAACTATTATTATTAGCACTAAAACTATTATTATTAGCACTAAAACTGTTATTATTATCCTTATTACTATTATTATTATCGCTACGACTGTTATTATTATACTTATTCTATTATTACTATCCCTATTAGTCTTGTCTTTATCCTTATAACTATGATTATCACTATAACTACTATTATTATCGCTATGACTGTTATTATTATCCTTATTGTATTATTACTATCCCTATTACTCTTGTCTTTATCCTGATAATTATTATTATTTCCCATATTACAATTATTATTATCGCTATAACTGTTATTATTATCCTTATTACTAGTATTATTAGCACTATGACTATTATGTTTATCCTTATTACTATTTTTATTCGCACTATAACTATTATGTTTATCCTTATTACTATTATTATTAGCGCTATAACTATTATTATTATCCTTATTACTATTATTATCGCTATGACTGTTATTATTATCCTGATTCTAATATTACTATCCCTATTACTCTTGTCTCTATCCTTATAGCTATTATTAATATGCTTATTACTATTATTATTATCCTTACTACTATTATTATTATCGCTATGACTGTTATTATTATCCTTATTCTATTATTACTATCCCTATTACTCTTCTCTTTATCCTTATAACTATTATTATTATCCTTATAACTATTATTATTATCCTTATTACTATTATTATTATCGCTATGACTGTTATTATTATACATATTCTTTTATTACTATCCCTATTACTCTTGTCTTTATCCTTATAACTATTATTATTATCCTTATTACTATTATTATTATCCTTATTGTATTATTACTATCCCTATTACTCTTGTCTTTATTCTGATAATTATTATTATTTCCCATATTACAATTATTATTATCGCTATAACTGTTATTATTATCCTTATTACTAGTATTATTAGCACTATAACTATTATGTTTATCCTTATTACTATTTTTATTCGCACTATAACTATTATGTTTATCCTTATTACTATTATTATTAGCGCTATAACTATTATTATTATCCTTATTACTATTATTATCGCTATGACTGTTATTATTATCCTTATTCTAATATTACTATACCTATTACTCTTGTCTCTATCCTTATAGCTATTATTAATATGCTTATTACTATTATTATTATCGCTATGACTGTTATTATTATCCTCATTCTATTATTACTATCCCTACGACTCTTGTCTTGATCCTTATAACTATTATTATTATCCTTATTACTATTATTATTATCGCTATAACTATTAATATTATCGCTATGACTGTTATTATTATCCTTATTCTATTATTACTATCCCTATTACTCTTGTCTTGATCCTTATAACTATTATTATTATCCTTATTACTATTATTATTATCGCTATAACTATTAATATTATCGCTATGACTGTTATTATTATCCTTATTCTATTATTACTATCCCTATTACTCTTGTCTTTATCCTTATAACTATTATTATTATTGCTATAACTATTATTATTATCGTTATGACTGTTATTATTATCCTCACTAATATTATTATTATCGCTATGACTGTTATTATTATCCTTATTCTATTATTACTATCCCTATTACTCTTCTCTTTATCCTTATAACTGTTATTACTATCCTTATAACTATTATTATTATCCTTATTACTATTATTATTATCGCTACGACTGTTATTATTATACTTATTCTATTATTACTATCCCTATTAGTCTTGTCTTTATCCTTATAACTATGATTATCACTATAACTATTATTATTATCGCTATGACTGTTATTATTATCCTTATTGTATTATTAATATCCCTATTACTCTTGTCTTTATTCTTACAACTATTATTATTATGCTTATTACTATTATTATTATCGCTATAACTGTTATTATTATCCTTATTACTATTATTATTATCGCTATAACTATTATTATTATCCTTACTACGATTATTATTATCGCTATGACTGTTATTATTATCGTTATTCTATTATTACTATCCCTATTACTCTTGTCTTGATCCTTATAACTATTATTATTATCCTTATTACTATTATTATTATCGCTATAACTATTAATATTATCGCTATGACTGTTATTATTATCCTTATTCTATTATTACTATCCCTATTACTCTTGTCTTGATCCTTATAACTATTATTATTATCCTTATTACTATTATTATTATCGCTATAACTATTAATATTATCGCTATGACTGTTATTATTATCCTTATTCTATTATTACTATCCCTATTACTCTTGTCTTGATCCTTATAACTACTATTATTATCCTTATTACTATTATTATTATCGCTATAACTATTAATATTATCGCTATGACTGTTATTATTATCCTTATTCTATTATTACTATCCCTATTACTCTTGTCTTTATCCTTATAACTATTATTATTATCGCTATAACTATTATTATTATCGTTATGACTGTTATTATTATCCTTACTAATATTATTATTATCGCTATGACTGTTATTATTATCCTTATTCTATTATTACTATCCCTATTACTCTTCTCTTTATCCTTATAACTGTTATTACTATCCTTATAACTATTTTTATTATCCTTATTACTATTATTATTATCGCTATGACTGTTATTATTATACTTATTCTATTATTACTATCCCTATTACTCTTGTCTTTATACTGATAATTATTATTATTTCCCTTATTACTATTATTATTATCATTATAACTGTTATTATTATCCTTATGACTAGTATTATTATCTCTATAACTATTATTGTTATCCTCATTACTATTATTATTATCGCTATAACTATTATTATTATCCTTATCACTATTATTACTAGCACTATAACTATTATGTTTATCCTTATTACTATTATTATTATTGCTATAACTGTTATTATTATCCTTATTCTATTATTACTATCCCTATTACTCTTCTCTTTATCCTTATAACTATTATGATTATCCTTATAACTATTATTATTATCCTTATTACTATTATTATTATCGCTATGACTGTTATTATTATACTTATTCTATTATTACTATCCCTATTACTCTTGTCTTTATCCTTATAACTATTATTGTTATGCTTATTACTATTATTATTAGCACTAAAACTATTATTATTAGCACTAAAACTATTATTATTAGCACTAAAACTGTTATTATTATCGCTACGACTGTTATTATTATACTTATTCTATTATTACTATCCCTATTAGTCTTGTCTTTATCCTTATAACTATGATTATCACTATAACTATTATTATTATCGCTATGACTGTTATTATTATCCTTATTGTATTATTAATATCCCTATTACTCTTGTCTTTATTCTTTCAATTATTATTATTATGCTTATTACTATTATTATTATCGCTATAACTGTTATTATTATCCTTATTACTATTATTATTATCGCTATAACTATTATTATTATCCTTACTACGATTATTATTATCGCTATGACTGTTATTATTATCGTTATTCTATTATTACTATCCCTATTACTCTTGTCTTTATCCTTATAACTATTATTACTATCCTTATAACTATTATTATTATCCTTATTACTATTATTATTATCGCTATGACTGTTATTATTATACTTATTCTATTATTACTATCCCTATTACTCTTGTCTCTATCCTTATAACTATTATTATTATCGCTATGACTGTTATTATTATACTTATTCTATTATTACTATCCCTATTACTCTTGTCTCTATCCTTATAACTATTATTATTATACTTATTACTATTATTATTAGCACTATAACTATTATTATTATGCTTATTACTATTATTATTATCGCTATGACTGTTATTATTATCCTTATTCTATTATTACTATCCCTATTACTCTTCTCTTTATCCTTATAACTCTTATTACTATCCTTATAACTATTATTATTATCCTTATTACTATTATTATTATCGCTATGACTGTTATTATTATACTTATTCTATTATTACTATCCCTATTACTCTTGTCTTTATCCTTATAACTATTATTGTTATGCTTATTACTATTATTATTAGCACTAAAACTATTATTATTAGCACTAAAACTATTATTATTATCCTTATTCTACTATTACTATCCCTATTACTCTTGTCTCTATCCTTATAACTATTATTAATATGCTTATTACTATTATTATTATCGCTATTACTATTATTATTATTCTTACTACTATTATTATTATCGCTATGACTGTTATTATTATCCTTATTCTATTATTACTATCCCTATTACTCTTCTCTTTATCGTTATAACTATTATTATTATCATTATTACTATTATTATTATCGCTATAACTATTATTATTATCGCTATGACTGTTATTATTATACTTATTCTATTATTACTATCCCTATTACTCTTGTCTTTGTCCTTATAACTATTATTGTTATGCTTATTACTATTATTATTAGCACTAAAACTATTATTATTATCCTTATTACTATTACTATTATCGCTATGACTGTTATTATTATACTTATTCTATTATTACTATCCCTATAACTCTTGTCTCTATCCTTATAACTATTATTATTATGCTTATTACTATTATTATTACCACTATAACTATTATTATTATCCTTATTACTATTATTATTATCGCTATGACTGTTATTATTATACTTATTCTATTATTACTATCCCTATTAGTCTTGTCTTTATCCTTATAACTATGATTATCACTATAACTATTATTATTATCGATATGACTGTTATTATTATCCTTATTCTATTATTACTTTCCCTATTACTCTTCACTTTATCCTTATAACTATTATCATTGTCCTTATTACTATTATTATTATCGCTATGACTGTTATTATTATCCTTATTCTATTATTACTATCCCTATTACTCTTCTCTTTATCCTTATAACTATTATTATTATCCTTATTACTATTATTATTATCGCTATGACTGTTATTATTGTACTTATTCTATTATTACTATCCCTATTACTCTTGTCTTTATCCTTACAACTATTATTATTATGCTTATTACTATTATTATTATCGCTATAACTGTTATTATTATCCTTTCTACTATTATTATTATCGCTATGACTGTTTTTATTATCCTTATTCTATTATTACTATCCCTATTACTCTTGTCTCTATCCTTATAACTATTATTATTATCCTTACTACTATTATTATTATCGCTATAACTATTATTATTATCCTCATTACTATTATTATTATCGCTATGACTGTTATTATTATCCTTATTCTATTATTACTATCCCTATTACTCATGTCTTTATCCTTATAACTATTATTATTATCCTTATTACTATTATTATTATCGCTATAACTATTATTATTATCGCTATAACTATTATTATTATCGCTATGACTGTTATTATTATGCTTATTGTATTATTACTATCCCTATTACCATTGTCTTTATCCTTATAACTATTATTATTTCCCTTATTACTATTATTATTATCATTATAATTGTTATTATTATCCTTATTACTAGTATTATTATCTCTATAACTATTATTGTTATCCTCATTACTATTATTATTATCGCTATGACTGTTATTATTATCCTTATTCTATTATTACTATCCCTATTACTCTTGTCTCTATCCTTATAACTATTATTATTATGCTTATTACTATTATTATTAGCACTATAACTATTATTATTATCCTTAATACTATTATTATTATCGCTATGACTGTTATTATTATCCTTATTCTATTATTATTTCCCTTATTATTATTATTATTATCGCTATAACTATTATTATTATCCTTATTACTATTAATATCGCTATGACTGTTATTATTATCCTTATTCTACTATCACTATCCCTGTTACTCTTGTCTCTATCCTTATAACTATTATTATTATGCTTATTACTATTATTATTATCGCTATAACTATTATTATTATCCATACTACTATTATTATTATCGCTATGACTGTTATTATTATCCTTATCACTATTATTACTAGCACTATAACTATTATGTTTATCCTTATTACTATTATTATTATTGCTATAACTGTTATTATTATCCTTATTACTATTATTATTAGCACTATAGCTATTATTATTATCCTTATTACTATTATTATTATCGCTATAACTATTATTATTATCCTTATCACTATTATTACTAGCACTATAACTATTATGTTTATCCTTATTACTATTATTATTCGCACTATCACTATTATTATTATCTTTATTACTATTATTATTATCGCTATAACTATTATTATTATCCTTATTACTATTATTACTAGCACTATAACTATTATTATTATCCTTATTACTATTATTATTATCGCTATGACTGTTATTATTATGCTTATTCTACTATTACTATCCCTATTACTCTTGTCTCTATTCTTATAACTATTATTATTATGCTTATTACTATTATTATTATCGCTATAACTATTATTATTATCCTTACTACTATTATTATTATCGCTATGACTGTTATTATTATCCTTATTCTATTATTACTATCCCTATTACTCTTGTCTTTATCCTTATAACTATTATTATTTCCCTTATTACTATTATTATTATCATTATAACTGTTATTATTATCCTTATTACTAGTATTATTATCTCTATAACTATTATTGTTATCCTCATTACTATTATTATTATCGCTATGACTGTTATTATTATCCTTATTCTATTATTATTTCCCTTATTATTATTATTATTATCGCTATAACTATTATTATTATCCTTATTACTATTAATATCGCTATGACTGTTATTATTATCCTTATTCTACTATCACTATCCCTATTACTCTTGTCTCTATCCTTATAACTATTATTATTATGCTTATTACTATTATTATTATCGCTATAACTATTATTATTATCCACTCTACTATTATTATTATCGCTATGACTGTTATTATTATCCTTATCACTGTTATTACTAGCACTGTAACTATTATGTTTATCCTTATTACTATTATTATTATTGCTATAACTGTTATTATTATCCTTATTACTATTATTATTAGCACTATAGCTATTATTATTATCCTTATTACTATTATTATTATCGCTATAACTATTATTATTATCCTTATCACTATTATTACTAGCACTATAACTATTATGTTTATCCTTATTACTATTATTATTATCGCTATAAATATTATTATTATCGCTATGACTGTTATTATTATCCTTATTCTATTATTATTTCCCTTATTACTATTATTATTATCGCTATAACTATTATTATTATCCTTATTACTATTATTATTATCGCTATGACTGTTATTATTATACTTATTCTATTATTACTATCCCTATTAGTCTTGTCTTTACCCTTATAACTATTATTATTATCGCTATAACTATTATTATTATCGCTATGACTGTTATTATTATAATTATTCTATTATTACTATCCCTATTACTCCTGTCTCTATCCTTATAACTATTATTATTATCCTTATAACTATTATTATTATCCTTATTACTATTATTATTATCGCTATGACTGTTATTATTATACTTATTCTATTATTACTATCCCTATTACTCTTGTCTTTATCCTGATAATTATTATTATTTCCCATATTACAATTATTATTATCGCTATAACTGTTATTATTATCCTTATTACCAGTATTATTAGCACTATAACTATTATGTTTATCCTTATTACTATTTTTATTCGCACTATAACAATTATGTTTATCCTTATTACTATTATTGTTAGCGCTATAACTATTATTATTATCCTTATCACTATTATTACTAGCACTATAACTATTATGTTCATCCTTATTACTATTATTATTATTGCTATAACTGTTATTATTATCCTTATTTTATTATTACTATCCCTATTACTCTTCTCTTTATCCTTATAACTATTATTATTATCCTTATTACTACTATTATTATCGCTATGACTGTTATTATTATACTTATTCTATTATTACTATCCCTATTACTCTTGTCTTTATCCTTATAACTATTATTTTTATGCTTATTACTATTATTATTAGCACTAAAACTATTATTATTATCATTATAACTGTTACTATTATCCTTATTACTAGTATTATTATCTCTATAACTATTATTGTTATCCTCATTACTATTATTATTATCGCTATAACTATTATTATTATCCTTATCACTATTATTACTAGCACTATAACTATTTTTTTTATCCTTATTACTATTATTATTATTGCTATAACTGTTATTATTATCCTTATTCTATTATTACTATCCCTATTACTCTTCTCTATATCCTTATAACTATTATTATTATCTCTATAACTATTATTGTTATCCTCATTACTATTATTATTATCGCTATAACTATTATTATTATCCTTATCACTATTATTACTAGCACTATAACTATTATGTTTATCCTTATTACTATTATTATTATTGCTATAACTGTTATTATTATCCTTATTTTATTATTACTATCCCTATTACTCTTCTCTTTATCCTTATAACTATTATTATTATCCTTATAACTATTATTATTATCCTTATTACAATTATTATTATCGCTATAACTATTATTGTTATGCTTATTACTATTATTATTAGCACTAAAACTATTATTATTAGCACTAAAACTATTATTATTAGCACTGAAACTATTATTATTATCCTTATTACTATTATTACTATCGCTATGACTGTTATTATTATACTTATTCTATTATTACTATCCCTATTACTCTTGTCTTTATCCTTATAACTATTATTGTTATGCTTATTACTATTATTATTAGCACTAAAACTATTATTATTAGCACTAAAACTATTATTATTATCCTTACTACTGTTATTATTATCGCTATGACTGTTACTATTATACTTATTCTATTATTACTATCCCTATTACTCTTGTCTTTATCCTTATAACTATTATTGTTATGCTTATTACTATTATTATTAGCACTAAAACTATTATTATTATCATTATAACTGTTACTATTATCCTTATTACTAGTATTATTATCTCTATAACTATTATTGTTATCCTCATTACTATTATTATTATCGCTATAACTATTATTATTATCCTTTTCACTATTATTACTAGCACTATAACTATTATGTTTATCCTTATTACTATTATTATTCTTGCTATAACTGTTATTATTATCCTTATTTTATTATTACTATCCCTATTACTCTTCTCTTTATCCTTATAACTATTATTATTATCCTTATTACTATTATTATTATCGCTATGACTGTTATTATTATACTTATTCTATTATTACTATCCCTATTACTCTTGTCTTTATCCTTATAACTATTATTGTTATGCTTATTACTATTATTATTAGCACTAAAACTATTATTATTATCCTTATTACTATTATTATTATCGCTATGACTGTTATTATTATACTTATTCTATTATTACTATCCATATAACTCTTGTCTCTATCCTTATAACTATTATTATTATGCTTATTACTATTATTATTACCACTATAACTGTTATTATTATCCTTATTACTATTATTATTATCGCTATGACTGTTATTATTATACTTATTCTACTATTACTATCCCTATTAGTCTTGTCTTTACCCTTATAACTATTATTATTATCGCTATAACTATTATTATTATCGCTATGACTGTTATTATTATCCTTATTCTATTATTACTATCCCTATTACTCTCCTCTTTATCCTTATAACTGTTATTACTATCCTTATAACTATTATCATTGTCCTTATTACTATTATTATTATCGCTATAACTGTTATTATTATCCTTATTACTAGTATTATTAGCACTATTACTGTTATGTTTATCCTTATCACTATTATTATTCGCACTATAACTATTATTATTATCCTTATTACTATTATTATTATCGCTATGACTGTTATTATTATACTTATTCTATTATTACTATCCCTATTACTCTTGTCTTTATCCTTATAACTATTATTGTTATGCTTATTACTATTATTATTAGCACTAAAACTATTATTATTATCCTTACTACTGTTATTATTATCGCTATGACTGTTACTATTATACTTATTCTATTATTACTATCCCTATTACTCTTGTCTTTATCCTTATAACTATTATTGTTATGCTTATTTCTATTATTATTAGCACTAAAACTATTATTATTATCATTATAACTGTTACTATTATCCTTATTACTAGTATTATTATCTCTATAACTATTATTGTTATCCTGATTACTATTATTATTATCGCTATAACTATTATTATTATCCTTATCACTATTATTACTAGCACTATAACTATTATGTTTATCCTTATTACTATTATTATTATTGCTATAACTGTTATTATTATCCTTATTTTATTATTACTATCCCTATTACTCTTCTCTTTATCCTTATAACTATTATTATTATCCTTATAACTATTATTATTATCCTTATTACAATTGTTGTTATCGCTATAACTATTATTGTTATGCTTATTACTATTATTATTAGCACTAAAACTATTATTATTAGCACTAAAACTATTATTATTATCCTTATTACTATTATTATTATCGCTATGACTGTTATTATTATACTTATTCTATTATTACTATCCGTATTACTCCTGTCTCTATCCTTATAACTATTATTATTATGCTTATTACTATTATTATTAGCACTTTAACTATTATTATTATCCTTATTGCTATTATTATTATCGCTATATCTATTATTATTATCCTTACTACTATTATTATCATCGCTATGACTGTTATTATTATCCTTATTCTATTATTACTATCCCTATTACTCTTCTCTTTATCCTTATAACTATTATTATTATCCTTATAACTATTATTATTATCCTTATTACTATTATTATTATCGCTATGACTGTTATTATTATACTTATTCTATTATTACTATCCCTATTACTCTTGTCTTTATCCTGATAATAATTATTATTTCCCATATTACAATTATTATTATCGCTATAACTGTTAATATTATCCTTATTACTAGTATTATTAGCACTATAACTATTATGTTTATCCTTATTACTATTTTTATTCGCACTATAACTATTATGTTTATCCTTATTACTATTATTATTAGCGCTATAACTATTATTATTATCCTTATTACTATTATTATCGCTATGACTGTTATTATTATCCTTATTCTAATATTACTATCCCTATTACTCTTGTCTCTATCCTTATAACTATGATTAATATGCTTATTACTATTATTATTATCGCCATAACTATTATTATTATCCTTACTACTATTATTATTAGCGCTATAACTATTATTATTATCCTTATTACTATTATTATCGCTATGACTGTTATTATTATCCTTATTCTAATATTACTATCCCTATTACTCTTGTCTCTATCCTTATAACTATTATTAATATGCTTATTACTATTATTATTATCGCTATAACTATTATTATTATCCTTACTACGATTATTATTATCGCTATGACTGTTATTATTATTGTTATTCTATTATTACTATCTCTATTACTCTTGTCTTTATCCTTATAACTATTATTATTTCCCTTATTACTATTATTATTATCATTATAACTGTTACTATTATCCTTATTACTAGTATTATTATCTCTATAACTATTATTGTTATCCTCATTACTATTATTATTATCGCTATAACTATTATTATTATCCTTATCACTATTATTACTAGCACTATAACTATTATGTTTATCCTTATTACTATTATTATTATTGCTATAACTGTTATTATTATCCTTATTTTATTATTACTATCCCTATTACTCTTCTCTTTATCCTTATAACTATTATTATTATCCTTATAACTATTATTATTATCCTTATTACAATTGTTATTATCGCTATAACTATTATTGTTATGCTTATTACTATTATTATTAGCACTAAAACTATTATTATTAGCACTAAAACTATTATTATTATCCTTATTACTATTATTATTATCGCTATGACTGTTATTATTATACTTATTCTATTATTACTATCCGTATTACTCCTGTCTCTATCCTTATAACTATTATTATTATGCTTATTACTATTATTATTAGCACTTTAACTATTATTATTATCCTTATTGCTATTATTATTATCGCTATATCTATTATTATTATCCTTACTACTATTATTATCATCGCTATGACTGTTATTATTATCCTTATTCTATTATTACTATCCCTATTACTCTTCTCTTTATCCTTATAACTATTATTATTATCCTTATAACTATTATTATTATCCTTATTACTATTATTATTATCGCTATGACTGTTATTATTATACTTATTCTATTATTACTATCCCTATTACTCTTGTCTTTATCCTGATAATAATTATTATTTCCCATATTACAATTATTATTATCGCTATAACTGTTAATATTATCCTTATTACTAGTATTATTAGCACTATAACTATTATGTTTATCCTTATTACTATTTTTATTCGCACTATACCTATTATGTTTATCCTTATTACTATTATTATTAGCGCTATAACTATTATTATTATCCTTATTACTATTATTATCGCTATGACTGTTATTATTATCCTTATTCTAATATTACTATCCCTATTACTCTTGTCTCTATCCTTATAACTATGATTAATATGCTTATTACTATTATTATTATCGCTATAACTATTATTATTATCCTTACTACTATTATTATTAGCGCTATAACTACTATTATTATCCTTATTACTATTATTATCGCTATGACTGTTATTATTATCCTTATTCTAATATTACTATCCCTATTACTCTTGTCTCTATCCTTATAACTATTATTAATATGCTTATTACTATTATTATTATCGCTATAACTATTATTATTATCCTTACTACGATTATTATTATCGCTATGACTGTTATTATTATTGTTATTCTATTATTACTATCTCTATTACTCTTGTCTTTATCCTTATAACTATTATTATTTCCCTTATTACTATTATTATTATCATTATAACTGTTATTATTATCCTTATTACTAGTATTATTATCTCTATAACTGTTATTGTTATCCTCATTACTATTATTATTATCGCTATAACTATTATTATTATCCTTATCACTATTATTACTAGCACTATAACTATTATGTTTATCCTTATTACTATTTTTATTCGCACTATAACTATTATGTTTATCCTTATTACTATTATTATTAGCGCTATAACTATTATTATTATCCTTATTACTATTATTATCGCTACGACTGTTATTATTATCCTTATTCTATTATTACTATCCCTATTACTCTTGTCTTTATCCTTATAACTATTATTGTTATGCTTATTACTATTATTATTAGCACTAAAGCTATTATTATTATCCTTATAACTATTATTATTATCCTTATTACTATTATTATTATCGCTATGACTGTTATTATTATACTTATTCTATTATTACTATCCCTATTACTCTTGTCTTTATCCTGATAATTATTATTATTTCCCATATTACAATTATTATTATCGCGATAACTGTTATTATTATCCTTATTACTAGTATTATTAGCACTATAACTATTATGTTTATCCTTATTACTATTTTTATTCGCACTATAACTATTATGTTTATCCTTATTACTATTATTATTAGCGCTATAACTATTATTATTATCCTTATTACTATTATTATCGCTATGACTGTTATTATTATCCTTATTCTAATATTACTATCCCTATTACTCTTGTCTTTATCCTTATAACTATTATTGTTATGCTTATTACTATTATTATTAGCACTAAAGCTATTATTATTATCCTTACTACTATTATTATTATCCTTACTTCTATTATTATTATCGCTATGACTGTTATTATTATCCTTATTCTATTATTACTATCCCTATTACTCTTCTCTTTATCCTTATAACTATTATTGTTATCCTTATAACTATTATTATTATCCTTATTACTATTATTATTATCGCTATGACTGTTATTATTATCCTTATTACTAGTATTATTATCTCTATAACTATTATTGTTATCCTCATTACTATTATTATTATCGCTATAACTATTATTATTATCCTCATCACTATTATTACTAGCACTATAACTATTATGTTTATCCTTATTACTATTATTATTATTGCTATAACTGTTATTATTATCCTTATTACTATTATTATTAGCACTATAGCTATTATTATTATCCTTATTACTATTATTATCGCTATGACTGTTATTATTATACTTATTCTATTATTACTATCCCTATTACTCTTGTCTTTATCCTTATTACTATTATTATTATCCTTATAACTATTATTATTATCGCTATAACTATTATTATTATCGCTATGACTGTTATTATTATACTTATTCTATTATTATTATCGCTATGACTGTTATTATTATCCTTATTCTATTATTACTATCCCTATTACTCTTCTCTTTATCCTTATAACTATTATTATTATCCTTATAACTATTATTATTATCCTTATTACTATTATTATTATCGCTATGACTGTTATTATTATACTTATTCTATTATTACTATCCCTATTACTCTTGTATTTATCCTTATAACTATTATTATTTCCCTTATTACTATTATTATTATCATTATAACTGTTATTATTATCCTTATTACTAGTATTATTATCTCTATAACTATTATTGTTATCCTCATTACTATTATTATTATCGCTATAACTATTATTATTATCCTTATCACTATTATTACTAGCACTATAACTATTATGTTTATCCTTATTACTATTATTATTATTGCTATAACTGTTATTATTATCCTTATTACTATTATTATTAGCACTATAGCTATTATTATTATCCTTATTACTATTATTATCGCTATGACTGTTATTATTATCCTTACTCTACTATTACTATCCCTATTACTCTTGTCTCTATCCTTATAACTATTATTATTATCCTTATTACTATTATTATTATCGCTATAACTATTATTATTATCGCTATGACTGTTGTCATTATCCTTATTCTATTATTATTTCCCTTATTACTATTATTATTATCGCTATATCTATTATTATTATCCTTACTACTATTATTATCATCGCTATGACTGTTATTATTATCCTTATTCTATAATTACTATCCCTATTACTCCTGTCTCTATCCTTATAACTATGATTAATATGCTTATTACTATTATTATTATCGCTATAACTATTATTATTATCCTTACTACTATTATTATTAGCGCTATAACTATTATTATTATCCTTATTACTATTATTATCGCTATGACTGTTATTATTATCCTTATTCTAATATTACTATCCCTATTACTCTTGTCTCTATCCTTATAACTATTATTAATATGCTTATTACTATTATTATTATCATTATAACTGTTATTATTATCCTTATTACTAGTATTATTATCTCTATAACTATTATTGTTATCCTCATTACTATTATTATTATCGCTATAACTATTATTATTATCCTTATCACTATTATTACTAGCACTATAACTATTATGTTTATCCTTATTACTATTATTATTATTGCTATAACTGTTATTATTATCCTTACTACTATTATTATTAGCGCTATAACTATTATTATTATCCTTATTACTATTATTATCGCTATGACTGTTATTATTATCCTTATTCTAATATTACTATCCCTATTACTCTTGTCTCTATCCTTATAACTATTATTATTATCGCTATAACTATTATTATTCTCCTTACTACGATTATTATTATCGCTATGACTGTTATTATTATTGTTATTCTATTATTACTATCTCTATTACTCTTGTCTTTATCCTTATAACTATTATTATTTCCCTTATTACTATTATTATTATCATTATAACTGTTATTATTAACCTTATTACTAGTATTATTATCTCTATAACTGTTATTGTATTCCTCATTACTATTATTATTATCGCTATAACTATTATGTTTATCCTTATTACTATTTTTATTCGCACTATAACTATTATGTTTATCCTTATTACTATTATTATTAGCGCTATAACTATTATTATTATCCTTATTACTATTATTATCGCTATGACTGTTATTATTATCCTTATTCTAATATTACTATCCCTATTACTCTTGTCTCTATCCTTATAACTATGATTAATATGCTTATTACTATTATTATTATCGCTATAACTATTATTATTATCCTTACTACTATTATTATTAGCGCTATAACTATTATTATTATCCTTATTACTATTATTATCGCTATGTCTGTTATTATTATCCTCATTCTATTATTACTATCCCTATTACTCTTCTCTTTATCCTTATAACTATTATTACTATCCTTAATACTATTATTATTATCCTTATTACTATTATTATTATCGCTATGACTGTTATTATTATACTTATTCTATTATTACTATCCCTATTACTCTTGTCTTTATCCTGATAATTATTATTATTTCCCTTATTACAATTATTATTATCGCTATAACTATTGTTATTATCCTTATTACTATTATTATTATCGTTATGACTGTTATTATTATACTTATTCTATTATTACTATCCCTATTACTCTTGTCTCTATCCTTATAACTATTATTATTATGCTCATTACTATTATTATTAGCACTATAACTATTATTATTATGCTTATTACTATTATTATTATCGCTATAACTATTATTATTATCCTTACTACTATTATTATCATCGCTATGACTGTTATTATTATCCTTATTCTATTATTACTATCCCTATTACTCTTGTCATTATCCTTATAACTATTATTATTATCCTTATTACTATTATTATTATCGCTATAACTATTATTATTATCGGTATGACTGTTATTATTATACGTATTCTATTATTACTATCCCTATTACTCTTGCCTTTATCCTTATAACTATTATTGTTATGCTTATTACTATTATTATTAGCACTAAAACTATTATTATTAGCACTAAAACTATTATTATTATCATTATTACTATTATTATTATCGCTATGACTGTTATTATTATACTTATTCTATTATTACTATCCCTATAACTCTTGTCTCTATCCTTATAACTATTATTATTATGCTTATTACTATTATTATTACCACTATGACTATTATTATTATCCTTATTACTATTATTATTATCGCTATGACTGTTATTATTATACTTATTCTATTATTACTATCCCTATTACTCTTGTCTTTATCCTGATAATTATTATTATTTCCCATATTACAATTATTATTATCGCTATAACTGTTATTATTATCCTTATTACTAGTATTATTAGCACTATAACTATTATGTTTATCCTGATTACTATTTTTATTCGCACTATAACTATTATGTTTATCCTTATTACTATTATTATTAGCGCTATAACTATTATTATTATCCTTATTACTATTATTATCGCTATGACTGTTATTATTATCCTTATTCTAATATTACTATCCCTATTACTCTTGTCTCTATCCTTATAACTATGATTAATATGCTTATTACTATTATTATTATCGCTATAACTATTATTATTATCCTTACTACTATTATTATTAGCGCTATAACTATTATTATTATCCTTATTACTATTATTATCGCTATGTCTGTTATTATTATCCTCATTCTATTATTACTATCCCTATTACTCTTCTCTTTATCCTTATAACTATTATTACTATCCTTATAACTATTATTATTATCCTTATTACTATTATTATTATCGCTATGACTGTTATTATTATACTTATTCTATTATTACTATCCCTATTACTCTTGTCTTTATCCTGATAATTATTATTATTTCCCTTATTACAATTATTATTATCGCTATAACTATTGTTATTATCCTTATTACTATTATTATTATCGTTATGACTGTTATTATTATACTTATTCTATTATTACTATCCCTATTACTCTTGTCTCTATCCTTATAACTATTATTATTATGCTCATTACTATTATTATTAGCACTATAACTATTATTATTATGCTTATTACTATTATTATTATCGCTATAACTATTATTATTATCCTTACTACTATTATTATCATTGCTATGACTGTTATTATTATCCTTATTCTATTATTACTATCCCTATTACTCTTGTCATTATCCTTATAACTATTATTATTATCCTTATTACTATTATTATTATCGCTATAACTATTATTATTACCGCTATGACTGTTATTATTATACTTATTCTATTATTACTATCCCTATTACTCTTGCCTTTATCCTTATAACTATTATTGTTATGCTTATTACTATTATTATTAGCACTGAAACTATTATTATTAGCACTAAAACTATTATTATTATCATTATTACTATTATTATTATCGCTATGACTGTTATTATTATACTTATTCTATTATTACTATCCCTATAACTCTTGTCTCTATCCTTATAACTATTATTATTATGCTTATTACTATTATTATTACCACTATGACTATTATTATTATCCTTATTACTATTATTATTATCGCTATGACTGTTATTATTATACTTATTCTATTATTACTATCCCTATTACTCTTGTCTTTATCCTTATAACTATTATTATTTCCCATATTACAATTATTATTATCGCTATAACTGTTATTATTATCCTTATTACTAGTATTATTAGCACTATAACTATTATGTTTATCCTTATTACTATTTTTATTCGCACTATGACTATTATGTTTATCCTTATTACTATTATTATTAGCGCTATAACTATTATTATTATCCTTATTACTATTATTATCGCTATGACTGTTATTATTATACTTATTCTATTATTACTATCCCTATTACTCTTGTCTCTATCCTTATAACTATTATTATTTCCCTTATTACTATTATTATTATCATTATAACTGTTCTTATTATCCTTATTACTAGTATTATTATCTCTATAACTATTATTGTTATGCTCATTACTATTATTATTATCGCTATAACTATTATTATTATCCTTATCACTATTATTACTAGCACTAAAACTATTATGTTTATCCTTATTACTATTACTATTACTGCTATAACTATTATTATTATCCTTATTCTACTATTACTATCCCTATTACTCCTGTCTCTATCCCTATAACTATTATTATTATGCTTATTACTATTATTATTAGCACTTTAACTATTATTATTATCCTTATTGCTATTATTATTATCGCTATATCTATTATTATTATCCTTACTACTATTATTATCATCGCTATGACTGTTATTATTATCCTTATTCTATTATTACTATCCCTATTACTCCTGTCTCTATCCTTATAACTATTATTATTATCCTTATAACTATTATTATTATCCTTATTACTATTATTATTATCGCTATGACTGTTATTATTATACTTATTCTATTATTACTATCCCTATTACTCTTGTCTTTATCCCGATAATTTTTATTATTTCCCATATTACAATTATTATTATCGCTATAACTGTTATTATTATCCTTATTACTAGTATTATTAGCACTATAACTATTATGTTTATCCTTATTACTATTTTTATTCGCACTATAACTATTATGTTTATCGTTATTACTATTATTATTATCGCTATAACTGTCATTATTATCCTTACTACTATTATTATTATCGCTATGACTGTTATTATTATCCTTATTCTACTATTACTATCCCTATTACTCTTGCCTCTATCCTTATAACTTTTATTATTATGCTTATTACTATTATTATTATCGCTATAACTATTATTATTATCCTTATAACTATTATTATTATCCTTATTACTATTATTATTATCGCTATGACTGTTATTATTATACTTATTCTATTATTACTATCCCTATTACTCTTGTCTTTATCCTTATAACTATTATTATTTCCCTTATTACTATTATTATTATCATTATAACTGTTATTATTATCCTTATTACTAGTATTATTATCTCTATAACTAATATCATTGTCCTTATTACTATTATTATTATCGCTATAACTGTTATTATTATCCTTATTACAAGTATTATTAGCACTATAACTATTATGTTTATCCTTATTACTGTTATTATTCGCACTATAACTATTATTATTATCCTTATTACTATTATTATTAGCACTAAAACTATTATTATTATCCTTACTACTATTATTATTATCCTTACTACTATTATTATTATCGCTATGACTGTTATTATTATACTTATTCTATTATTACTATCCCTATTACCCTTGTCTCTATCCTTATAACTTTTATTATTATCGCTATAACTGTTATTTTTATCCTTAATACTTTTATTATTATCGCTATAACTGTTATTACTATTCCTATTACTATTGTTACTATCCGTATTACTCTTGTCTTTATCCATATAACTATTATTATTAATCCTTATTACTATTATTATTATAGCTATAACTGTTATTATTATCCCTACTACTATTATTATTATCCTTATTACTATTATTATTGTCGCTATAACTGTTATTATTATCCTTATTCTATTGTTACTCTCCGTATTACTCTTGTCTTTATCCTTATAACTATTATTATTATCGCTAATAACTGTTATTATTATTCTTATTACTATTATTATTATCCCTATTGCCCTTGTCTTTATGATTATAACTATTATTATTATCCTTATTACTATTATTATTATCGCTATAACTGTTATTATTATCATTAATACTATTATTATTATCGCTATACCTGTTATTATTATCCTTATTACTATTATTATTATCGCTATGACTGTTATTATTATACTTATTCTATTATTACTATCCCTATTAGTCTTGTCTTTATCCTTATAACTATGATTATCACTATAACTATTATTATTATCGCTATGACTGTTATTATTATCCTTACTACTATTATTATTATCCTTATTACTATTATTATTATCGCTATGACTGTTATTATTATACTTATTCTATTATTACTATCCCTATTACTCTTGTCTTTATCCTTATAACTATTATTATTTCCCTTATTACTATTATTATTATCATTATAACTGTTATTATTATCCTTATTACTAGTATTATTATCTCTATAACTATTATTGTTATCCTCATTACTATTATTATTATCGCTATAACTATTATTATTATCCTTATTACTATTATTATCGCTATGACTGTTATTATTATACTTATTCTATTATTACTATCCCTATTACTCTTGTCTTTATCCTTATAACTATTATTATTATCCTTATTACTATTATTATTATCGCTATAACTATTATTAGTATCGCTATGACTGTTATTATTATCCTTATTCTATTATTATTTCCCTTATTACTATTATTATTATCATTATAACTGTTATTATTATCCTTATTACTAGTATTATTATCTCTATAACTATTATTGTTATCCTCATTACTATTATTATTATCGCTATGACTGTTATTATTATCCTTATTCTATTATTATTTCCCTTATTATTATTATTATTATCGCTATAACTATTATTATTATCCTTATTACTATTAATATCGCTATGACTGTTATTATTATCCTTATTCTACTATCACTATCCCTATTACTCTTGTCTCTATCCTTATAACTATTATTATTATGCTTATTACTATTATTATTATCGCTGTAACTATTATTATTATCCATACTACTATTATTATTATCGCTATGACTGTTATTATTATCCTTATCACTGTTATTACTAGCACTGTAACTATTATGTTTATCCTTATTACTATTATTATTATTGCTATAACTGTTATTATTATCCTTATTACTATTATTATTAGCACTATAGCTATTATTATTATCCTTATTACTATTATTATTATCGCTATAACTATTATTATTATCCTTATCACTATTATTACTAGCACTATAACTATTATGTTTATCCTTATTACTATTATTATTATCGCTATAAATATTATTATTATCGCTATGACTGTTATTATTATCCTTATTCTATTATTATTTCCCTTATTACTATTATTATTATCGCTATAACTATTATTATTATCCTTATTACTATTATTATTATCGCTATGACTGTTATTATTATACTTATTCTATTATTACTATCCCTATTAGTCTTGTCTTTACCCTTATAACTATTATTATTATCGCTATAACTATTATTATTATCGCTATGACTGTTATTATTATAATTATTCTATTATTACTATCCCTATTACTCCTGTCTCTATCCTTATAACTATTATTATTATCCTTATTACTATTATTATTATCGCTATGACTGTTATTATTATACTTATTCTATTATTACTATCCCTATTACTCTTGTCTTTATCCTGATAATTATTATTATTTCCCATATTACAATTATTATTATCGCTATAACTGTTATTATTATCCTTATTACTAGTATTATTAGCACTATAACTATTATGTTTATCCTTATTACTATTTTTATTCGCACTATAACAATTATGTTTATCCTTATTACTATTATTGTTAGCGCTATAACTATTATTATTATCCTTATCACTATTATTACTAGCACTATAACTATTATGTTCATCCTTATTACTATTATTATTATTGCTATAACTGTTATTATTATCCTTATTTTATTATTACTATCCCTATTACTCTTCTCTTTATCCTTATAACTATTATTATTATCCTTATTACTATTATTATTATCGCTATGACTGTTATTATTATACTTATTCTATTATTACTATCCCTATTACTCTTGTCTTTATCCTTATAACTATTATTGTTATGCTTATTACTATTATTATTAGCACTAAAACTATTATTATTATCCTTACTACTGTTATTATTATCGCTATGACTGTTACTATTATACTTATTCTATTATTACTATCCCTATTACTCTTGTCTTTATCCTTATAACTATTATTGTTATGCTTATTTCTATTATTATTAGCACTAAAACTATTATTATTATCATTATAACTGTTACTATTATCCTTATTACTAGTATTATTATCTCTATAACTATTATTGTTATCCTGATTACTATTATTATTATCGCTATAACTATTATTATTATCCTTATCACTATTATTACTAGCACTATAACTATTATGTTTATCCTTATTACTATTATTATTATTGCTATAACTGTTATTATTATCCTTATTTTATTATTACTATCCCTATTACTCTTCTCTTTATCCTTATAACTATTATTATTATCCTTATAACTATTATTATTATCCTTATTACAATTGTTATTATCGCTATAACTATTATTGTTATGCTTATTACTATTATTATTAGCACTAAAACTATTATTATTAGCACTAAAACTATTATTATTATCCTTATTACTATTATTATTATCGCTATGACTGTTATTATTATACTTATTCTATAATTACTATCCGTATTACTCCTGTCTCTATCCTTATAACTATTATTATTATGCTTATTACTATTATTATTTGCACTTTAACTATTATTATTATCCTTATTGCTATTATTATTATCGCTATATCTATTATTATTATCCTTACTACTATTATTATCATCGCTATGACTGTTATTATTATCCTTATTCTATTATTACTATCCCTATTACTCTTCTCTTTATCCTTATAACTATTATTATTATCCTTATAACTATTATTATTATCCTTATTACTATTATTATTATCGCTATGACTGTTATTATTATACTTATTCTATTATTACTATCCCTATTACTCTTGTCTTTATCCTGATAATAATTATTATTTCCCATATTACAATTATTATTATCGCTATAACTGTTAATATTATCCTTATTACTAGTATTATTAGCACTATAACTATTATGTTTATCCTTATTACTATTTTTATTCGCACTATAACTATTATGTTTATCCTTATTACTATTATTATTAGCGCTATAACTATTATTATTATCCTTATTACTATTATTAACGCTATGACTGTTATTATTATCCTTATTCTAATATTACTATCCCTATTACTCTTGTCTCTATCCTTATAACTATGATTAATATGCTTATTACTATTATTATTATCGCTATAACTATTATTATTATCCTTACTACTATTATTATTAGCGCTATAACTATTATTATTATCCTTATTACTATTATTATCGCTATGACTGTTATTATTATACTTATTCTATTATTACTATCCCTATTACTCTTGTCTTTATCCTTATAACTATTATTATTATCCTTATTACTATTATTATTATCGCTATAACTATTATTAGTATCGCTATGACTGTTATTATTATCCTTATTCTATTATTATTTCCCTTATTACTATTATTATTATCATTATAACTGTTATTATTATCCTTATTACTAGTATTATTATCTCTATAACTATTATTGTTATCCTCATTACTATTATTATTATCGCTATGACTGTTATTATTATCCTTATTCTATTATTATTTCCCTTATTATTATTATTATTATCGCTATAACTATTATTATTATCCTTATTACTATTAATATCGCTATGACTGTTATTATTATCCTTATTCTACTATCACTATCCCTATTACTCTTGTCTCTATCCTTATAACTATTATTATTATGCTTATTACTATTATTATTATCGCTATAACTATTATTATTATCCATACTACTATTATTATTATCGCTATGACTGTTATTATTATCCTTATCACTGTTATTACTAGCACTGTAACTATTATGTTTATCCTTATTACTATTATTATTATTGCTATAACTGTTATTATTATCCTTATTACTATTATTATTAGCACTATAGCTATTATTATTATCCTTATTACTATTATTATTATCGCTATAACTATTATTATTATCCTTATCACTATTATTACTAGCACTATAACTATTATGTTTATCCTTATTACTATTATTATTATCGCTATAAATATTATTATTATCGCTATGACTGTTATTATTATCCTTATTCTATTATTATTTCCCTTATTACTATTATTATTATCGCTATAACTATTATTATTATCCTTATTACTATTATTATTATCGCTATGACTGTTATTATTATACTTATTCTATTATTACTATCCCTATTAGTCTTGTCTTTACCCTTATAACTATTATTATTATCGCTATAACTATTATTATTATCGCTATGACTGTTATTATTATAATTATTCTATTATTACTATCCCTATTACTCCTGTCTCTATCCTTATAACTATTATTATTATCCTTATAACTATTATTATTATCCTTATTACTATTATTATTATCGCTATGATTGTTATTATTATACTTATTCTATTATTACTATCCCTATTACTCTTGTCTTTATCCTGATAATTATTATTATTTCCCATATTACAATTATTATTATCGCTATAACTGTTATTATTATCCTTATTACTAGTATTATTAGCACTATAACTATTATGTTTATCCTTATTACTATTTTTATTCGCACTATAACAATTATGTTTATCCTTATTACTATTATTGTTAGCGCTATAACTATTATTATTATCCTTATCACTATTATTACTAGCACTATAACTATTATGTTCATCCTTATTACTATTATTATTATTGCTATAACTGTTATTATTATCCTTATTTTATTATTACTATCCCTATTACTCTTCTCTTTATCCTTATAACTATTATTATTATCCTTATTACTACTATTATTATCGCTATGACTGTTATTATTATACTTATTCTATTATTACTATCCCTATTACTCTTGTCTTTATCCTTATAACTATTATTTTTATGCTTATTACTATTATTATTAGCACTAAAACTATTATTATTATCATTATAACTGTTACTATTATCCTTATTACTAGTATTATTATCTCTATAACTATTATTGTTATCCTCATTACTATTATTATTATCGCTATAACTATTATTATTATCCTTATCACTATTATTACTAGCACTATAACTATTTTTTTTATCCTTATTACTATTATTATTATTGCTATAACTGTTATTATTATCCTTATTCTATTATTACTATCCCTATTACTCTTCTCTATATCCTTATAACTATTATTATTATCTCTATAACTATTATTGTTATCCTCATTACTATTATTATTATCGCTATAACTATTATTATTATCCTTATCACTATTATTACTAGCACTATAACTATTATGTTTATCCTTATTACTATTATTATTATTGCTATAACTGTTATTATTATCCTTATTTTATTATTACTATCCCTATTACTCTTCTCTTTATCCTTATAACTATTATTATTATCCTTATAACTATTATTATTATCCTTATTACTACTATTATTATCGCTATGACTGTTATTATTATACTTATTCTATTATTACTATCCCTATTACTCTTGTCTTTATCCTTATAACTATTATTTTTATGCTTATTACTATTATTATTAGCACTAAAACTATTATTATTATCATTATAACTGTTACTATTATGCTTATTACTAGTATTATTATCTCTATAACTATTATTGTTATCCTCATTACTATTATTATTATCGCTATAACTATTATTATTATCCTTATCACTACTATTACTAGCACTATAACTATTTTTTTTATCCTTATTACTATTATTATTATTGCTATAACTGTTATTATTATCCTTATTCTATTATTACTATCCCTATTACTCTTCTCTATATCCTTATAACTATTATTATTATCCTTATAACTATTATTATTATCCTTATTACTATTATTATTATCGCTATGACTGTTATTATTATACTTATTCTATTATTACTATCCCTATTACTCTTGTCTTTATCCTTATAACTATTATTGTTATGCTTATTACTATTATTATTAGCACTAAAACTATTATTACTAGCACTATAACTATTATGTTTATCCTTATTACTATTATTATTATTGCTATAACTGTTATTATTATCCTTATTTTATTATTACTATCCCTATTACTCTTCTCTTTATCCTTATAACTATTATTATTATCCTTATAACTATTATTATTATCCTTATTACAATTATTATTATCGCTATAACTATTATTGTTATGCTTATTACTATTATTATTAGCACTAAAACTATTATTATTAGCACTAAAACTATTATTATTAGCACTGAAACTATTATTATTATCCTTATTACTATTATTACTATCGCTATGACTGTTATTATTATACTTATTCTATTATTACTATCCCTATTACTCTTGTCTTTATCCTTATAACTATTATTGTTATGCTTATTACTATTATTATTAGCACTAAAACTATTATTATTAGCACTAAAACTATTATTATTATCCTTACTACTGTTATTATTATCGCTATGACTGTTACTATTATACTTATTCTATTATTACTATCCCTATTACTCTTGTCTTTATCCTTATAACTATTATTGTTATGCTTATTACTATTATTATTAGCACTAAAACTATTATTATTATCATTATAACTGTTACTATTATCCTTATTACTAGTATTATTATCTCTATAACTATTATTGTTATCCTCATTACTATTATTATTATCGCTATAACTATTATTATTATCCTTATCACTATTATTACTAGCACTATAACTATTATGTTTATCCTTATTACTATTATTATTCTTGCTATAACTGTTATTATTATCCTTATTTTATTATTACTATCCCTATTACTCTTCTCTTTATCCTTATAACTATTATTATTATCCTTATTACTATTATTATTATCGCTATGACTGTTATTATTATACTTATTCTATTATTACTATCCCTATTACTCTTGTCTTTATCCTTATAACTATTATTGTTATGCTTATTACTATTATTATTAGCACTAAAACTATTATTATTATCCTTATTACTATTATTATTATCGCTATGACTGTTATTATTATACTTATTCTATTATTACTATCCATATAACTCTTGTCTCTATCCTTATAACTATTATTATTATGCTTATTACTATTATTATTACCACTATAACTGTTATTATTATCCTTATTACTATTATTATTATCGCTATGACTGTTATTATTATACTTATTCTACTATTACTATCCCTATTAGTCTTGTCTTTACCCTTATAACTATTATTATTATCGCTATAACTATTATTATTATCGCTATGACTGTTATTATTATCCTTATTCTATTATTACTATCCCTATTACTCTCCTCTTTATCCTTATAACTGTTATTACTATCCTTATAACTATTATCATTGTCCTTATTACTATTATTATTATCGCTATAACTGTTATTATTATCCTTATTACTAGTATTATTAGCACTATTACTGTTATGTTTATCCTTATCACTATTATTATTCGCACTATAACTATTATTATTATCCTTATAACTATTATTATTATCCTTATTACAATTGTTATTATCGCTATAACTATTATTGTTATGCTTATTACTATTATTATTAGCACTAAAACTATTATTATTAGCACTAAAACTATTATTATTATCCTTATTACTATTATTATTATCGCTATGACTGTTATTATTATACTTATTCTATAATTACTATCCGTATTACTCCTGTCTCTATCCTTATAACTATTATTATTATGCTTATTACTATTATTATTTGCACTTTAACTATTATTATTATCCTTATTGCTATTATTATTATCGCTATATCTATTATTATTATCCTTACTACTATTATTATCATCGCTATGACTGTTATTATTATCCTTATTCTATTATTACTATCCCTATTACTCTTCTCTTTATCCTTATAACTATTATTATTATCCTTATAACTATTATTATTATCCTTATTACTATTATTATTATCGCTATGACTGTTATTATTATACTTATTCTATTATTACTATCCCTATTACTCTTGTCTTTATCCTGATAATAATTATTATTTCCCATATTACAATTATTATTATCGCTATAACTGTTAATATTATCCTTATTACTAGTATTATTAGCACTATAACTATTATGTTTATCCTTATTACTATTTTTATTCGCACTATAACTATTATGTTTATCCTCATTACTATTATTATTAGCGCTATAACTATTATTATTATCCTTATTACTATTATTATCGCTATGACTGTTATTATTATCCTTATTCTAATATTACTATCCCTATTACTCTTGTCTCTATCCTTATAACTATGATTAATATGCTTATTACTATTATTATTATCGCTATAACTATTATTATTATCCTTACTACTATTATTATTAGCGCTATAACTATTATTATTATCCTTATTACTATTATTATCGCTATGACTGTTATTATTATCCTTATTCTAATATTACTATCCCTATTACTCTTGTCTCTATCCTTATAACTATTATTAATATGCTTATTACTATTATTATTATCGCTATAACTATTATTATTATCCTTACTACGATTATTATTATCGCTATGACTGTTATTATTATTGTTATTCTATTATTACTATCTCTATTACTCTTGTCTTTATCCTTATAACTATTATTATTTCCCTTATTACTATTATTATTATCATTATAACTGTTATTATTATCCTTATTACTAGTATTATTATCTCTATAACTGTTATTGTTATCCTCATTACTATTATTATTATCGCTATAACTATTATTATTATCCTTATCACTATTATTACTAGCACTATAACTATTATGTTTATCCTTATTACTATTTTTATTCGCACTATAACTATTATGTTTATCCTTATTACTATTATTATTAGCGCTATAACTATTATTATTATCCTTATTACTATTATTATCGCTATGACTGTTATTATTATCCTTATTCTATTATTACTATCCCTATTACTCTTGTCTTTATCCTTATAACTATTATTGTTATGCTTATTACTATTATTATTACCACTATAACTGTTATTATTATCCTTATTACTATTATTATTATCGCTATGACTGTTATTATTATACTTATTCTACTATTACTATCCCTATTAGTCTTGTCTTTACCCTTATAACTATTATTATTATCGCTATAACTATTATTATTATCGCTATGACTGTTATTATTATCCTTATTCTATTATTACTATCCCTATTACTCTCCTCTTTATCCTTATAACTGTTATTACTATCCTTATAACTATTATCATTGTCCTTATTACTATTATTATTATCGCTATAACTGTTATTATTATCCTTATTACTAGTATTATTAGCACTATTACTGTTATGTTTATCCTTATCACTATTATTATTCGCACTATAACTATTATTATTATCCTTATAACTATTATTATTATCCTTATTACAATTGTTATTATCGCTATAACTATTATTGTTATGCTTATTACTATTATTATTAGCACTAAAACTATTATTATTAGCACTAAAACTATTATTATTATCCTTATTACTATTATTATTATCGCTATGACTGTTATTATTATACTTATTCTATAATTACTATCCGTATTACTCCTGTCTCTATCCTTATAACTATTATTATTATGCTTATTACTATTATTATTTGCACTTTAACTATTATTATTATCCTTATTGCTATTATTATTATCGCTATATCTATTATTATTATCCTTACTACTATTATTATCATCGCTATGACTGTTATTATTATCCTTATTCTATTATTACTATCCCTATTACTCTTCTCTTTATCCTTATAACTATTATTATTATCCTTATAACTATTATTATTATCCTTATTACTATTATTATTATCGCTATGACTGTTATTATTATACTTATTCTATTATTACTATCCCTATTACTCTTGTCTTTATCCTGATAATAATTATTATTTCCCATATTACAATTATTATTATCGCTATAACTGTTAATATTATCCTTATTACTAGTATTATTAGCACTATAACTATTATGTTTATCCTTATTACTATTTTTATTCGCACTATAACTATTATGTTTATCCTCATTACTATTATTATTAGCGCTATAACTATTATTATTATCCTTATTACTATTATTATCGCTATGACTGTTATTATTATCCTTATTCTAATATTACTATCCCTATTACTCTTGTCTCTATCCTTATAACTATGATTAATATGCTTATTACTATTATTATTATCGCTATAACTATTATTATTATCCTTACTACTATTATTATTAGCGCTATAACTATTATTATTATCCTTATTACTATTATTATCGCTATGACTGTTATTATTATCCTTATTCTAATATTACTATCCCTATTACTCTTGTCTCTATCCTTATAACTATTATTAATATGCTTATTACTATTATTATTATCGCTATAACTATTATTATTATCCTTACTACGATTATTATTATCGCTATGACTGTTATTATTATTGTTATTCTATTATTACTATCTCTATTACTCTTGTCTTTATCCTTATAACTATTATTATTTCCCTTATTACTATTATTATTATCATTATAACTGTTATTATTATCCTTATTACTAGTATTATTATCTCTATAACTGTTATTGTTATCCTCATTACTATTATTATTATCGCTATAACTATTATTATTATCCTTATCACTATTATTACTAGCACTATAACTATTATGTTTATCCTTATTACTATTTTTATTCGCACTATAACTATTATGTTTATCCTTATTACTATTATTATTAGCGCTATAACTATTATTATTATCCTTATTACTATTATTATCGCTATGACTGTTATTATTATCCTTATTCTATTATTACTATCCCTATTACTCTTGTCTTTATCCTTATAACTATTATTGTTATGCTTATTACTATTATTATTAGCACTAAAGCTATTATTATTATCCTTATAACTATTATTATTATCCTTATTACTATTATTATTATCGCTATGACTGTTATTATTATACTTATTCTATTATTACTATCCCTATTACTCTTGTCTTTATCCTGATAATTATTATTATTTCCCATATTACAATTATTATTATCGCGATAACTGTTATTATTATCCTTATTACTAGTATTATTAGCACTATAACTATTATGTTTATCCTTATTACTATTTTTATTCGCACTATAACTATTATGTTTATCCTTATTACTATTATTATTAGCGCTATAACTATTATTATTATCCTTATTACTATTATTATCGCTATGACTGTTATTATTATCCTTATTCTAATATTACTATCCCTATTACTCTTGTCTTTATCCTTATAACTATTATTGTTATGCTTATTACTATTATTATTAGCACTAAAGCTATTATTATTATCCTTACTACTATTATTATTATCCTTACTTCTATTATTATTATCGCTATGACTGTTATTATTATCCTTATTCTATTATTACTATCCCTATTACTCTTCTCTTTATCCTTATAACTATTATTGTTATCCTTATAACTATTATTATTATCCTTATTACTATTATTATTATCGCTATGACTGTTATTATTATCCTTATTACTAGTATTATTATCTCTATAACTATTATTGTTATCCTCATTACTATTATTATTATCCTCATCACTATTATTACTAGCACTATAACTATTATGTTTATCCTTATTACTATTATTATTATTGCTATAACTGTTATTATTATCCTTATTACTATTATTATTAGCACTATAGCTATTATTATTATCCTTATTACTATTATTATCGCTATGACTGTTATTATTATACTTATTCTATTATTACTATCCCTATTACTCTTGTCTTTATCCTTATTACTATTATTATTATCCTTATAACTATTATTATTATCGCTATAACTATTATTATTATCGCTATGACTGTTATTATTATACTTATTCTATTATTATTATCGCTATGACTGTTATTATTATCCTTATTCTATTATTACTATCCCTATTACTCTTCTCTTTATCCTTATAACTATTATTATTATCCTTATAACTATTATTATTATCCTTATTACTATTATTATTATCGCTATGACTGTTATTATTATACTTATTCTATTATTACTATCCCTATTACTCTTGTATTTATCCTTATAACTATTATTATTTCCCTTATTACTATTATTATTATCATTATAACTGTTATTATTATCCTTATTACTAGTATTATTATCTCTATAACTATTATTGTTATCCTCATTACTATTATTATTATCGCTATAACTATTATTATTATCCTTATCACTATTATTACTAGCACTATAACTATTATGTTTATCCTTATTACTATTATTATTATTGCTATAACTGTTATTATTATCCTTATTACTATTATTATTAGCACTATAGCTATTATTATTATCCTTATTACTATTATTATCGCTATGACTGTTATTATTATCCTTACTCTACTATTACTATCCCTATTACTCTTGTCTCTATCCTTATAACTATTATTATTATCCTTATTACTATTATTATTATCGCTATAACTATTATTATTATCGCTATGACTGTTGTCATTATCCTTATTCTATTATTATTTCCCTTATTACTATTATTATTATCGCTATATCTATTATTATTATCCTTACTACTATTATTATCATCGCTATGACTGTTATTATTATCCTTATTCTATTATTACTATCCCTATTACTCTTCTCTTTATCCTTATAACTATTATTGTTATCCTTATAACTATTATTATTATCCTTATTACTATTATTATTATCGCTATGACTGTTATTATTATCCTTATTACTAGTATTATTATCTCTATAACTATTATTGTTATCCTCATTACTATTATTATTATCGCTATAACTATTATTATTATCCTCATCACTATTATTACTAGCACTATAACTATTATGTTTATCCTTATTACTATTATTATTATTGCTATAACTGTTATTATTATCCTTATTACTATTATTATTAGCACTATAGCTATTATTATTATCCTTATTACTATTATTATCGCTATGACTGTTATTATTATACTTATTCTATTATTACTATCCCTATTACTCTTGTCTTTATCCTTATTACTATTATTATTATCCTTATAACTATTATTATTATCGCTATAACTATTATTATTATCGCTATGACTGTTATTATTATACTTATTCTATTATTATTATCGCTATGACTGTTATTATTATCCTTATTCTATTATTACTATCCCTATTACTCTTCTCTTTATCCTTATAACTATTATTATTATCCTTATAACTATTATTATTATCCTTATTACTATTATTATTATCGCTATGACTGTTATTATTATACTTATTCTATTATTACTATCCCTATTACTCTTGTATTTATCCTTATAACTATTATTATTTCCCTTATTACTATTATTATTATCATTATAACTGTTATTATTATCCTTATTACTAGTATTATTATCTCTATAACTATTATTGTTATCCTCATTACTATTATTATTATCGCTATAACTATTATTATTATCCTTATCACTATTATTACTAGCACTATAACTATTATGTTTATCCTTATTACTATTATTATTATTGCTATAACTGTTATTATTATCCTTATTACTATTATTATTAGCACTATAGCTATTATTATTATCCTTATTACTATTATTATCGCTATGACTGTTATTATTATCCTTACTCTACTATTACTATCCCTATTACTCTTGTCTCTATCCTTATAACTATTATTATTATCCTTATTACTATTATTATTATCGCTATAACTATTATTATTATCGCTATGACTGTTGTCATTATCCTTATTCTATTATTATTTCCCTTATTACTATTATTATTATCGCTATATCTATTATTATTATCCTTACTACTATTATTATCATCGCTATGACTGTTATTATTATGCTTATTCTATAATTACTATCCCTATTACTCCTGTCTCTATCCTTATAACTATGATTAATATGCTTATTACTATTATTATTATCGCTATAACTATTATTATTATCCTTACTACTATTATTATTAGCGCTATAACTATTATTATTATCCTTATTACTATTATTATCGCTATGACTGTTATTATTATCCTTATTCTAATATTACTATCCCTATTACTCTTGTCTCTATCCTTATAACTATTATTAATATGCTTATTACTATTATTATTATCGCTATAACTATTATTATTCTCCTTACTACGATTATTATTATCGCTATGACTGTTATTATTATTGTTATTCTATTATTACTATCTCTATTACTCTTGTCTTTATCCTTATAACTATTATTATTTCCCTTATTACTATTATTATTATCATTATAACTGTTATTATTATCCTTATTACTAGTATTATTATCTCTATAACTGTTATTGTTATCCTCATTACTATTATTATTATCGCTATAACTATTATGTTTATCCTTATTACTATTTTTATTCGCACTATAACTATTATGTTTATCCTTATTACTATTATTATTAGCGCTATAACTATTATTATTATCCTTATTACTATTATTATCGCTATGACTGTTATTATTATCCTTATTTTAATATTACTATCCCTATTACTCTTGTCTCTATCCTTATAACTATGATTAATATGCTTATTACTATTATTATTATCGCTATAACTATTATTATTATCCTTACTACTTTATTATTAGCGCTATAACTATTATTATTATCCTTATTACTATTATTATCGCTATGTCTGTTATTATTATCCTCATTCTATTATTACTATCCCTATTACTCTTCTCTTTATCCTTATAACTATTATTACTATCCTTATAACTATTATTATTATCCTTATTACTATTATTATTATCGCTATGACTGTTATTATTATACTTATTCTATTATTACTATCCCTATTACTCTTGTCTTTATCCTGATAATTATTATTATTTCCCTTATTACAATTATTATTATCGCTATAACTATTGTTATTATCCTTATTACTATTATTATTATCGCTATGACTGTTATTATTATACTTATTCTATTATTACTATCCCTATTACTCTTGTCTCTATCCTTATAACTATTATTATTATGCTCATTACTATTATTATTAGCACTATAACTATTATTATTATGCTTATTACTATTATTATTATCGCTATAACTATTATTATTATCCTTACTACTATTATTATCATTGCTATGACTGTTATTATTATCCTTATTCTATTATTACTATCCCTATTACTCTTGTCATTATCCTTATAACTATTATTATTATCCTTATTACTATTATTATTATCGCTATAACTATTATTATTACCGCTATGACTGTTATTATTATACTTATTCTATTATTACTATCCCTATTACTCTTGCCTTTATCCTTATAACTATTATTGTTATGCTTATTACTATTATTATTAGCACTGAAACTATTATTATTAGCACTAAAACTATTATTATTATCGCTATGACTGTTATTATTATACTTATTCTATTATTACTATCCCTATAACTCTTGTCTCTATCCTTATAACTATTATTATTATGCTTATTACTATTATTATTACCACTATGACTATTATTATTATCCTTATTACTATTATTATTATCGCTATGACTGTTATTATTATACTTATTCTATTATTACTATCCCTATTACTCTTGTCTTTATCCTTATAACTATTATTATTTCCCATATTACAATTATTATTATCGCTATAACTGTTATTATTATCCTTATTACTAGTATTATTAGCACTATAACTATTATGTTTATCCTTATTACTATTTTTATTCGCACTATGACTATTATGTTTATCCTTATTACTATTATTATTAGCGCTATAACTATTATTATTATCCTTATTACTATTATTATCGCTATGACTGTTATTATTATACTTATTCTATTATTACTATCCCTATTACTCTTGTCTCTATCCTTATAACTATTATTATTTCCCTTATTACTATTATTATTATCATTATAACTGTTCTTATTATCCTTATTACTAGTATTATTATCTCTATAACTATTATTGTTATGCTCATTACTATTATTATTATCGCTATAACTATTATTATTATCCTTATCACTATTATTACTAGCACTAAAACTATTATGTTTATCCTTATTACTATTACTACTACTGCTATAACTATTATTATTATCCTTATTCTACTATTACTATCCCTATTACTCCTGTCTCTATCCCTATAACTATTATTATTATGCTTATTACTATTATTATTAGCACTTTAACTATTATTATTATCCTTATTGCTATTATTATTATCGCTATATCTATTATTATTATCCTTACTACTATTATTATCATCGCTATGACTGTTATTATTATCCTTATTCTATTATTACTATCCCTATTACTCCTGTCTCTATCCTTATAACTATTATTATTATCCTTATAACTATTATTATTATCCTTATTACTATTATTATTATCGCTATGACTGTTATTATTATACTTATTCTATTATTACTATCCCTATTACTCTTGTCTTTATCCCGATAATTTTTATTATTTCCCATATTACAATTATTATTATCGCTATAACTGTTATTATTATCCTTATTACTAGTATTATTAGCACTATAACTATTATGTTTATCCTTATTACTATTTTTATTCGCACTATAACTATTATGTTTATCGTTATTACTATTATTATTATCGCTATAACTGTCATTATTATCCTTACTACTATTATTATTATCGCTATGACTGTTATTATTATCCTTATTCTACTATTACTATCCCTATTACTCTTGCCTCTATCCTTATAACTTTTATTATTATGCTTATTACTATTATTATTATCGCTATAACTATTATTATTATCCTTATAACTATTATTATTATCCTTATTACTATTATTATTATCGCTATGACTGTTATTATTATACTTATTCTATTATTACTATCCCTATTACTCTTGTCTTTATCCTTATAACTATTATTATTTCCCTTATTACTATTATTATTATCATTATAACTGTTATTATTATCCTTATTACTAGTATTATTATCTCTATAACTAATATCATTGTCCTTATTACTATTATTATTATCGCTATAACTGTTATTATTATCCTTATTACAAGTATTATTAGCACTATAACTATTATGTTTATCCTTATTACTGTTATTATTCGCACTATAACTATTATTATTATCCTTATTACTATTATTATTAGCACTAAAACTATTATTATTATCCTTACTACTATTATTATTATCCTTACTACTATTATTATTATCGCTATGACTGTTATTATTATACTTATTCTATTATTACTATCCCTATTACCCTTGTCTCTATCCTTATAACTTTTATTATTATCGCTATAACTGTTATTTTTATCCTTAATACTTTTATTATTATCGCTATAACTGTTATTACTATTCCTATTACTATTGTTACTATCCGTATTACTCTTGTCTTTATCCATATAACTATTATTATTAATCCTTATTACTATGATTATTATAGCTATAACTGTTATTATTATCCCTACTACTATTATTATTATCCTTATTACTATTATTATTGTCGCTATAACTGTTATTATTATCCTTATTCTATTGTTACTCTCCGTATTACTCTTGTCTTTATCCTTATAACTATTATTATTATCGCTAATAACTGTTATTATTATTCTTATTACTATTATTATTATCCCTATTGCCCTTGTCTTTATGATTATAACTATTATTATTATCCTTATTACTATTATTATTATCGCTATAACTGTTATTATTATCATTAATACTATTATTATTATCGCTATACCTGTTATTATTATCCTTATTACTATTATTATTATCGCTATGACTGTTATTATTATACTTATTCTATTATTACTATCCCTATTAGTCTTGTCTTTATCCTTATAACTATGATTATCACTATAACTATTATTATTATCGCTATGACTGTTATTATTATCCTTACTACTATTATTATTATCCTTATTACTATTATTATTATCGCTATGACTGTTATTATTATACTTATTCTATTATTACTATCCCTATTACTCTTGTCTTTATCCTTATAACTATTATTATTTCCCTTATTACTATTATTATTATCATTATAACTGTTATTATTATCCTTATTACTAGTATTATTATCTCTATAACTATTATTGTTATCCTCATTACTATTATTATTATCGCTATAACTATTATTATTATCCTTGTTACTATTATTATCGCTATGACTGTTATTATTATACTTATTCTATTATTACTATCCCTATTACTCTTGTCTTTATCCTTATAACTATTATTATTATCCTTATTACTATTATTATTATCGCTATAACTATTATTAGTATCGCTATGACTGTTATTATTATCCTTATTCTATTATTATTTCCCTTATTACTATTATTATTATCCTTACTACGATTATTATTATCGCTATGACTGTTATTATTATCGTTATTCTATTATTACTATCCCTATTACTCTTGTCTTTATCCTTACAACTATTATTATTATGCTTATTACTATTATTATTATCGCTATAACTGTTATTATTATTGTTATTACTATTATTATTGTCGCTATAACTGTTATTATTATCCTTATTCTATTGTTACTCTCCGTATTTCTCTTGTCTTTATCCTTATAACTATTATTATTATCGCTAATAACTGTTATTATTATTCTTATTACTATTATTATTATCCCTATTGAGCTTGTCTTTATGATTATAACTATTATTATTATCCTTATTACTATTATTATTATCGCTATAACTGTTATTATTATCATTAATACTATTATTATTATCGCTATACCTGTTATTATTATCCTTATTACTATTATTATTATCGCTATGACTGTTATTATTATACTTACTCTATTATTACTATCCCTATTAGTCTTGTCTTTATCCTTATAACTATGATTATCACTATAACTATTATTATTATCGCTATGACTGTTATTATTATCCTTATTGTATTATTAATATCCCTATTACTCTTGTCTTTATCCTTACAACTATTATTATTATGCTTATTACTATTATTATTATCGCTATAACTGTTATTATTATCCTTACTACTATTATTATTATCGCTATGACTGTTATTATTATCGTTATTCTATTATTACTATCCCTATTACTCTTGTCTTTATCCTTACAACTATTATTATTATGCTTATTACTATTATTATTATCGCTATAACTGTTATTATTATTGTTATTACTATTATTATTGTCGCTATAACTGTTATTATTATCCTTATTCTATTGTTACTCTCCGTATTACTCTTGTCTTTATCCTTATAACTATTATTATTATCGCTAATAACTGTTATTATTATTCTTATTACTATTATTATTATCCCTATTGAGCTTGTCTTTATGATTATAACTATTATTATTATCCTTATTACTATTATTATTATCGCTATAACTGTTATTATTATCATTAATACTATTATTATTATCGCTATACCTGTTATTATTATCCTTATTACTATTATTATTATCGCTATGACTGTTATTATTATACTTATTCTATTATTACTATCCCTATTAGTCTTGTCTTTATCCTTACAACTATTATTATTATGCTTATTACTATTATTATTATCGCTATAACTGTTATTATTATCCTTACTACTATTATTATTATCGCTATGACTGTTATTATTATCGTTATTCTATTATTACTATCCCTATTACTCTTGTCTTTATCCTTACAACTATTATTATTATGCTTATTACTATTATTATTATCGCTATAACTGTTATTATTATCCTTACTACTATTATTATTATCCTTACTACTATTATTATTATCGCTATGACTGTCATTATTATACTTATTCTATTATTACTATCCCTATTACTCTTGTCTTTATCCTTATAACTATTATTGTTATGCTTATTACTATTATTATTAGCACTAAAACTATTATTATTATCCTTACTACTATTATTATTATCGCTATGACTGTTATTATTATACTTATTCTATTATTACTATCCCTATTACCCTTGTCTCTATCCTTATAACTTTTATTATTATCGCTATAACTGTTATTATTATCCTTAATACTTTTATTATTATCGCTATAACTGTTATTATTATTCCTATTTCTATTGTAACAATCCGTATTACTCTTGTCTTTATCCATATAACTATTATTATTAATCCTTATTACTATTATTATTATCGCTATAACTGTTATTATTATTGTTATTACTATTATTATTGTCGCTATAACTGTTATTATTATCCTTATTCTATTGTTACTCTCCGTATTACTCTTGTCTTTATCCTTATAACTATTATTATTATCGCTAATAACAGTTATTATTATTCTTATTACTATTATTATTATCCCTATTGCCCTTGTCTTTATGATTATAACTATTATTATTATCCTTATTACTATTATTATCGCTATGACTGTTATTATTATACTTATTCTATTATTACTATCCCTATTACTCTTGTCTTTATCCTTATAACTATTATTATTATCCTTATTACTATTATTATTATCCTTACTACGATTATTATTATCGCTATGACTGTTATTATTATACTTATTCTATTATTACTATCCCTATAACTCTTGTCTCTATCCTTATAACTATTATTATTATGCTTATTACTATTATTATTACCACTATGACTATTATTATTATCCTTATTACTATTATTATTATCGCTATGACTGTTATTATTATACTTATTCTATTATTACTATCCCTATTACTCTTGTCTTTATCCTTATAACTATTATTATTTCCCATATTACAATTATTATTATCGCTATAACTGTTATTATTATCCTTATTACTAGTATTATTAGCACTATAACTATTATGTTTATCCTTATTACTATTTTTATTCGCACTATGACTATTATGTTTATCCTTATTACTATTATTATTAGCGCTATAACTATTATTATTATCCTTATTACTATTATTATCGCTATGACTGTTATTATTATACTTATTCTATTATTACTATCCCTATTACTCTTGTCTCTATCCTTATAACTATTATTATTTCCCTTATTACTATTATTATTATCATTATAACTGTTCTTATTATCCTTATTACTAGTATTATTATCTCTATAACTATTATTGTTATGCTCATTACTATTATTATTATCGCTATAACTATTATTATTATCCTTATCACTATTATTACTAGCACTAAAACTATTATGTTTATCCTTATTACTATTACTACTACTGCTATAACTATTATTATTATCCTTATTCTACTATTACTATCCCTATTACTCCTGTCTCTATCCCTATAACTATTATTATTATGCTTATTACTATTATTATTAGCACTTTAACTATTATTATTATCCTTATTGCTATTATTATTATCGCTATATCTATTATTATTATCCTTACTACTATTATTATCATCGCTATGACTGTTATTATTATCCTTATTCTATTATTACTATCCCTATTACTCCTGTCTCTATCCTTATAACTATTATTATTATCCTTATAACTATTATTATTATCCTTATTACTATTATTATTATCGCTATGACTGTTATTATTATACTTATTCTATTATTACTATCCCTATTACTCTTGTCTTTATCCCGATAATTTTTATTATTTCCCATATTACAATTATTATTATCGCTATAACTGTTATTATTATCCTTATTACTAGTATTATTAGCACTATAACTATTATGTTTATCCTTATTACTATTTTTATTCGCACTATAACTATTATGTTTATCGTTATTACTATTATTATTATCGCTATAACTGTCATTATTATCCTTACTACTATTATTATTATCGCTATGACTGTTATTATTATCCTTATTCTACTATTACTATCCCTATTACTCTTGCCTCTATCCTTATAACTTTTATTATTATGCTTATTACTATTATTATTATCGCTATAACTATTATTATTATCCTTATAACTATTATTATTATCCTTATTACTATTATTATTATCGCTATGACTGTTATTATTATACTTATTCTATTATTACTATCCCTATTACTCTTGTCTTTATCCTTATAACTATTATTATTTCCCTTATTACTATTATTATTATCATTATAACTGTTATTATTATCCTTATTACTAGTATTATTATCTCTATAACTAATATCATTGTCCTTATTACTATTATTATTATCGCTATAACTGTTATTATTATCCTTATTACAAGTATTATTAGCACTATAACTATTATGTTTATCCTTATTACTGTTATTATTCGCACTATAACTATTATTATTATCCTTATTACTATTATTATTAGCACTAAAACTATTATTATTATCCTTACTACTATTATTATTATCCTTACTACTATTATTATTATCGCTATGACTGTTATTATTATACTTATTCTATTATTACTATCCCTATTACCCTTGTCTCTATCCTTATAACTTTTATTATTATCGCTATAACTGTTATTTTTATCCTTAATACTTTTATTATTATCGCTATAACTGTTATTACTATTCCTATTACTATTGTTACTATCCGTATTACTCTTGTCTTTATCCATATAACTATTATTATTAATCCTTATTACTATTATTATTATAGCTATAACTGTTATTATTATCCCTACTACTATTATTATTATCCTTATTACTATTATTATTGTCGCTATAACTGTTATTATTATCCTTATTCTATTGTTACTCTCCGTATTACTCTTGTCTTTATCCTTATAACTATTATTATTATCGCTAATAACTGTTATTATTATTCTTATTACTATTATTATTATCCCTATTGCCCTTGTCTTTATGATTATAACTATTATTATTATCCTTATTACTATTATTATTATCGCTATAACTGTTATTATTATCATTAATACTATTATTATTATCGCTATACCTGTTATTATTATCCTTATTACTATTATTATTATCGCTATGACTGTTATTATTATACTTATTCTATTATTACTATCCCTATTAGTCTTGTCTTTATCCTTATAACTATGATTATCACTATAACTATTATTATTATCGCTATGACTGTTATTATTATCCTTACTACTATTATTATTATCCTTATTACTATTATTATTATCGCTATGACTGTTATTATTATACTTATTCTATTATTACTATCCCTATTACTCTTGTCTTTATCCTTATAACTATTATTATTTCCCTTATTACTATTATTATTATCATTATAACTGTTATTATTATCCTTATTACTAGTATTATTATCTCTATAACTATTATTGTTATCCTCATTACTATTATTATTATCGCTATAACTATTATTATTATCCTTGTTACTATTATTATCGCTATGACTGTTATTATTATACTTATTCTATTATTACTATCCCTATTACTCTTGTCTTTATCCTTATAACTATTATTATTATCCTTATTACTATTATTATTATCGCTATAACTATTATTAGTATCGCTATGACTGTTATTATTATCCTTATTCTATTATTATTTCCCTTATTACTATTATTATTATCCTTACTACGATTATTATTATCGCTATGACTGTTATTATTATCGTTATTCTATTATTACTATCCCTATTACTCTTGTCTTTATCCTTACAACTATTATTATTATGCTTATTACTATTATTATTATCGCTATAACTGTTATTATTATTGTTATTACTATTATTATTGTCGCTATAACTGTTATTATTATCCTTATTCTATTGTTACTCTCCGTATTTCTCTTGTCTTTATCCTTATAACTATTATTATTATCGCTAATAACTGTTATTATTATTCTTATTACTATTATTATTATCCCTATTGAGCTTGTCTTTATGATTATAACTATTATTATTATCCTTATTACTATTATTATTATCGCTATAACTGTTATTATTATCATTAATACTATTATTATTATCGCTATACCTGTTATTATTATCCTTATTACTATTATTATTATCGCTATGACTGTTATTATTATACTTACTCTATTATTACTATCCCTATTAGTCTTGTCTTTATCCTTATAACTATGATTATCACTATAACTATTATTATTATCGCTATGACTGTTATTATTATCCTTATTGTATTATTAATATCCCTATTACTCTTGTCTTTATCCTTACAACTATTATTATTATGCTTATTACTATTATTATTATCGCTATAACTGTTATTATTATCCTTACTACTATTATTATTATCGCTATGACTGTTATTATTATCGTTATTCTATTATTACTATCCCTATTACTCTTGTCTTTATCCTTACAACTATTATTATTATGCTTATTACTATTATTATTATCGCTATAACTGTTATTATTATTGTTATTACTATTATTATTGTCGCTATAACTGTTATTATTATCCTTATTCTATTGTTACTCTCCGTATTACTCTTGTCTTTATCCTTATAACTATTATTATTATCGCTAATAACTGTTATTATTATTCTTATTACTATTATTATTATCCCTATTGAGCTTGTCTTTATGATTATAACTATTATTATTATCCTTATTACTATTATTATTATCGCTATAACTGTTATTATTATCATTAATACTATTATTATTATCGCTATACCTGTTATTATTATCCTTATTACTATTATTATTATCGCTATGACTGTTATTATTATACTTATTCTATTATTACTATCCCTATTAGTCTTGTCTTTATCCTTACAACTATTATTATTATGCTTATTACTATTATTATTATCGCTATAACTGTTATTATTATCCTTACTACTATTATTATTATCGCTATGACTGTTATTATTATCGTTATTCTATTATTACTATCCCTATTACTCTTGTCTTTATCCTTACAACTATTATTATTATGCTTATTACTATTATTATTATCGCTATAACTGTTATTATTATCCTTACTACTATTATTATTATCCTTACTACTATTATTATTATCGCTATGACTGTCATTATTATACTTATTCTATTATTACTATCCCTATTACTCTTGTCTTTATCCTTATAACTATTATTGTTATGCTTATTACTATTATTATTAGCACTAAAACTATTATTATTATCCTTACTACTATTATTATTATCGCTATGACTGTTATTATTATACTTATTCTATTATTACTATCCCTATTACCCTTGTCTCTATCCTTATAACTTTTATTATTATCGCTATAACTGTTATTATTATCCTTAATACTTTTATTATTATCGCTATAACTGTTATTATTATTCCTATTTCTATTGTAACAATCCGTATTACTCTTGTCTTTATCCATATAACTATTATTATTAATCCTTATTACTATTATTATTATCGCTATAACTGTTATTATTATTGTTATTACTATTATTATTGTCGCTATAACTGTTATTATTATCCTTATTCTATTGTTACTCTCCGTATTACTCTTGTCTTTATCCTTATAACTATTATTATTATCGCTAATAACAGTTATTATTATTCTTATTACTATTATTATTATCCCTATTGCCCTTGTCTTTATGATTATAACTATTATTATTATCCTTATTACTATTATTATCGCTATGACTGTTATTATTATACTTATTCTATTATTACTATCCCTATTACTCTTGTCTTTATCCTTATAACTATTATTATTATCCTTATTACTATTATTATTATCCTTACTACGATTATTATTATCGCTATGACTGTTATTATTATACTTATTCTATTATTACTATCCCTATTACTCTTGTCTTTATCCTTATAACTATTATTATTATCCTTATTACTAGTATTATTATCTCTATAACTATTATTGTTATCCTCATTACTATTATTATTATCGCTATGACTGTTATTATTTTCCTTATTCTATTATTACTATCCCTATTACTCTTGTCTTTATCCTTATAACTATTATTATTATCCTTATTACTATTATCATTGTCGCTATAACTATTATTATTATCGCTATGACTGTTATTATTATCCCTATTCTATTATTACTATCCCTATTACTCTTCTCTTTATCCTTATAACTATTATTATTATCCTTATAACTATTATCATTATCCTAATTACTATTATTATTATCGCTATGACTGTTATTATTATCCTTATTCTATTATTATTATCCTTACTACGATTATTATTATCGCTATGACTGTTATTATTATCCTTATTCTATTATTACTATCCCTATTACTCTTGTCTTTATCCTTATAACTATTATTATTTCCCTTATTACTATTATTATTATCATTATAACTGTTATTATTATCCTTATTACTAGTATTATTATCTCTATAACTATTATTGTTATGCTCATTACTATTATTATTATCGCTATGACTGTTATTATTTTCCTTATTCTATTATTACTATCCCTATTACTCTTGTCTTTATCCTTATAACTATTATTCTTATCCTTATTACTATTATTATTATCGCTATAACTATTATTATTATCGCTATGACTGTTATTATTATCCCTATTCTATTATTACTATCCCTATTACTCTTCTCTTTATCCTTATAACTATTATTATTATCCTTATAACTATTATCATTATCCTAATTACTATTATTATTATCGCTATGACTGTTATTATTATACTTATTCTATTATTACTATCCCTATTACTCTTGTCTCTATCCTTATAACTTTTATTATTACGCTTATTACTATTATTATTATCCTTACTACGATTATTATTATCGCTATGACTGTTATTATTATCCCTATTCTATTATTACTATCCCTATTACTCTTGCCTTTATCCTTATAACAATTATTATTATCGCTATAACTGTTATTATTATCCTTAATACTTTTATTATTATCGCTATAACTGTTATTATTATTCCTATTACTATTGTTACTATCCGTATTACTCTTGTCTTTATCCATATAACTATTAACATTAATCCTTATTACTATTATTATTATCGCTATACCTGTTATTATTATTGTTATTACTATTATTATTGTCGCTATAACTGTTATTATTATCCTTATTCTATTGTTACTCTCCGTATTACTCTTCTCTTTATCCTTATAACTATTATTGTTATCCTTATAACTATTATTATTATCCTTATTACTATTATTATTATCTCTATGACTGTTATTATTATACTTATTCTATTTTTACTATCCCTATTACTCTTGTCTTTATCCTTATAACTATTATTATTTCCCTTATTACTATTATTATTATCATTATAACTGTTATTATTATCCTTATTACTAGTATTATTATCTCTATAACTATTATTGTTATCCTCATTACTATTATTATTATCGCTATGACTGTTATTATTATCCTTATTCTATTATTACTATCCCTATTACTCTTGTCTTTATCCTTATAACTATTATTATTATCCTTATTACTATTATTATTATCGCTATAACTATTATTATTATCGCTATGAATGTTATTATTATACTTATTCTATTATTACTATCCCTATTACTCTTGTCTTTATCCTTATAACTATTATTGTTATGCTTATTACTATTATTATTAGCACTAAAACTATTATTATTATCCTTACTACTATTATTATTATCGCTATGACTGTTATTATTATCCTTATTCTATTATTCCTATCCCTATTACTCTTCTCTTTATCCTTATTACTATTATTATTATCCTTATAACTATTATTATTATCCTTATTACTATTATTATTATCGCTATGACTGTTATTATTATACTTATTCTATTATTACTATCCCTATTACTCTTGTCTTTATCCTGATAATTATTATTATTTCCCTTATTGCAATTATTATTATCGCTATAACTGTTATTATTATCCTTATTACTAGTATTATTATCCCTATAACTATTATTGTTATCGTCATTACTATTATTATTATCGCTATAACTATTATTATTATCCTTATCACTATTATTACTAGCACTATAACTATTATGTTTATCCTTATTACTATTATTATTATTGCTATAACTGTTATTATTATCCTTATTACTATTATTATTAGCACTATAGCTATTATTATTATCCTTATTACTATTATTATCGCTATGACTGTTATTATTATCCTTACTCTACTATTACTATCCCTATTACTCTTGTCTCTATCCTTATAACTATTATTATTATCCTTATTACTATTATTATTATCGCTATAACTATTATTATTATCGCTATGACTGTTATCATTATCCTTATTCTATTATTATTATCGCTATATCTATTATTATTATCCTTACTACTATTATTATCATCGCTATGACTGTTATTATTATCCTTATTCTATTATTACTATCCCTATTACTCCTGTCTCTATCCTTATAACTATTATTATTATGCTTATTACTATTATTATTAGCACTTCAACTATTATTATTATCCTTATTGCTATTATTATTATCGCTATATCTATTATTATTATCCTTACTACTATTATTATCATCGCTATGACTGTTATTATTATCCTTATTCTATTATTACTATCCCTATTACTCTTCTCTTTATCCTTATAACTAATTATTATTATCCATATAACTATTATTATTATCCTTATTACTATTATTATTATCGCTATAACTGTTATTATTATTCTTATTACTATTATTATTATCCCTATTACACTTGTCTTTATCCTTATTACTATTATTATTATCGCTATAACTATTATTATTATCCTTGATACTATTATTATTATCGCTACAACTGTTATTATTATTCTTATTACTATTACTATTATCCCTATTCCTCTTGTCTTTATGCTTATAACTATTACTATTATCCTTATTATTATTATTATTATCGCAATAACTGTTATTATTACCCTTATTACTATTATTATTATCGCTATAACTATTATTATTATCCTTACTACTATTATTATTATCGCTATGACTGTTATTATTATCCTTATTCTATTATTACTATCCCTATTACTCTTGCCTTTATCCTTATAACTATTATTATTATCGCTATAACTGTTATTATTATCCTTAATACTTTTATTATTATCGCTATAACTGTTATTATTATTCCTATTACTATTGTTACTCTCCGTATTACTCTTGTCTTTATCCTTATAACTATTATTATTATCGCTAATAACTGTTATTATTATTCTTATTACTATTATTATTATCCCTATTGCCCCTGTCTTTATGATTATAATTATTATTATTATCCTTATTACTATTATTATTATCGCTATAACTGTTATTATTATCATTAATACTATTATTATTATTATCGCTATACCTGTTATTATTATCCTTATTACTATTATTATTATCGCTATGACTGTTATTATTATACTTATTCTATTATTACTATCCCTATTAGTCTTGTCTTTATCCTTATAACTATGATTATCACTATAACTATTATTATTATCGCTATGACTGTTATTATTATCCTTATTGTATTATTAATATCCCTATTACTCTTATGTTTATCCTTACAACTATTATTATTATGCTTATTACTATTATTATTATCGCTATAACTGTTATTATTATCCTTACTACTATTATTATTATCCTTATTACTATTATTATTATCGCTATGACTGTTATTATTATACTTATTCTATTATTACTATCCCTATTACTCTTGTCTTTATCCTTATAACTATTATTATTATCCTTATTACTATTATTATTAGCACTATAGCTATTATTATTATCCTTATTACTATTATTATCGCTATGACTGTTATTATTTTCGTTATTCTATTATTACTATCCCTATTACTCTTGTCTTTATCCTTATAACTATTATTATTTCCCTTATTACTATTATTATTATCATTATAACTGTTATTATTATCCTTATTACTAGTATTATTATCTCTATAACTATTATTGTTATCCTCATTACTATTATTATTATCGCTATGACTGTTATTATTATCCTTATTCTATTATTACTATCCCTATTACTCTTGTCTTTATCCTTATAACTATTATTATTATCCTTATTACTATTATTATTATCGCTATAACTATTATTATTATCGCTATGACTGTTATTATTATACTTATTCTATTATTACTATCCCTATTACTCTTGTCTTTATCCTTATAACTATTATTATTTCCCTTATTACTATTATTATTATCATTATAACTGTTATTATTATCCTTATTACTAGTATTATTATCTCTATAACTATTATTGTTATCCTCATTACTATTATTATTATCGCTATAACTATTATTATTATCCTTATTACTATTATTATCGCTATGACTGTTATTATTATACTTATTCTATTATTACTATCCCTATTACTCTTGTCTTTATCCTTATAACTATTATTATTTCCCTTATTACTATTATTATTATCATTATAACTGTTATTATTATCCTTATTACTAGTATTATTATCTGTATAACTATTATTGTTATCCTCATTACTATTATTATTATCGCTATGACTGTTATTATTATCCCTATTCCATTATTACTATCCCTATTACTCTTCTCTTTATCCTTATAACTATTATTATTATCCTTATAACTATTATCATTATCCTAATTACTATTATTATTATCGCTATGACTGTTATTATTATACTTATTCTATTATTACTATCCCTATTACTCTTGTCTCTATCCTTATAACTTTTATTATTATGCTTATTACTATTATTATTAATCCTTATTACTATTATTATTATCGCTATAACTGTTATTATTATTGTTATTACTATTATTATTGTCGCTGTAACTGTTATTATTATCCTTATTACTAGTATTATTAGCACTATAACTATTATGTTTATCCTTATTACTATTTTTATTCGCACTATAACTATTATGTTTATCCTTATTACTATTATTATTAGCGCTATAACTATTATTATTATCCTTATTACTATTATTATCGCTATGACTGTTATTATTATCCTGATTCTAATATTACTATCCCTATTACTCTTGTCTCTATCCTTATAGCTATTATTAATATGCTTATTACTATTATTATTATCGCTATAACTATTATTATTATCCTTAATACTATTATTATTATCGCTATGACTGTTATTCTTATCCTTATTCTATTATTACTATCCCTATTACTCTTGTCTTTATCCTTATAACTATTATTACTATCCTTATAACTATTATTATTATCCGTATTACTATTATTATTATCGCTATGACTGTTATTATTATACTTATTCTATTATTACTATCCCTATTACTCTTCTCTTTATCCTGATAATTATTATTATTTCCCTTATTACAATTACTATTATCGCTATGACTGTTATTGTTATACGTATTCTATTATTACTATCCCTATTACTCTTGTCTCTATCCTTATAACTATTATTATTATGCTTATTACTATTATTATTATCGCTACGACTGTTATTATTATACTTATTCTATTATTACTATCCCTATTAGTCTTGTCTTTATCCTTATAACTATGATTATCACTATAACTATTATTATTATCGCTATGACTGTTATTATTATCCTTATTGTATTATTAATATCCCTATTACTCTTGTCTTTATTCTTACAACTATTATTATTATGCTTATTACTATTATTATTATCGCTATAACTGTTATTATTATCCTTATTACTATTATTATTATCGCTATAACTATTATTATTATCCTTACTACGATTATTATTATCGCTATGACTGTTATTATTATCGTTATTCTATTATTACTATCCCTATTACTCTTGCCTTTATCCTTATAACTATTATTACTATCCTTATAACTATTATTATTATCCTTATTACTATTATTATTATCGCTATGACTGTTATTATTATACTTATTCTATTATTACTATCCCTATTACTCTTGTCTCTATCCTTATAACTATTATTATTATGCTTATTACTATTATTATTAGCACTATAACTATTATTATTATGCTTATTACTATTATTATTATCGCTATGACTGTTATTATTATCCTTATTCTAATATTACTATCCCAATTACTCTTGTCTCTATCCTTATAGCTATTATTAATATGCTTATTACTATTATTATTATCGCTATGACTGTTATTATTATCCTTATTCTATTATTACTATCCCTATGACTCTTGTCTTGATCCTTATAACTATTATTATTATCCTTATTACTATTATTATTATCGCTATAACTATTAATATTATCGCTATGACTGTTATTATTATCCTTATTCTATTATTACTATCCCTATTACTCTTGTCTTGATCCTTATAACTATTATTATTATCCTTATTACTATTATTATTATCGCTATAACTATTAATATTATCGCTATGACTGTTATTATTATCGTTATTCTATTATTACTATCCCTATTACTCTTGTCTTTATCCTTATAACTATTATTACTATCCTTATAACTATTATTATTATCCTTATTACTATTATTATTATCGCTATGACTGTTATTATTATACTTATTCTATTATTACTATCCCTATTACTCTTGTCTCTATCCTTATAACTATTATTATTATGCTTATTACTATTATTATTAGCACTATAACTATTATTATTATGCTTATTACTATTATTATTATCGCTATGACTGTTACTATTATCCTTATTCTAATATTACTATCCCAATTACTCTTGTCTCTATCCTTACAGCTATTATTAATATGCTTATTACTATTATTATTATCGCTATGACTGTTATTATTATCCTTATTCTATTATTACTATCCCTATGACTCTTGTCTTGATCCTTATAACTATTATTATTATCCTTATTACTATTATTATTATCGCTATAACTATTAATATTATCGCTATGACTGTTATTATTATCCTTATTCTATTATTACTATCCCTATTACTCTTGTCTTGATCCTTATAACTATTATTATTATCCTTATTACTATTATTATTATCGCTATAACTATTAATATTATCGCTATGACTGTTATTATTATCCTTATTCTATTATTACTATCCCTATTACTCTTGTCTTCATCGTTATAACTATTATTATTATCGCTATAACTATTATTATTATCGTTATGACTGTTAATATTATCCTTACTAATATTATTATTATCGCTATGACTGTTATTATTATCCTTATTCTATCATTACTATTCCTATTACTCTTCTCTTTATCCTTATAACTGTTATTACTATCCTTATAACTATTATTATTATCCTTATTACTATTATTATTATCTCTATGACTGTTATTATTATACTTATTCTATTATTACTATCCCTATTACTCTTGTCTTTATCCTGATAATTATTATTATTTCCCTTATTACTATTATTATTATCATTATAACTGTTATTATTATCCTTATTACTAGTATTATTATTTCTATAACTATTATTGTTATCCTCATTACTATTATTATTAACGCTATAACTATTATTATTATCCTTATCACTATTATTACTAGCACTATAACTATTATGTTTATCCTTATTACTATTATTATTATTGCTATAACTGTTATTATTATCCTTATTCTATTATTACTATCCCTATTACTCTTCTCTTTATCCTTATAACTATTATGATTATCATTATAACTATTATTATTATCCTTATTACTATTATTATTATCGCTATGACTGTTATTATTATACTTATTCTATTATTACTATCCCTATTACTCTTGTCTTTATCCTTATATCTATTATTGTTATGCTTATTACTATTATTATTAGCACTAAAACTATTATTATTAGCACTAAAACTATTATTATTATCCTTATTACTATTATTATTATCGCTATGACTGTTATTATTATCCTTATTCTAATATTACTATCCCAATTACTCTTGTCTCTATCCTTATAGCTATTATTAATATGCTTATTACTATTATTATTATCGCTATGACTGTTATTATTATCCTTATTCTATTATTACTATCCCTATGACTCTTGTCTTGATCCTTATAACTATTATTATTATCCTTATTACTATTATTATTATCGCTATAACTATTAATATTATCGCTATGACTGTTATTATTATCCTTATTCTATTATTACTATCCCTATTACTCTTGTCTTGATCCTTATAACTATTATTATTATCCTTATTACTATTATTATTATCGCTATAACTATTAATATTATCGCTATGACTGTTATTATTATCCTTATTCTATTATTACTATCCCTATTACTCTTGTCTTCATCGTTATAACTATTATTATTATCGCTATAACTATTATTATTATCGTTATGACTGTTATTATTATCCTTACTAATATTATTATTATCGCTATGACTGTTATTATTATCCTTATTCTATTATTACTATTCCTATTACTCTTCTCTTTATCCTTATAACTGTTATTACTATCCTTATAACTATTATTATTATCCTTATTACTATTATTATTATCTCTATGACTGTTATTATTATACTTATTCTATTATTACTATCCCTATTACTCTTGTCTTTATCCTGATAATTATTATTATTTCCCTTATTACTATTATTATTATCATTATAACTGTTATTATTATCCTTATTACTAGTATTATTATTTCTATAACTATTATTGTTATCATCATTACTATTATTATTAACGCTATAACTATTATTATTATCCTTATCACTATTATTACTAGCACTATAACTATTATGTTTATCCTTATTACTATTATTATTATTGCTATAACTGTTATTATTATCCTTATTCTATTATTACTATCCCTATTACTCTTCTCTTTATCCTTATAACTATTATGATTATCATTATAACTATTATTATTATCCTTATTACTATTATTATTATCGCTATGACTGTTATTATTATCATTATTGTATTATTACTATCCCTATTACTCTTGTCTTTATCCTGATAATTATTATTATTTCCCATATTACAATTATTATTATCGCTATAACTGTTATTATTATCCTTATTACTAGTATTATTAGCACTATAACTATTATGTTTATCCTTATTACTATTTTTATTCGCACTATAACTATTATGTTTATCCTTATTACTATTATTATTAGCGCTATAACTATTATTATTATCCTTACTACGATTATTATTATCGCTATGACTGTTATTATTATCCTTATTCTATTATTACTATCCCTATTACTCTTCTCTTTATCCTTATAACTGTTATTACTATCCTTATAACTATTATTATTATCCTTATTACTATTATTATTATCGCTATGACTGTTATTATTATACTTATTCTATTATTACTATCCCTATTACTGTTGTCTTTATCCTGATAATTATTATTATTTCCCTTATTACTATTATTATTATCATTATAACTGTTATTATTATCCTTATTACTAGTATTATTATCTCTATAACTATTATTGTTATCCTCATTACTATTATTATTATCGCTATAACTATTATTATTATCCTTATCACTATTATTACTAGCACTATAACTATTATGTTTATCCTTATTACTATTATTATTATTGCTATAACTGTTATTATTATCCTTATTCTATTATTACTATCCCTATTACTCTTCTCTTTATCCTTATAACTATTATGATTATCCTTATAACTATTATTATTATCCTTATTACTATTATTATTATCGCTATGACTGTTATTATTATCCTTATTCTATTATTACTATCCCTATTACTCTTCTCTTTATCCTTATAACTATTATTATTATCCTTATAACTATTATTATTATCCTTATTACTATTATTATTATCGCTATGACTGTTATTATTATACATATTCTTTTATTACTATCCCTATTACTCTTGTCTTTATCCTTATAACTATTATTATTATCCTTATTACTATTATTATTATCCTTATTGTATTATTACTATCCCTATTACTCTTGTCTTTATTCTGATAATTATTATTATTTCCCATATTACAATTATTATTATCGCTATAACTGTTATTATTATCCTTATTACTAGTATTATTAGCACTATAACTATTATGTTTATCCTTATTACTATTTTTATTCGCACTATAACTATTATGTTTATCCTTATTACTATTATTATTAGCGCTATAACTATTATTATTATCCTTATTACTATTATTATCGCTATGACTGTTATTATTATCCTTATTCTAATATTACTATACCTATTACTCTTGTCTCTATCCTTATAGCTATTATTAATATGCTTATTACTATTATTATTATCGCTATGACTGTTATTATTATCCTCATTCTATTATTACTATCCCTACGACTCTTGTCTTGATCCTTATAACTATTATTATTATCCTTATTACTATTATTATTATCGCTATAACTATTAATATTATCGCTATGACTGTTATTATTATCCTTATTCTATTATTACTATCCCTATTACTCTTGTCTTGATCCTTATAACTATTATTATTATCCTTATTACTATTATTATTATCGCTATAACTATTAATATTATCGCTATGACTGTTATTATTATCCTTATTCTATTATTACTATCCCTATTACTCTTGTCTTTATCCTTATAACTATTATTATTATTGCTATAACTATTATTATTATCGTTATGACTGTTATTATTATCCTCACTAATATTATTATTATCGCTATGACTGTTATTATTATCCTTATTCTATTATTACTATCCCTATTACTCTTCTCTTTATCCTTATAACTGTTATTACTATCCTTATAACTATTATTATTATCCTTATTACTATTATTATTATCGCTACGACTGTTATTATTATACTTATTCTATTATTACTATCCCTATTAGTCTTGTCTTTATCCTTATAACTATGATTATCACTATAACTATTATTATTATCGCTATGACTGTTATTATTATCCTTATTGTATTATTAATATCCCTATTACTCTTGTCTTTATTCTTACAACTATTATTATTATGCTTATTACTATTATTATTATCGCTATAACTGTTATTATTATCCTTATTACTATTATTATTATCGCTATAACTATTATTATTATCCTTACTACGATTATTATTATCGCTATGACTGTTATTATTATCGTTATTCTATTATTACTATCCCTATTACTCTTGTCTTGATCCTTATAACTATTATTATTATCCTTATTACTATTATTATTATCGCTATAACTATTAATATTATCGCTATGACTGTTATTATTATCCTTATTCTATTATTACTATCCCTATTACTCTTGTCTTGATCCTTATAACTATTATTATTATCCTTATTACTATTATTATTATCGCTATAACTATTAATATTATCGCTATGACTGTTATTATTATCCTTATTCTATTATTACTATCCCTATTACTCTTGTCTTGATCCTTATAACTACTATTATTATCCTTATTACTATTATTATTATCGCTATAACTATTAATATTATCGCTATGACTGTTATTATTATTCTTATTCTATTATTACTATCCCTATTACTCTTGTCTTTATCCTTATAACTATTATTATTATCGCTATAACTATTATTATTATCGTTATGACTGTTATTATTATCCTTACTAATATTATTATTATCGCTATGACTGTTATTATTATCCTTATTCTATTATTACTATCCCTATTACTCTTCTCTTTATCCTTATAACTGTTATTACTATCCTTATAACTGTTTTTATTATCCTTATTACTATTATTATTATCGCTATGACTGTTATTATTATACTTATTCTATTATTACTATCCCTATTACTCTTGTCTTTATACTGATAATTATTATTATTTCCCTTATTACTATTATTATTATCATTATAACTGTTATTATTATCCTTATGACTAGTATTATTATCTCTATAACTATTATTGTTATCCTCATTACTATTATTATTATCGCTATAACTATTATTATTATCCTTATCACTATTATTACTAGCACTATAACTATTATGTTTATCCTTATTACTATTATTATTATTGCTATAACTGTTATTATTATCCTTATTCTATTATTACTATCCCTATTACTCTTCTCTTTATCCTTATAACTATTATGATTATCCTTATAACTATTATTATTATCCTTATTACTATTATTATTATCGCTATGACTGTTATTATTATACTTATTCTATTATTACTATCCCTATTACTCTTGTCTTTATCCTTATAACTATTATTGTTATGCTTATTACTATTATTATTAGCACTAAAACTATTATTATTAGCACTAAAACTATTATTATTAGCACTAAAACTGTTATTATTATCGCTACGACTGTTATTATTATACTTATTCTATTATTACTATCCCTATTAGTCTTGTCTTTATCCTTATAACTATGATTATCACTATAACTATTATTATTATCGCTATGACTGTTATTATTATCCTTATTGTATTATTAATATCCCTATTACTCTTGTCTTTATTCTTTCAATTATTATTATTATGCTTATTACTATTATTATTATCGCTATAACTGTTATTATTATCCTTATTACTATTATTATTATCGCTATAACTATTATTATTATCCTTACTACGATTATTATTATCGCTATGACTGTTATTATTATCGTTATTCTATTATTACTATCCCTATTACTCTTGTCTTTATCCTTATAACTATTATTACTATCCTTATAACTATTATTATTATCCTTATTACTATTATTATTATCGCTATGACTGTTATTATTATACTTATTCTATTATTACTATCCCTATTACTCTTGTCTCTATCCTTATAACTATTATTATTATCGCTATGACTGTTATTATTATACTTATTCTATTATTACTATCCCTATTACTCTTGTCTCTATCCTTATAACTATTATTATTATACTTATTACTATTATTATTAGCACTATAACTATTATTATTATGCTTATTACTATTATTATTATCGCTATGACTGTTATTATTATCCTTATTCTATTATTACTATCCCTATTACTCTTCTCTTTATCCTTATAACTCTTATTACTATCCTTATAACTATTATTATTATCCTTATTACTATTATTATTATCGCTATGACTGTTATTATTATACTTATTCTATTATTACTATCCCTATTACTCTTGTCTTTATCCTTATAACTATTATTGTTATGCTTATTACTATTATTATTAGCACTAAAACTATTATTATTAGCACTAAAACTATTATTATTATCCTTATTCTACTATTACTATCCCTATTACTCTTGTCTCTATCCTTATAACTATTATTAATATGCTTATTACTATTATTATTATCGCTATTACTATTATTATTATCCTTACTACTATTATTATTATCGCTATGACTGTTATTATTATCCTTATTCTATTATTACTATCCCTATTACTCTTCTCTTTATCGTTATAACTATTATTATTATCATTATTACTATTATTATTATCGCTATAACTATTATTATTATCGCTATGACTGTTATTATTATACTTATTCTATTATTACTATCCCTATTACTCTTGTCTTTGTCCTTATAACTATTATTGTTATGCTTATTACTATTATTATTAGCACTAAAACTATTATTATTATCCTTATTACTATTACTATTATCGCTATGACTGTTATTATTATACTTATTCTATTATTACTATCCCTATAACTCTTGTCTCTATCCTTATAACTATTATTATTATGCTTATTACTATTATTATTACCACTATAACTATTATTATTATCCTTATTACTATTATTATTATCGCTATGACTGTTATTATTATACTTATTCTATTATTACTATCCCTATTAGTCTTGTCTTTATCCTTATAACTATGATTATCACTATAACTATTATTATTATCGATATGACTGTTATTATTATCCTTATTCTATTATTACTTTCCCTATTACTCTTCACTTTATCCTTATAACTATTATCATTGTCCTTATTACTATTATTATTATCGCTATGACTGTTATTATTATCCTTATTCTATTATTACTATCCCTATTACTCTTCTCTTTATCCTTATAACTATTATTATTATCCTTATTACTATTATTATTATCGCTATGACTGTTATTATTGTACTTATTCTATTATTACTATCCCTATTACTCTTGTCTTTATCCTGATAATTATTATTATTTCCCTTATTACAATTATTATTATCGCTATAACTATTATTGTTATGCTTATTACTATTATTATTAGCACTAAAACTATTATTATTATCGTTATTACTATTATTATTATCGCTATGACTGTTATTATTATCCTTATTGTATTATTAATATCCCTATTACTCTTGTCTTTATCCTTACAACTATTATTATTATGCTTATTACTATTATTATTATCGCTATAACTGTTATTATTATCCTTTCTACTATTATTATTATCGCTATGACTGTTTTTATTATCCTTATTCTATTATTACTATCCCTATTACTCTTGTCTCTATCCTTATAACTATTATTATTATCCTTACTACTATTATTATTATCGCTATAACTATTATTATTATCCTCATTACTATTATTATTATCGCTATGACTGTTATTATTATCCTTATTCTATTATTACTATCCCTATTACTCATGTCTTTATCCTTATAACTATTATTATTATCCTTATTACTATTATTATTATCGCTATAACTATTATTATTATCGCTATAACTATTATTATTATCGCTATGACTGTTATTATTATGCTTATTGTATTATTACTATCCCTATTACCATTGTCTTTATCCTTATAACTATTATTATTTCCCTTATTACTATTATTATTATCATTATAATTGTTATTATTATCCTTATTACTAGTATTATTATCTCTATAACTATTATTGTTATCCTCATTACTATTATTATTATCGCTATGACTGTTATTATTATCCTTATTCTATTATTACTATCCCTATTACTCTTGTCTCTATCCTTATAACTATTATTATTATGCTTATTACTATTATTATTAGCACTATAACTATTATTATTATCCTTAATACTATTATTATTATCGCTATGACTGTTATTATTATCCTTATTCTATTATTATTTCCCTTATTATTATTATTATTATCGCTATAACTATTATTATTATCCTTATTACTATTAATATCGCTATGACTGTTATTATTATCCTTATTCTACTATCACTATCCCTGTTACTCTTGTCTCTATCCTTATAACTATTATTATTATGCTTATTACTATTATTATTATCGCTATAACTATTATTATTATCCATACTACTATTATTATTATCGCTATGACTGTTATTATTATCCTTATCACTATTATTACTAGCACTATAACTATTATGTTTATCCTTATTACTATTATTATTATTGCTATAACTGTTATTATTATCCTTATTACTATTATTATTAGCACTATAGCTATTATTATTATCCTTATTACTATTATTATTATCGCTATAACTATTATTATTATCCTTATCACTATTATTACTAGCACTATAACTATTATGTTTATCCTTATTACTATTATTATTCGCACTATCACTATTATTATTATCTTTATTACTATTATTATTATCGCTATAACTATTATTATTATCCTTATTACTATTATTACTAGCACTATAACTATTATTATTATCCTTATTACTATTATTATTATCGCTATGACTGTTATTATTATGCTTATTCTACTATTACTATCCCTATTACTCTTGTCTCTATTCTTATAACTATTATTATTATGCTTATTACTATTATTATTATCGCTATAACTATTATTATTATCCTTACTACTATTATTATTATCGCTATGACTGTTATTATTATCCTTATTCTATTATTACTATCCCTATTACTCTTGTCTTTATCCTTATAACTATTATTATTTCCCTTATTACTATTATTATTATCATTATAACTGTTATTATTATCCTTATTACTAGTATTATTATCTCTATAACTATTATTGTTATCCTCATTACTATTATTATTATCGCTATGACTGTTATTATTATCCTTATTCTATTATTATTTCCCTTATTATTATTATTATTATCGCTATAACTATTATTATTATCCTTATTACTATTAATATCGCTATGACTGTTATTATTATCCTTATTCTACTATCACTATCCCTATTACTCTTGTCTCTATCCTTATAACTATTATTATTATGCTTATTACTATTATTATTATCGCTATAACTATTATTATTATCCACTCTACTATTATTATTATCGCTATGACTGTTATTATTATCCTTATCACTGTTATTACTAGCACTGTAACTATTATGTTTATCCTTATTACTATTATTATTATTGCTATAACTGTTATTATTATCCTTATTACTATTATTATTAGCACTATAGCTATTATTATTATCCTTATTACTATTATTATTATCGCTATAACTATTATTATTATCCTTATCACTATTATTACTAGCACTATAACTATTATGTTTATCCTTATTACTATTATTATTATCGCTATAAATATTATTATTATCGCTATGACTGTTATTATTATCCTTATTCTATTATTATTTCCCTTATTACTATTATTATTATCGCTATAACTATTATTATTATCCTTATTACTATTATTATTATCGCTATGACTGTTATTATTATACTTATTCTATTATTACTATCCCTATTAGTCTTGTCTTTACCCTTATAACTATTATTATTATCGCTATAACTATTATTATTATCGCTATGACTGTTATTATTATAATTATTCTATTATTACTATCCCTATTACTCCTGTCTCTATCCTTATAACTATTATTATTATCCTTATAACTATTATTATTATCCTTATTACTATTATTATTATCGCTATGACTGTTATTATTATACTTATTCTATTATTACTATCCCTATTACTCTTGTCTTTATCCTGATAATTATTATTATTTCCCATATTACAATTATTATTATCGCTATAACTGTTATTATTATCCTTATTACCAGTATTATTAGCACTATAACTATTATGTTTATCCTTATTACTATTTTTATTCGCACTATAACAATTATGTTTATCCTTATTACTATTATTGTTAGCGCTATAACTATTATTATTATCCTTATCACTATTATTACTAGCACTATAACTATTATGTTCATCCTTATTACTATTATTATTATTGCTATAACTGTTATTATTATCCTTATTTTATTATTACTATCCCTATTACTCTTCTCTTTATCCTTATAACTATTATTATTATCCTTATTACTACTATTATTATCGCTATGACTGTTATTATTATACTTATTCTATTATTACTATCCCTATTACTCTTGTCTTTATCCTTATAACTATTATTTTTATGCTTATTACTATTATTATTAGCACTAAAACTATTATTATTATCATTATAACTGTTACTATTATCCTTATTACTAGTATTATTATCTCTATAACTATTATTGTTATCCTCATTACTATTATTATTATCGCTATAACTATTATTATTATCCTTATCACTATTATTACTAGCACTATAACTATTTTTTTTATCCTTATTACTATTATTATTATTGCTATAACTGTTATTATTATCCTTATTCTATTATTACTATCCCTATTACTCTTCTCTATATCCTTATAACTATTATTATTATCTCTATAACTATTATTGTTATCCTCATTACTATTATTATTATCGCTATAACTATTATTATTATCCTTATCACTATTATTACTAGCACTATAACTATTATGTTTATCCTTATTACTATTATTATTATTGCTATAACTGTTATTATTATCCTTATTTTATTATTACTATCCCTATTACTCTTCTCTTTATCCTTATAACTATTATTATTATCCTTATAACTATTATTATTATCCTTATTACTACTATTATTATCGCTATGACTGTTATTATTATACTTATTCTATTATTACTATCCCTATTACTCTTGTCTTTATCCTTATAACTATTATTTTTATGCTTATTACTATTATTATTAGCACTAAAACTATTATTATTATCATTATAACTGTTACTATTATGCTTATTACTAGTATTATTATCTCTATAACTATTATTGTTATCCTCATTACTATTATTATTATCGCTATAACTATTATTATTATCCTTATCACTACTATTACTAGCACTATAACTATTTTTTTTATCCTTATTACTATTATTATTATTGCTATAACTGTTATTATTATCCTTATTCTATTATTACTATCCCTATTACTCTTCTCTATATCCTTATAACTATTATTATTATCCTTATAACTATTATTATTATCCTTATTACTATTATTATTATCGCTATGACTGTTATTATTATACTTATTCTATTATTACTATCCCTATTACTCTTGTCTTTATCCTTATAACTATTATTGTTATGCTTATTACTATTATTATTAGCACTAAAACTATTATTATTAGCACTAAAACTATTATTGTTATCCTCATTACTATTATTATTATCGCTATAACTATTATTATTATCCTTATCACTATTATTACTAGCACTATAACTATTATGTTTATCCTTATTACTATTATTATTATTGCTATAACTGTTATTATTATCCTTATTTTATTATTACTATCCCTATTACTCTTCTCTTTATCCTTATAACTATTATTATTATCCTTATAACTATTATTATTATCCTTATTACAATTATTATTATCGCTATAACTATTATTGTTATGCTTATTACTATTATTATTAGCACTAAAACTATTATTATTAGCACTAAAACTATTATTATTAGCACTGAAACTATTATTATTATCCTTATTACTATTATTACTATCGCTATGACTGTTATTATTATACTTATTCTATTATTACTATCCCTATTACTCTTGTCTTTATCCTTATAACTATTATTGTTATGCTTATTACTATTATTATTAGCACTAAAACTATTATTATTAGCACTAAAACTATTATTATTATCCTTACTACTGTTATTATTATCGCTATGACTGTTACTATTATACTTATTCTATTATTACTATCCCTATTACTCTTGTCTTTATCCTTATAACTATTATTGTTATGCTTATTACTATTATTATTAGCACTAAAACTATTATTATTATCATTATAACTGTTACTATTATCCTTATTACTAGTATTATTATCTCTATAACTATTATTGTTATCCTCATTACTATTATTATTATCGCTATAACTATTATTATTATCCTTTTCACTATTATTACTAGCACTATAACTATTATGTTTATCCTTATTACTATTATTATTCTTGCTATAACTGTTATTATTATCCTTATTTTATTATTACTATCCCTATTACTCTTCTCTTTATCCTTATAACTATTATTATTATCCTTATTACTATTATTATTATCGCTATGACTGTTATTATTATACTTATTCTATTATTACTATCCCTATTACTCTTGTCTTTATCCTTATAACTATTATTGTTATGCTTATTACTATTATTATTAGCACTAAAACTATTATTATTATCCTTATTACTATTATTATTATCGCTATGACTGTTATTATTATACTTATTCTATTATTACTATCCATATAACTCTTGTCTCTATCCTTATAACTATTATTATTATGCTTATTACTATTATTATTACCACTATAACTGTTATTATTATCCTTATTACTATTATTATTATCGCTATGACTGTTATTATTATACTTATTCTACTATTACTATCCCTATTAGTCTTGTCTTTACCCTTATAACTATTATTATTATCGCTATAACTATTATTATTATCGCTATGACTGTTATTATTATCCTTATTCTATTATTACTATCCCTATTACTCTCCTCTTTATCCTTATAACTGTTATTACTATCCTTATAACTATTATCATTGTCCTTATTACTATTATTATTATCGCTATAACTGTTATTATTATCCTTATTACTAGTATTATTAGCACTATTACTGTTATGTTTATCCTTATCACTATTATTATTCGCACTATAACTATTATTATTATCCTTATTACTATTATTATTATCGCTATGACTGTTATTATTATACTTATTCTATTATTACTATCCCTATTACTCTTGTCTTTATCCTTATAACTATTATTGTTATGCTTATTACTATTATTATTAGCACTAAAACTATTATTATTATCCTTACTACTGTTATTATTATCGCTATGACTGTTACTATTATACTTATTCTATTATTACTATCCCTATTACTCTTGTCTTTATCCTTATAACTATTATTGTTATGCTTATTTCTATTATTATTAGCACTAAAACTATTATTATTATCATTATAACTGTTACTATTATCCTTATTACTAGTATTATTATCTCTATAACTATTATTGTTATCCTGATTACTATTATTATTATCGCTATAACTATTATTATTATCCTTATCACTATTATTACTAGCACTATAACTATTATGTTTATCCTTATTACTATTATTATTATTGCTATAACTGTTATTATTATCCTTATTTTATTATTACTATCCCTATTACTCTTCTCTTTATCCTTATAACTATTATTATTATCCTTATAACTATTATTATTATCCTTATTACAATTGTTATTATCGCTATAACTATTATTGTTATGCTTATTACTATTATTATTAGCACTAAAACTATTATTATTAGCACTAAAACTATTATTATTATCCTTATTACTATTATTATTATCGCTATGACTGTTATTATTATACTTATTCTATTATTACTATCCGTATTACTCCTGTCTCTATCCTTATAACTATTATTATTATGCTTATTACTATTATTATTAGCACTTTAACTATTATTATTATCCTTATTGCTATTATTATTATCGCTATATCTATTATTATTATCCTTACTACTATTATTATCATCGCTATGACTGTTATTATTATCCTTATTCTATTATTACTATCCCTATTACTCTTCTCTTTATCCTTATAACTATTATTATTATCCTTATAACTATTATTATTATCCTTATTACTATTATTATTATCGCTATGACTGTTATTATTATACTTATTCTATTATTACTATCCCTATTACTCTTGTCTTTATCCTGATAATAATTATTATTTCCCATATTACAATTATTATTATCGCTATAACTGTTAATATTATCCTTATTACTAGTATTATTAGCACTATAACTATTATGTTTATCCTTATTACTATTTTTATTCGCACTATAACTATTATGTTTATCCTTATTACTATTATTATTAGCGCTATAACTATTATTATTATCCTTATTACTATTATTATCGCTATGACTGTTATTATTATCCTTATTCTAATATTACTATCCCTATTACTCTTGTCTCTATCCTTATAACTATGATTAATATGCTTATTACTATTATTATTATCGCCATAACTATTATTATTATCCTTACTACTATTATTATTAGCGCTATAACTATTATTATTATCCTTATTACTATTATTATCGCTATGACTGTTATTATTATCCTTATTCTAATATTACTATCCCTATTACTCTTGTCTCTATCCTTATAACTATTATTAATATGCTTATTACTATTATTATTATCGCTATAACTATTATTATTATCCTTACTACGATTATTATTATCGCTATGACTGTTATTATTATTGTTATTCTATTATTACTATCTCTATTACTCTTGTCTTTATCCTTATAACTATTATTATTTCCCTTATTACTATTATTATTATCATTATAACTGTTACTATTATCCTTATTACTAGTATTATTATCTCTATAACTATTATTGTTATCCTCATTACTATTATTATTATCGCTATAACTATTATTATTATCCTTATCACTATTATTACTAGCACTATAACTATTATGTTTATCCTTATTACTATTATTATTATTGCTATAACTGTTATTATTATCCTTATTTTATTATTACTATCCCTATTACTCTTCTCTTTATCCTTATAACTATTATTATTATCCTTATAACTATTATTATTATCCTTATTACAATTGTTATTATCGCTATAACTATTATTGTTATGCTTATTACTATTATTATTAGCACTAAAACTATTATTATTAGCACTAAAACTATTATTATTATCCTTATTACTATTATTATTATCGCTATGACTGTTATTATTATACTTATTCTATTATTACTATCCGTATTACTCCTGTCTCTATCCTTATAACTATTATTATTATGCTTATTACTATTATTATTAGCACTTTAACTATTATTATTATCCTTATTGCTATTATTATTATCGCTATATCTATTATTATTATCCTTACTACTATTATTATCATCGCTATGACTGTTATTATTATCCTTATTCTATTATTACTATCCCTATTACTCTTCTCTTTATCCTTATAACTATTATTATTATCCTTATAACTATTATTATTATCCTTATTACTATTATTATTATCGCTATGACTGTTATTATTATACTTATTCTATTATTACTATCCCTATTACTCTTGTCTTTATCCTGATAATAATTATTATTTCCCATATTACAATTATTATTATCGCTATAACTGTTAATATTATCCTTATTACTAGTATTATTAGCACTATAACTATTATGTTTATCCTTATTACTATTTTTATTCGCACTATACCTATTATGTTTATCCTTATTACTATTATTATTAGCGCTATAACTATTATTATTATCCTTATTACTATTATTATCGCTATGACTGTTATTATTATCCTTATTCTAATATTACTATCCCTATTACTCTTGTCTCTATCCTTATAACTATGATTAATATGCTTATTACTATTATTATTATCGCTATAACTATTATTATTATCCTTACTACTATTATTATTAGCGCTATAACTACTATTATTATCCTTATTACTATTATTATCGCTATGACTGTTATTATTATCCTTATTCTAATATTACTATCCCTATTACTCTTGTCTCTATCCTTATAACTATTATTAATATGCTTATTACTATTATTATTATCGCTATAACTATTATTATTATCCTTACTACGATTATTATTATCGCTATGACTGTTATTATTATTGTTATTCTATTATTACTATCTCTATTACTCTTGTCTTTATCCTTATAACTATTATTATTTCCCTTATTACTATTATTATTATCATTATAACTGTTATTATTATCCTTATTACTAGTATTATTATCTCTATAACTGTTATTGTTATCCTCATTACTATTATTATTATCGCTATAACTATTATTATTATCCTTATCACTATTATTACTAGCACTATAACTATTATGTTTATCCTTATTACTATTTTTATTCGCACTATAACTATTATGTTTATCCTTATTACTATTATTATTAGCGCTATAACTATTATTATTATCCTTATTACTATTATTATCGCTACGACTGTTATTATTATCCTTATTCTATTATTACTATCCCTATTACTCTTGTCTTTATCCTTATAACTATTATTGTTATGCTTATTACTATTATTATTAGCACTAAAGCTATTATTATTATCCTTATAACTATTATTATTATCCTTATTACTATTATTATTATCGCTATGACTGTTATTATTATACTTATTCTATTATTACTATCCCTATTACTCTTGTCTTTATCCTGATAATTATTATTATTTCCCATATTACAATTATTATTATCGCGATAACTGTTATTATTATCCTTATTACTAGTATTATTAGCACTATAACTATTATGTTTATCCTTATTACTATTTTTATTCGCACTATAACTATTATGTTTATCCTTATTACTATTATTATTAGCGCTATAACTATTATTATTATCCTTATTACTATTATTATCGCTATGACTGTTATTATTATCCTTATTCTAATATTACTATCCCTATTACTCTTGTCTTTATCCTTATAACTATTATTGTTATGCTTATTACTATTATTATTAGCACTAAAGCTATTATTATTATCCTTACTACTATTATTATTATCCTTACTTCTATTATTATTATCGCTATGACTGTTATTATTATCCTTATTCTATTATTACTATCCCTATTACTCTTCTCTTTATCCTTATAACTATTATTGTTATCCTTATAACTATTATTATTATCCTTATTACTATTATTATTATCGCTATGACTGTTATTATTATCCTTATTACTAGTATTATTATCTCTATAACTATTATTGTTATCCTCATTACTATTATTATTATCGCTATAACTATTATTATTATCCTCATCACTATTATTACTAGCACTATAACTATTATGTTTATCCTTATTACTATTATTATTATTGCTATAACTGTTATTATTATCCTTATTACTATTATTATTAGCACTATAGCTATTATTATTATCCTTATTACTATTATTATCGCTATGACTGTTATTATTATACTTATTCTATTATTACTATCCCTATTACTCTTGTCTTTATCCTTATTACTATTATTATTATCCTTATAACTATTATTATTATCGCTATAACTATTATTATTATCGCTATGACTGTTATTATTATACTTATTCTATTATTATTATCGCTATGACTGTTATTATTATCCTTATTCTATTATTACTATCCCTATTACTCTTCTCTTTATCCTTATAACTATTATTATTATCCTTATAACTATTATTATTATCCTTATTACTATTATTATTATCGCTATGACTGTTATTATTATACTTATTCTATTATTACTATCCCTATTACTCTTGTATTTATCCTTATAACTATTATTATTTCCCTTATTACTATTATTATTATCATTATAACTGTTATTATTATCCTTATTACTAGTATTATTATCTCTATAACTATTATTGTTATCCTCATTACTATTATTATTATCGCTATAACTATTATTATTATCCTTATCACTATTATTACTAGCACTATAACTATTATGTTTATCCTTATTACTATTATTATTATTGCTATAACTGTTATTATTATCCTTATTACTATTATTATTAGCACTATAGCTATTATTATTATCCTTATTACTATTATTATCGCTATGACTGTTATTATTATCCTTACTCTACTATTACTATCCCTATTACTCTTGTCTCTATCCTTATAACTATTATTATTATCCTTATTACTATTATTATTATCGCTATAACTATTATTATTATCGCTATGACTGTTGTCATTATCCTTATTCTATTATTATTTCCCTTATTACTATTATTATTATCGCTATATCTATTATTATTATCCTTACTACTATTATTATCATCGCTATGACTGTTATTATTATCCTTATTCTATAATTACTATCCCTATTACTCCTGTCTCTATCCTTATAACTATGATTAATATGCTTATTACTATTATTATTATCGCTATAACTATTATTATTATCCTTACTACTATTATTATTAGCGCTATAACTATTATTATTATCCTTATTACTATTATTATCGCTATGACTGTTATTATTATCCTTATTCTAATATTACTATCCCTATTACTCTTGTCTCTATCCTTATAACTATTATTAATATGCTTATTACTATTATTATTATCATTATAACTGTTATTATTATCCTTATTACTAGTATTATTATCTCTATAACTATTATTGTTATCCTCATTACTATTATTATTATCGCTATAACTATTATTATTATCCTTATCACTATTATTACTAGCACTATAACTATTATGTTTATCCTTATTACTATTATTATTATTGCTATAACTGTTATTATTATCCTTACTACTATTATTATTAGCGCTATAACTATTATTATTATCCTTATTACTATTATTATCGCTATGACTGTTATTATTATCCTTATTCTAATATTACTATCCCTATTACTCTTGTCTCTATCCTTATAACTATTATTATTATCGCTATAACTATTATTATTCTCCTTACTACGATTATTATTATCGCTATGACTGTTATTATTATTGTTATTCTATTATTACTATCTCTATTACTCTTGTCTTTATCCTTATAACTATTATTATTTCCCTTATTACTATTATTATTATCATTATAACTGTTATTATTAACCTTATTACTAGTATTATTATCTCTATAACTGTTATTGTATTCCTCATTACTATTATTATTATCGCTATAACTATTATGTTTATCCTTATTACTATTTTTATTCGCACTATAACTATTATGTTTATCCTTATTACTATTATTATTAGCGCTATAACTATTATTATTATCCTTATTACTATTATTATCGCTATGACTGTTATTATTATCCTTATTCTAATATTACTATCCCTATTACTCTTGTCTCTATCCTTATAACTATGATTAATATGCTTATTACTATTATTATTATCGCTATAACTATTATTATTATCCTTACTACTATTATTATTAGCGCTATAACTATTATTATTATCCTTATTACTATTATTATCGCTATGTCTGTTATTATTATCCTCATTCTATTATTACTATCCCTATTACTCTTCTCTTTATCCTTATAACTATTATTACTATCCTTAATACTATTATTATTATCCTTATTACTATTATTATTATCGCTATGACTGTTATTATTATACTTATTCTATTATTACTATCCCTATTACTCTTGTCTTTATCCTGATAATTATTATTATTTCCCTTATTACAATTATTATTATCGCTATAACTATTGTTATTATCCTTATTACTATTATTATTATCGTTATGACTGTTATTATTATACTTATTCTATTATTACTATCCCTATTACTCTTGTCTCTATCCTTATAACTATTATTATTATGCTCATTACTATTATTATTAGCACTATAACTATTATTATTATGCTTATTACTATTATTATTATCGCTATAACTATTATTATTATCCTTACTACTATTATTATCATCGCTATGACTGTTATTATTATCCTTATTCTATTATTACTATCCCTATTACTCTTGTCATTATCCTTATAACTATTATTATTATCCTTATTACTATTATTATTATCGCTATAACTATTATTATTATCGGTATGACTGTTATTATTATACGTGTTCTATTATTACTATCCCTATTACTCTTGCCTTTATCCTTATAACTATTATTGTTATGCTTATTACTATTATTATTAGCACTAAAACTATTATTATTAGCACTAAAACTATTATTATTATCATTATTACTATTATTATTATCGCTATGACTGTTATTATTATACTTATTCTATTATTACTATCCCTATAACTCTTGTCTCTATCCTTATAACTATTATTATTATGCTTATTACTATTATTATTACCACTATGACTATTATTATTATCCTTATTACTATTATTATTATCGCTATGACTGTTATTATTATACTTATTCTATTATTACTATCCCTATTACTCTTGTCTTTATCCTGATAATTATTATTATTTCCCATATTACAATTATTATTATCGCTATAACTGTTATTATTATCCTTATTACTAGTATTATTAGCACTATAACTATTATGTTTATCCTGATTACTATTTTTATTCGCACTATAACTATTATGTTTATCCTTATTACTATTATTATTAGCGCTATAACTATTATTATTATCCTTATTACTATTATTATCGCTATGACTGTTATTATTATCCTTATTCTAATATTACTATCCCTATTACTCTTGTCTCTATCCTTATAACTATGATTAATATGCTTATTACTATTATTATTATCGCTATAACTATTATTATTATCCTTACTACTATTATTATTAGCGCTATAACTATTATTATTATCCTTATTACTATTATTATCGCTATGTCTGTTATTATTATCCTCATTCTATTATTACTATCCCTATTACTCTTCTCTTTATCCTTATAACTATTATTACTATCCTTATAACTATTATTATTATCCTTATTACTATTATTATTATCGCTATGACTGTTATTATTATACTTATTCTATTATTACTATCCCTATTACTCTTGTCTTTATCCTGATAATTATTATTATTTCCCTTATTACAATTATTATTATCGCTATAACTATTGTTATTATCCTTATTACTATTATTATTATCGTTATGACTGTTATTATTATACTTATTCTATTATTACTATCCCTATTACTCTTGTCTCTATCCTTATAACTATTATTATTATGCTCATTACTATTATTATTAGCACTATAACTATTATTATTATGCTTATTACTATTATTATTATCGCTATAACTATTATTATTATCCTTACTACTATTATTATCATTGCTATGACTGTTATTATTATCCTTATTCTATTATTACTATCCCTATTACTCTTGTCATTATCCTTATAACTATTATTATTATCCTTATTACTATTATTATTATCGCTATAACTATTATTATTACCGCTATGACTGTTATTATTATACTTATTCTATTATTACTATCCCTATTACTCTTGCCTTTATCCTTATAACTATTATTGTTATGCTTATTACTATTATTATTAGCACTGAAACTATTATTATTAGCACTAAAACTATTATTATTATCATTATTACTATTATTATTATCGCTATGACTGTTATTATTATACTTATTCTATTATTACTATCCCTATAACTCTTGTCTCTATCCTTATAACTATTATTATTATGCTTATTACTATTATTATTACCACTATGACTATTATTATTATCCTTATTACTATTATTATTATCGCTATGACTGTTATTATTATACTTATTCTATTATTACTATCCCTATTACTCTTGTCTTTATCCTTATAACTATTATTATTTCCCATATTACAATTATTATTATCGCTATAACTGTTATTATTATCCTTATTACTAGTATTATTAGCACTATAACTATTATGTTTATCCTTATTACTATTTTTATTCGCACTATGACTATTATGTTTATCCTTATTACTATTATTATTAGCGCTATAACTATTATTATTATCCTTATTACTATTATTATCGCTATGACTGTTATTATTATACTTATTCTATTATTACTATCCCTATTACTCTTGTCTCTATCCTTATAACTATTATTATTTCCCTTATTACTATTATTATTATCATTATAACTGTTCTTATTATCCTTATTACTAGTATTATTATCTCTATAACTATTATTGTTATGCTCATTACTATTATTATTATCGCTATAACTATTATTATTATCCTTATCACTATTATTACTAGCACTAAAACTATTATGTTTATCCTTATTACTATTACTATTACTGCTATAACTATTATTATTATCCTTATTCTACTATTACTATCCCTATTACTCCTGTCTCTATCCCTATAACTATTATTATTATGCTTATTACTATTATTATTAGCACTTTAACTATTATTATTATCCTTATTGCTATTATTATTATCGCTATATCTATTATTATTATCCTTACTACTATTATTATCATCGCTATGACTGTTATTATTATCCTTATTCTATTATTACTATCCCTATTACTCCTGTCTCTATCCTTATAACTATTATTATTATCCTTATAACTATTATTATTATCCTTATTACTATTATTATTATCGCTATGACTGTTATTATTATACTTATTCTATTATTACTATCCCTATTACTCTTGTCTTTATCCCGATAATTTTTATTATTTCCCATATTACAATTATTATTATCGCTATAACTGTTATTATTATCCTTATTACTAGTATTATTAGCACTATAACTATTATGTTTATCCTTATTACTATTTTTATTCGCACTATAACTATTATGTTTATCGTTATTACTATTATTATTATCGCTATAACTGTCATTATTATCCTTACTACTATTATTATTATCGCTATGACTGTTATTATTATCCTTATTCTACTATTACTATCCCTATTACTCTTGCCTCTATCCTTATAACTTTTATTATTATGCTTATTACTATTATTATTATCGCTATAACTATTATTATTATCCTTATAACTATTATTATTATCCTTATTACTATTATTATTATCGCTATGACTGTTATTATTATACTTATTCTATTATTACTATCCCTATTACTCTTGTCTTTATCCTTATAACTATTATTATTTCCCTTATTACTATTATTATTATCATTATAACTGTTATTATTATCCTTATTACTAGTATTATTATCTCTATAACTAATATCATTGTCCTTATTACTATTATTATTATCGCTATAACTGTTATTATTATCCTTATTACAAGTATTATTAGCACTATAACTATTATGTTTATCCTTATTACTGTTATTATTCGCACTATAACTATTATTATTATCCTTATTACTATTATTATTAGCACTAAAACTATTATTATTATCCTTACTACTATTATTATTATCCTTACTACTATTATTATTATCGCTATGACTGTTATTATTATACTTATTCTATTATTACTATCCCTATTACCCTTGTCTCTATCCTTATAACTTTTATTATTATCGCTATAACTGTTATTTTTATCCTTAATACTTTTATTATTATCGCTATAACTGTTATTACTATTCCTATTACTATTGTTACTATCCGTATTACTCTTGTCTTTATCCATATAACTATTATTATTAATCCTTATTACTATTATTATTATAGCTATAACTGTTATTATTATCCCTACTACTATTATTATTATCCTTATTACTATTATTATTGTCGCTATAACTGTTATTATTATCCTTATTCTATTGTTACTCTCCGTATTACTCTTGTCTTTATCCTTATAACTATTATTATTATCGCTAATAACTGTTATTATTATTCTTATTACTATTATTATTATCCCTATTGCCCTTGTCTTTATGATTATAACTATTATTATTATCCTTATTACTATTATTATTATCGCTATAACTGTTATTATTATCATTAATACTATTATTATTATCGCTATACCTGTTATTATTATCCTTATTACTATTATTATTATCGCTATGACTGTTATTATTATACTTATTCTATTATTACTATCCCTATTAGTCTTGTCTTTATCCTTATAACTATGATTATCACTATAACTATTATTATTATCGCTATGACTGTTATTATTATCCTTACTACTATTATTATTATCCTTATTACTATTATTATTATCGCTATGACTGTTATTATTATACTTATTCTATTATTACTATCCCTATTACTCTTGTCTTTATCCTTATAACTATTATTATTTCCCTTATTACTATTATTATTATCATTATAACTGTTATTATTATCCTTATTACTAGTATTATTATCTCTATAACTATTATTGTTATCCTCATTACTATTATTATTATCGCTATAACTATTATTATTATCCTTATTACTATTATTATCGCTATGACTGTTATTATTATACTTATTCTATTATTACTATCCCTATTACTCTTGTCTTTATCCTTATAACTATTATTATTATCCTTATTACTATTATTATTATCGCTATAACTATTATTAGTATCGCTATGACTGTTATTATTATCCTTATTCTATTATTATTTCCCTTATTACTATTATTATTATCATTATAACTGTTATTATTATCCTTATTACTAGTATTATTATCTCTATAACTATTATTGTTATCCTCATTACTATTATTATTATCGCTATGACTGTTATTATTATCCTTATTCTATTATTATTTCCCTTATTATTATTATTATTATCGCTATAACTATTATTATTATCCTTATTACTATTAATATCGCTATGACTGTTATTATTATCCTTATTCTACTATCACTATCCCTATTACTCTTGTCTCTATCCTTATAACTATTATTATTATGCTTATTACTATTATTATTATCGCTGTAACTATTATTATTATCCATACTACTATTATTATTATCGCTATGACTGTTATTATTATCCTTATCACTGTTATTACTAGCACTGTAACTATTATGTTTATCCTTATTACTATTATTATTATTGCTATAACTGTTATTATTATCCTTATTACTATTATTATTAGCACTATAGCTATTATTATTATCCTTATTACTATTATTATTATCGCTATAACTATTATTATTATCCTTATCACTATTATTACTAGCACTATAACTATTATGTTTATCCTTATTACTATTATTATTATCGCTATAAATATTATTATTATCGCTATGACTGTTATTATTATCCTTATTCTATTATTATTTCCCTTATTACTATTATTATTATCGCTATAACTATTATTATTATCCTTATTACTATTATTATTATCGCTATGACTGTTATTATTATACTTATTCTATTATTACTATCCCTATTAGTCTTGTCTTTACCCTTATAACTATTATTATTATCGCTATAACTATTATTATTATCGCTATGACTGTTATTATTATAATTATTCTATTATTACTATCCCTATTACTCCTGTCTCTATCCTTATAACTATTATTATTATCCTTATTACTATTATTATTATCGCTATGACTGTTATTATTATACTTATTCTATTATTACTATCCCTATTACTCTTGTCTTTATCCTGATAATTATTATTATTTCCCATATTACAATTATTATTATCGCTATAACTGTTATTATTATCCTTATTACTAGTATTATTAGCACTATAACTATTATGTTTATCCTTATTACTATTTTTATTCGCACTATAACAATTATGTTTATCCTTATTACTATTATTGTTAGCGCTATAACTATTATTATTATCCTTATCACTATTATTACTAGCACTATAACTATTATGTTCATCCTTATTACTATTATTATTATTGCTATAACTGTTATTATTATCCTTATTTTATTATTACTATCCCTATTACTCTTCTCTTTATCCTTATAACTATTATTATTATCCTTATTACTATTATTATTATCGCTATGACTGTTATTATTATACTTATTCTATTATTACTATCCCTATTACTCTTGTCTTTATCCTTATAACTATTATTGTTATGCTTATTACTATTATTATTAGCACTAAAACTATTATTATTATCCTTACTACTGTTATTATTATCGCTATGACTGTTACTATTATACTTATTCTATTATTACTATCCCTATTACTCTTGTCTTTATCCTTATAACTATTATTGTTATGCTTATTTCTATTATTATTAGCACTAAAACTATTATTATTATCATTATAACTGTTACTATTATCCTTATTACTAGTATTATTATCTCTATAACTATTATTGTTATCCTGATTACTATTATTATTATCGCTATAACTATTATTATTATCCTTATCACTATTATTACTAGCACTATAACTATTATGTTTATCCTTATTACTATTATTATTATTGCTATAACTGTTATTATTATCCTTATTTTATTATTACTATCCCTATTACTCTTCTCTTTATCCTTATAACTATTATTATTATCCTTATAACTATTATTATTATCCTTATTACAATTGTTATTATCGCTATAACTATTATTGTTATGCTTATTACTATTATTATTAGCACTAAAACTATTATTATTAGCACTAAAACTATTATTATTATCCTTATTACTATTATTATTATCGCTATGACTGTTATTATTATACTTATTCTATAATTACTATCCGTATTACTCCTGTCTCTATCCTTATAACTATTATTATTATGCTTATTACTATTATTATTTGCACTTTAACTATTATTATTATCCTTATTGCTATTATTATTATCGCTATATCTATTATTATTATCCTTACTACTATTATTATCATCGCTATGACTGTTATTATTATCCTTATTCTATTATTACTATCCCTATTACTCTTCTCTTTATCCTTATAACTATTATTATTATCCTTATAACTATTATTATTATCCTTATTACTATTATTATCGCTATGACTGTTATTATTATCCTTATTCTAATATTACTATCCCTATTACTCTTGTCTCTATCCTTATAACTATGATTAATATGCTTATTACTATTATTATTATCGCTATAACTATTATTATTATCCTTACTACTATTATTATTAGCGCTATAACTATTATTATTATCCTTATTACTATTATTATCGCTATGACTGTTATTATTATACTTATTCTATTATTACTATCCCTATTACTCTTGTCTTTATCCTTATAACTATTATTATTATCCTTATTACTATTATTATTATCGCTATAACTATTATTAGTATCGCTATGACTGTTATTATTATCCTTATTCTATTATTATTTCCCTTATTACTATTATTATTATCATTATAACTGTTATTATTATCCTTATTACTAGTATTATTATCTCTATAACTATTATTGTTATCCTCATTACTATTATTATTATCGCTATGACTGTTATTATTATCCTTATTCTATTATTATTTCCCTTATTATTATTATTATTATCGCTATAACTATTATTATTATCCTTATTACTATTAATATCGCTATGACTGTTATTATTATCCTTATTCTACTATCACTATCCCTATTACTCTTGTCTCTATCCTTATAACTATTATTATTATGCTTATTACTATTATTATTATCGCTATAACTATTATTATTATCCATACTACTATTATTATTATCGCTATGACTGTTATTATTATCCTTATCACTGTTATTACTAGCACTGTAACTATTATGTTTATCCTTATTACTATTATTATTATTGCTATAACTGTTATTATTATCCTTATTACTATTATTATTAGCACTATAGCTATTATTATTATCCTTATTACTATTATTATTATCGCTATAACTATTATTATTATCCTTATCACTATTATTACTAGCACTATAACTATTATGTTTATCCTTATTACTATTATTATTATCGCTATAAATATTATTATTATCGCTATGACTGTTATTATTATCCTTATTCTATTATTATTTCCCGTATTACTATTATTATTATCGCTATAACTATTATTATTATCCTTATTACTATTATTATTATCGCTATGACTGTTATTATTATACTTATTCTATTATTACTATCCCTATTAGTCTTGTCTTTACCCTTATAACTATTATTATTATCGCTATAACTATTATTATTATCGCTATGACTGTTATTATTATAATTATTCTATTATTACTATCCCTATTACTCCTGTCTCTATCCTTATAACTATTATTATTATCCTTATAACTATTATTATTATCCTTATTACTATTATTATTATCGCTATGACTGTTATTATTATACTTATTCTATTATTACTATCCCTATTACTCTTGTCTTTATCCTGATAATTATTATTATTTCCCATATTACAATTATTATTATCGCTATAACTGTTATTATTATCCTTATTACTAGTATTATTAGCACTATAACTATTATGTTTATCCTTATTACTATTTTTATTCGCACTATAACAATTATGTTTATCCTTATTACTATTATTGTTAGCGCTATAACTATTATTATTATCCTTATCACTATTATTACTAGCACTATAACTATTATGTTCATCCTTATTACTATTATTATTATTGCTATAACTGTTATTATTATCCTTATTTTATTATTACTATCCCTATTACTCTTCTCTTTATCCTTATAACTATTATTATTATCCTTATTACTACTATTATTATCGCTATGACTGTTATTATTATACTTATTCTATTATTACTATCCCTATTACTCTTGTCTTTATCCTTATAACTATTATTTTTATGCTTATTACTATTATTATTAGCACTAAAACTATTATTATTATCATTATAACTGTTACTATTATCCTTATTACTAGTATTATTATCTCTATAACTATTATTGTTATCCTCATTACTATTATTATTATCGCTATAACTATTATTATTATCCTTATCACTATTATTACTAGCACTATAACTATTTTTTTTATCCTTATTACTATTATTATTATTGCTATAACTGTTATTATTATCCTTATTCTATTATTACTATCCCTATTACTCTTCTCTATATCCTTATAACTATTATTATTATCTCTATAACTATTATTGTTATCCTCATTACTATTATTATTATCGCTATAACTATTATTATTATCCTTATCACTATTATTACTAGCACTATAACTATTATGTTTATCCTTATTACTATTATTATTATTGCTATAACTGTTATTATTATCCTTATTTTATTATTACTATCCCTATTACTCTTCTCTTTATCCTTATAACTATTATTATTATCCTTATAACTATTATTATTATCCTTATTACTACTATTATTATCGCTATGACTGTTATTATTATACTTATTCTATTATTACTATCCCTATTACTCTTGTCTTTATCCTTATAACTATTATTTTTATGCTTATTACTATTATTATTAGCACTAAAACTATTATTATTATCATTATAACTGTTACTATTATGCTTATTACTAGTATTATTATCTCTATAACTATTATTGTTATCCTCATTACTATTATTATTATCGCTATAACTATTATTATTATCCTTATCACTACTATTACTAGCACTATAACTATTTTTTTTATCCTTATTACTATTATTATTATTGCTATAACTGTTATTATTATCCTTATTCTATTATTACTATCCCTATTACTCTTCTCTATATCCTTATAACTATTATTATTATCCTTATAACTATTATTATTATCCTTATTACTATTATTATTATCGCTATGACTGTTATTATTATACTTATTCTATTATTACTATCCCTATTACTCTTGTCTTTATCCTTATAACTATTATTGTTATGCTTATTACTATTATTATTAGCACTAAAACTATTATTACTAGCACTATAACTATTATGTTTATCCTTATTACTATTATTATTATTGCTATAACTGTTATTATTATCCTTATTTTATTATTACTATCCCTATTACTCTTCTCTTTATCCTTATAACTATTATTATTATCCTTATAACTATTATTATTATCCTTATTACAATTATTATTATCGCTATAACTATTATTGTTATGCTTATTACTATTATTATTAGCACTAAAACTATTATTATTAGCACTAAAACTATTATTATTAGCACTGAAACTATTATTATTATCCTTATTACTATTATTACTATCGCTATGACTGTTATTATTATACTTATTCTATTATTACTATCCCTATTACTCTTGTCTTTATCCTTATAACTATTATTGTTATGCTTATTACTATTATTATTAGCACTAAAACTATTATTATTAGCACTAAAACTATTATTATTATCCTTACTACTGTTATTATTATCGCTATGACTGTTACTATTATACTTATTCTATTATTACTATCCCTATTACTCTTGTCTTTATCCTTATAACTATTATTGTTATGCTTATTACTATTATTATTAGCACTAAAACTATTATTATTATCATTATAACTGTTACTATTATCCTTATTACTAGTATTATTATCTCTATAACTATTATTGTTATCCTCATTACTATTATTATTATCGCTATAACTATTATTATTATCCTTATCACTATTATTACTAGCACTATAACTATTATGTTTATCCTTATTACTATTATTATTCTTGCTATAACTGTTATTATTATCCTTATTTTATTATTACTATCCCTATTACTCTTCTCTTTATCCTTATAACTATTATTATTATCCTTATTACTATTATTATTATCGCTATGACTGTTATTATTATACTTATTCTATTATTACTATCCCTATTACTCTTGTCTTTATCCTTATAACTATTATTGTTATGCTTATTACTATTATTATTAGCACTAAAACTATTATTATTATCCTTATTACTATTATTATTATCGCTATGACTGTTATTATTATACTTATTCTATTATTACTATCCATATAACTCTTGTCTCTATCCTTATAACTATTATTATTATGCTTATTACTATTATTATTACCACTATAACTGTTATTATTATCCTTATTACTATTATTATTATCGCTATGACTGTTATTATTATACTTATTCTACTATTACTATCCCTATTAGTCTTGTCTTTACCCTTATAACTATTATTATTATCGCTATAACTATTATTATTATCGCTATGACTGTTATTATTATCCTTATTCTATTATTACTATCCCTATTACTCTCCTCTTTATCCTTATAACTGTTATTACTATCCTTATAACTATTATCATTGTCCTTATTACTATTATTATTATCGCTATAACTGTTATTATTATCCTTATTACTAGTATTATTAGCACTATTACTGTTATGTTTATCCTTATCACTATTATTATTCGCACTATAACTATTATTATTATCCTTATAACTATTATTATTATCCTTATTACAATTGTTATTATCGCTATAACTATTATTGTTATGCTTATTACTATTATTATTAGCACTAAAACTATTATTATTAGCACTAAAACTATTATTATTATCCTTATTACTATTATTATTATCGCTATGACTGTTATTATTATACTTATTCTATAATTACTATCCGTATTACTCCTGTCTCTATCCTTATAACTATTATTATTATGCTTATTACTATTATTATTTGCACTTTAACTATTATTATTATCCTTATTGCTATTATTATTATCGCTATATCTATTATTATTATCCTTACTACTATTATTATCATCGCTATGACTGTTATTATTATCCTTATTCTATTATTACTATCCCTATTACTCTTCTCTTTATCCTTATAACTATTATTATTATCCTTATAACTATTATTATTATCCTTATTACTATTATTATTATCGCTATGACTGTTATTATTATACTTATTCTATTATTACTATCCCTATTACTCTTGTCTTTATCCTGATAATAATTATTATTTCCCATATTACAATTATTATTATCGCTATAACTGTTAATATTATCCTTATTACTAGTATTATTAGCACTATAACTATTATGTTTATCCTTATTACTATTTTTATTCGCACTATAACTATTATGTTTATCCTTATTACTATTATTATTAGCGCTATAACTATTATTATTATCCTTATTACTATTATTATCGCTATGACTGTTATTATTATCCTTATTCTAATATTACTATCCCTATTACTCTTGTCTCTATCCTTATAACTATGATTAATATGCTTATTACTATTATTATTATCGCTATAACTATTATTATTATCCTTACTACTATTATTATTAGCGCTATAACTATTATTATTATCCTTATTACTATTATTATCGCTATGACTGTTATTATCATCCTTATTCTAATATTACTATCCCTATTACTCTTGTCTCTATCCTTATAACTATTATTAATATGCTTATTACTATTATTATTATCGCTATAACTATTATTATTATCCTTACTACGATTATTATTATCGCTATGACTGTTATTATTATTGTTATTCTATTATTACTATCTCTATTACTCTTGTCTTTATCCTTATAACTATTATTATTTCCCTTATTACTATTATTATTATCATTATAACTGTTATTATTATCCTTATTACTAGTATTATTATCTCTATAACTGTTATTGTTATCCTCATTACTATTATTATTATCGCTATAACTATTATTATTATCCTTATCACTATTATTACTAGCACTATAACTATTATGTTTATCCTTATTACTATTTTTATTCGCACTATAACTATTATGTTTATCCTTATTACTATTATTATTAGCGCTATAACTATTATTATTATCCTTATTACTATTATTATCGCTATGACTGTTATTATTATCCTTATTCTATTATTACTATCCCTATTACTCTTGTCTTTATCCTTATAACTATTATTGTTATGCTTATTACTATTATTATTAGCACTAAAGCTATTATTATTATCCTTATAACTATTATTATTATCCTTATTACTATTATTATTATCGCTATGACTGTTATTATTATACTTATTCTATTATTACTATCCCTATTACTCTTGTCTTTATCCTGATAATTATTATTATTTCCCATATTACAATTATTATTATCGCGATAACTGTTATTATTATCCTTATTACTAGTATTATTAGCACTATAACTATTATGTTTATCCTTATTACTATTTTTATTCGCACTATAACTATTATGTTTATCCTTATTACTATTATTATTAGCGCTATAACTATTATTATTATCCTTATTACTATTATTATCGCTATGACTGTTATTATTATCCTTATTCTAATATTACTATCCCTATTACTCTTGTCTTTATCCTTATAACTATTATTGTTATGCTTATTACTATTATTATTAGCACTAAAGCTATTATTATTATCCTTACTACTATTATTATTATCCTTACTTCTATTATTATTATCGCTATGACTGTTATTATTATCCTTATTCTATTATTACTATCCCTATTACTCTTCTCTTTATCCTTATAACTATTATTGTTATCCTTATAACTATTATTATTATCCTTATTACTATTATTATTATCGCTATGACTGTTATTATTATCCTTATTACTAGTATTATTATCTCTATAACTATTATTGTTATCCTCATTACTATTATTATTATCCTCATCACTATTATTACTAGCACTATAACTATTATGTTTATCCTTATTACTATTATTATTATTGCTATAACTGTTATTATTATCCTTATTACTATTATTATTAGCACTATAGCTATTATTATTATCCTTATTACTATTATTATCGCTATGACTGTTATTATTATACTTATTCTATTATTACTATCCCTATTACTCTTGTCTTTATCCTTATTACTATTATTATTATCCTTATAACTATTATTATTATCGCTATAACTATTATTATTATCGCTATGACTGTTATTATTATACTTATTCTATTATTATTATCGCTATGACTGTTATTATTATCCTTATTCTATTATTACTATCCCTATTACTCTTCTCTTTATCCTTATAACTATTATTATTATCCTTATAACTATTATTATTATCCTTATTACTATTATTATTATCGCTATGACTGTTATTATTATACTTATTCTATTATTACTATCCCTATTACTCTTGTATTTATCCTTATAACTATTATTATTTCCCTTATTACTATTATTATTATCATTATAACTGTTATTATTATCCTTATTACTAGTATTATTATCTCTATAACTATTATTGTTATCCTCATTACTATTATTATTATCGCTATAACTATTATTATTATCCTTATCACTATTATTACTAGCACTATAACTATTATGTTTATCCTTATTACTATTATTATTATTGCTATAACTGTTATTATTATCCTTATTACTATTATTATTAGCACTATAGCTATTATTATTATCCTTATTACTATTATTATCGCTATGACTGTTATTATTATCCTTACTCTACTATTACTATCCCTATTACTCTTGTCTCTATCCTTATAACTATTATTATTATCCTTATTACTATTATTATTATCGCTATAACTATTATTATTATCGCTATGACTGTTGTCATTATCCTTATTCTATTATTATTTCCCTTATTACTATTATTATTATCGCTATATCTATTATTATTATCCTTACTACTATTATTATCATCGCTATGACTGTTATTATTATCCTTATTCTATTATTACTATCCCTATTACTCTTCTCTTTATCCTTATAACTATTATTGTTATCCTTATAACTATTATTATTATCCTTATTACTATTATTATTATCGCTATGACTGTTATTATTATCCTTATTACTAGTATTATTATCTCTATAACTATTATTGTTATCCTCATTACTATTATTATTATCGCTATAACTATTATTATTATCCTCATCACTATTATTACTAGCACTATAACTATTATGTTTATCCTTATTACTATTATTATTATTGCTATAACTGTTATTATTATCCTTATTACTATTATTATTAGCACTATAGCTATTATTATTATCCTTATTACTATTATTATCGCTATGACTGTTATTATTATACTTATTCTATTATTACTATCCCTATTACTCTTGTCTTTATCCTTATTACTATTATTATTATCCTTATAACTATTATTATTATCCTTATTACTATTATTATTATCGCTATGACTGTTATTATTATACTTATTCTATTATTACTATCCCTATTACTCTTGTATTTATCCTTATAACTATTATTATTTCCCTTATTACTATTATTATTATCATTATAACTGTTATTATTATCCTTATTACTAGTATTATTATCTCTATAACTATTATTGTTATCCTCATTACTATTATTATTATCGCTATAACTATTATTATTATCCTTATCACTATTATTACTAGCACTATAACTATTATGTTTATCCTTATTACTATTATTATTATTGCTATAACTGTTATTATTATCCTTATTACTATTATTATTAGCACTATAGCTATTATTATTATCCTTATTACTATTATTATCGCTATGACTGTTATTATTATCCTTACTCTACTATTACTATCCCTATTACTCTTGTCTCTATCCTTATAACTATTATTATTATCCTTATTACTATTATTATTATCGCTATAACTATTATTATTATCGCTATGACTGTTGTCATTATCCTTATTCTATTATTATTTCCCTTATTACTATTATTATTATCGCTATATCTATTATTATTATCCTTACTACTATTATTATCATCGCTATGACTGTTATTATTATGCTTATTCTATAATTACTATCCCTATTACTCCTGTCTCTATCCTTATAACTATGATTAATATGCTTATTACTATTATTATTATCGCTATAACTATTATTATTATCCTTACTACTATTATTATTAGCGCTATAACTATTATTATTATCCTTATTACTATTATTATCGCTATGACTGTTATTATTATCCTTATTCTAATATTACTATCCCTATTACTCTTGTCTCTATCCTTATAACTATTATTAATATGCTTATTACTATTATTATTATCGCTATAACTATTATTATTCTCCTTACTACGATTATTATTATCGCTATGACTGTTATTATTATTGTTATTCTATTATTACTATCTCTATTACTCTTGTCTTTATCCTTATAACTATTATTATTTCCCTTATTACTATTATTATTATCATTATAACTGTTATTATTATCCTTATTACTAGTATTATTATCTCTATAACTGTTATTGTTATCCTCATTACTATTATTATTATCGCTATAACTATTATGTTTATCCTTATTACTATTTTTATTCGCACTATAACTATTATGTTTATCCTTATTACTATTATTATTAGCGCTATAACTATTATTATTATCCTTATTACTATTATTATCGCTATGACTGTTATTATTATCCTTATTCTAATATTACTATCCCTATTACTCTTGTCTCTATCCTTATAACTATGATTAATATGCTTATTACTATTATTATTATCGCTATAACTATTATTATTATCCTTACTACTTTATTATTAGCGCTATAACTATTATTATTATCCTTATTACTATTATTATCGCTATGTCTGTTATTATTATCCTCATTCTATTATTACTATCCCTATTACTCTTCTCTTTATCCTTATAACTATTATTACTATCCTTATAACTATTATTATTATCCTTATTACTATTATTATTATCGCTATGACTGTTATTATTATACTTATTCTATTATTACTATCCCTATTACTCTTGTCTTTATCCTGATAATTATTATTATTTCCCTTATTACAATTATTATTATCGCTATAACTATTGTTATTATCCTTATTACTATTATTATTATCGCTATGACTGTTATTATTATACTTATTCTATTATTACTATCCCTATTACTCTTGTCTCTATCCTTATAACTATTATTATTATGCTCATTACTATTATTATTAGCACTATAACTATTATTATTATGCTTATTACTATTATTATTATCGCTATAACTATTATTATTATCCTTACTACTATTATTATCATTGCTATGACTGTTATTATTATCCTTATTCTATTATTACTATCCCTATTACTCTTGTCATTATCCTTATAACTATTATTATTATCCTTATTACTATTATTATTATCGCTATAACTATTATTATTACCGCTATGACTGTTATTATTATACTTATTCTATTATTACTATCCCTATTACTCTTGCCTTTATCCTTATAACTATTATTGTTATGCTTATTACTATTATTATTAGCACTGAAACTATTATTATTAGCACTAAAACTATTATTATTATCATTATTACTATTATTATTATCGCTATGACTGTTATTATTATACTTATTCTATTATTACTATCCCTATAACTCTTGTCTCTATCCTTATAACTATTATTATTATGCTTATTACTATTATTATTACCACTATGACTATTATTATTATCCTTATTACTATTATTATTATCGCTATGACTGTTATTATTATACTTATTCTATTATTACTATCCCTATTACTCTTGTCTTTATCCTTATAACTATTATTATTTCCCATATTACAATTATTATTATCGCTATAACTGTTATTATTATCCTTATTACTAGTATTATTAGCACTATAACTATTATGTTTATCCTTATTACTATTTTTATTCGCACTATGACTATTATGTTTATCCTTATTACTATTATTATTAGCGCTATAACTATTATTATTATCCTTATTACTATTATTATCGCTATGACTGTTATTATTATACTTATTCTATTATTACTATCCCTATTACTCTTGTCTCTATCCTTATAACTATTATTATTTCCCTTATTACTATTATTATTATCATTATAACTGTTCTTATTATCCTTATTACTAGTATTATTATCTCTATAACTATTATTGTTATGCTCATTACTATTATTATTATCGCTATAACTATTATTATTATCCTTATCACTATTATTACTAGCACTAAAACTATTATGTTTATCCTTATTACTATTACTATTACTGCTATAACTATTATTATTATCCTTATTCTACTATTACTATCCCTATTACTCCTGTCTCTATCCCTATAACTATTATTATTATGCTTATTACTATTATTATTAGCACTTTAACTATTATTATTATCCTTATTGCTATTATTATTATCGCTATATCTATTATTATTATCCTTACTACTATTATTATCATCGCTATGACTGTTATTATTATCCTTATTCTATTATTACTATCCCTATTACTCCTGTCTCTATCCTTATAACTATTATTATTATCCTTATAACTATTATTATTATCCTTATTACTATTATTATTATCGCTATGACTGTTATTATTATACTTATTCTATTATTACTATCCCTATTACTCTTGTCTTTATCCCGATAATTTTTATTATTTCCCATATTACAATTATTATTATCGCTATAACTGTTATTATTATCCTTATTACTAGTATTATTAGCACTATAACTATTATGTTTATCCTTATTACTATTTTTATTCGCACTATAACTATTATGTTTATCGTTATTACTATTATTATTATCGCTATAACTGTCATTATTATCCTTACTACTATTATTATTATCGCTATGACTGTTATTATTATCCTTATTCTACTATTACTATCCCTATTACTCTTGCCTCTATCCTTATAACTTTTATTATTATGCTTATTACTATTATTATTATCGCTATAACTATTATTATTATCCTTATAACTATTATTATTATCCTTATTACTATTATTATTATCGCTATGACTGTTATTATTATACTTATTCTATTATTACTATCCCTATTACTCTTGTCTTTATCCTTATAACTATTATTATTTCCCTTATTACTATTATTATTATCATTATAACTGTTATTATTATCCTTATTACTAGTATTATTATCTCTATAACTAATATCATTGTCCTTATTACTATTATTATTATCGCTATAACTGTTATTATTATCCTTATTACAAGTATTATTAGCACTATAACTATTATGTTTATCCTTATTACTGTTATTATTCGCACTATAACTATTATTATTATCCTTATTACTATTATTATTAGCACTAAAACTATTATTATTATCCTTACTACTATTATTATTATCCTTACTACTATTATTATTATCGCTATGACTGTTATTATTATACTTATTCTATTATTACTATCCCTATTACCCTTGTCTCTATCCTTATAACTTTTATTATTATCGCTATAACTGTTATTTTTATCCTTAATACTTTTATTATTATCGCTATAACTGTTATTACTATTCCTATTACTATTGTTACTATCCGTATTACTCTTGTCTTTATCCATATAACTATTATTATTAATCCTTATTACTATTATTATTATAGCTATAACTGTTATTATTATCCCTACTACTATTATTATTATCCTTATTACTATTATTATTGTCGCTATAACTGTTATTATTATCCTTATTCTAGTGTTACTCTCCGTATTACTCTTGTCTTTATCCTTATAACTATTATTATTATCGCTAATAACTGTTATTATTATTCTTATTACTATTATTATTATCCCTATTGCCCTTGTCTTTATGATTATAACTATTATTATTATCCTTATTACTATTATTATTATCGCTATAACTGTTATTATTATCATTAATACTATTATTATTATCGCTATACCTGTTATTATTATCCTTATTACTATTATTATTATCGCTATGACTGTTATTATTATACTTATTCTATTATTACTATCCCTATTAGTCTTGTCTTTATCCTTATAACTATGATTATCACTATAACTATTATTATTATCGCTATGACTGTTATTATTATCCTTACTACTATTATTATTATCCTTATTACTATTATTATTATCGCTATGACTGTTATTATTATACTTATTCTATTATTACTATCCCTATTACTCTTGTCTTTATCCTTATAACTATTATTATTTCCCTTATTACTATTATTATTATCATTATAACTGTTATTATTATCCTTATTACTAGTATTATTATCTCTATAACTATTATTGTTATCCTCATTACTATTATTATTATCGCTATAACTATTATTATTATCCTTGTTACTATTATTATCGCTATGACTGTTATTATTATACTTATTCTATTATTACTATCCCTATTACTCTTGTCTTTATCCTTATAACTATTATTATTATCCTTATTACTATTATTATTATCGCTATAACTATTATTAGTATCGCTATGACTGTTATTATTATCCTTATTCTATTATTATTTCCCTTATTACTATTATTATTATCCTTACTACGATTATTATTATCGCTATGACTGTTATTATTATCGTTATTCTATTATTACTATCCCTATTACTCTTGTCTTTATCCTTACAACTATTATTATTATGCTTATTACTATTATTATTATCGCTATAACTGTTATTATTATTGTTATTACTATTATTATTGTCGCTATAACTGTTATTATTATCCTTATTCTATTGTTACTCTCCGTATTTCTCTTGTCTTTATCCTTATAACTATTATTATTATCGCTAATAACTGTTATTATTATTCTTATTACTATTATTATTATCCCTATTGAGCTTGTCTTTATGATTATAACTATTATTATTATCCTTATTACTATTATTATTATCGCTATAACTGTTATTATTATCATTAATACTATTATTATTATCGCTATACCTGTTATTATTATCCTTATTACTATTATTATTATCGCTATGACTGTTATTATTATACTTACTCTATTATTACTATCCCTATTAGTCTTGTCTTTATCCTTATAACTATGATTATCACTATAACTATTATTATTATCGCTATGACTGTTATTATTATCCTTATTGTATTATTAATATCCCTATTACTCTTGTCTTTATCCTTACAACTATTATTATTATGCTTATTACTATTATTATTATCGCTATAACTGTTATTATTATCCTTACTACTATTATTATTATCGCTATGACTGTTATTATTATCGTTATTCTATTATTACTATCCCTATTACTCTTGTCTTTATCCTTACAACTATTATTATTATGCTTATTACTATTATTATTATCGCTATAACTGTTATTATTATTGTTATTACTATTATTATTGTCGCTATAACTGTTATTATTATCCTTATTCTATTGTTACTCTCCGTATTACTCTTGTCTTTATCCTTATAACTATTATTATTATCGCTAATAACTGTTATTATTATTCTTATTACTATTATTATTATCCCTATTGAGCTTGTCTTTATGATTATAACTATTATTATTATCCTTATTACTATTATTATTATCGCTATAACTGTTATTATTATCATTAATACTATTATTATTATCGCTGTACCTGTTATTATTATCCTTATTACTATTATTATTATCGCTATGACTGTTATTATTATACTTATTCTATTATTACTATCCCTATTAGTCTTGTCTTTATCCTTACAACTATTATTATTATGCTTATTACTATTATTATTATCGCTATAACTGTTATTATTATCCTTACTACTATTATTATTATCGCTATGACTGTTATTATTATCGTTATTCTATTATTACTATCCCTATTACTCTTGTCTTTATCCTTACAACTATTATTATTATGCTTATTACTATTATTATTATCGCTATAACTGTTATTATTATCCTTACTACTATTATTATTATCCTTACTACTATTATTATTATCGCTATGACTGTCATTATTATACTTATTCTATTATTACTATCCCTATTACTCTTGTCTTTATCCTTATAACTATTATTGTTATGCTTATTACTATTATTATTAGCACTAAAACTATTATTATTATCCTTACTACTATTATTATTATCGCTATGACTGTTATTATTATACTTATTCTATTATTACTATCCCTATTACCCTTGTCTCTATCCTTATAACTTTTATTATTATCGCTATAACTGTTATTATTATCCTTAATACTTTTATTATTATCGCTATAACTGTTATTATTATTCCTATTACTATTGTAACAATCCGTATTACTCTTGTCTTTATCCATATAACTATTATTATTAATCCTTATTACTATTATTATTATCGCTATAACTGTTATTATTATTGTTATTACTATTATTATTGTCGCTATAACTGTTATTATTATCCTTATTCTATTGTTACTCTCCGTATTACTCTTGTCTTTATCCTTATAACTATTATTATTATCGCTAATAACAGTTATTATTATTCTTATTACTATTATTATTATCCCTATTGCCCTTGTCTTTATGATTATAACTATTATTATTATCCTTATTACTATTATTATCGCTATGACTGTTATTATTATACTTATTCTATTATTACTATCCCTATTACTCTTGTCTTTATCCTTATAACTATTATTATTATCCTTATTACTATTATTATTATCCTTACTACGATTATTATTATCGCTATGACTGTTATTATTATACTTATTCTATTATTACTATCCCTATTACTCTTGTCTTTATCCTTATAACTATTATTATTATCCTTATTACTAGTATTATTATCTCTATAACTATTATTGTTATCCTCATTACTATTATTATTATCGCTATGACTGTTATTATTTTCCTTATTCTATTATTACTATCCCTATTACTCTTGTCTTTATCCTTATAACTATTATTATTATCCTTATTACTATTATCATTGTCGCTATAACTATTATTATTATCGCTATGACTGTTATTATTATCCCTATTCTATTATTACTATCCCTATTACTCTTCTCTTTATCCTTATAACTATTATTATTATCCTTATAACTATTATCATTATCCTAATTACTATTATTATTATCGCTATGACTGTTATTATTATCCTTATTCTATTATTATTATCCTTACTACGATTATTATTATCGCTATGACTGTTATTATTATCCTTATTCTATTATTACTATCCCTATTACTCTTGTCTTTATCCTTATAACTATTATTATTTCCCTTATTACTATTATTATTATCATTATAACTGTTATTATTATCCTTATTACTAGTATTATTATCTCTATAACTATTATTGTTATGCTCATTACTATTATTATTATCGCTATGACTGTTATTATTTTCCTTATTCTATTATTACTATCCCTATTACTCTTGTCTTTATCCTTATAACTATTATTCTTATCCTTATTACTATTATTATTATCGCTATAACTATTATTATTATCGCTATGACTGTTATTATTATCCCTATTCTATTATTACTATCCCTATTACTCTTCTCTTTATCCTTATAACTATTATTATTATCCTTATAACTATTATCATTATCCTAATTACTATTATTATTATCGCTATGACTGTTATTATTATACTTATTCTATTATTACTATCCCTATTACTCTTGTCTCTATCCTTATAACTTTTATTATTACGCTTATTACTATTATTATTATCCTTACTACGATTATTATTATCGCTATGACTGTTATTATTATCCCTATTCTATTATTACTATCCCTATTACTCTTGCCTTTATCCTTATAACAATTATTATTATCGCTATAACTGTTATTATTATCCTTAATACTTTTATTATTATCGCTATAACTGTTATTATTATTCCTATTACTATTGTTACTATCCGTATTACTCTTGTCTTTATCCATATAACTATTAACATTAATCCTTATTACTATTATTATTATCGCTATACCTGTTATTATTATTGTTATTACTATTATTATTGTCGCTATAACTGTTATTATTATCCTTATTCTATTGTTACTCTCCGTATTACTCTTCTCTTTATCCTTATAACTATTATTGTTATCCTTATAACTATTATTATTATCCTTATTACTATTATTATTATCTCTATGACTGTTATTATTATACTTATTCTATTTTTACTATCCCTATTACTCTTGTCTTTATCCTTATAACTATTATTATTTCCCTTATTACTATTATTATTATCATTATAACTGTTATTATTATCCTTATTACTAGTATTATTATCTCTATAACTATTATTGTTATCCTCATTACTATTATTATTATCGCTATGACTGTTATTATTATCCTTATTCTATTATTACTATCCCTATTACTCTTGTCTTTATCCTTATAACTATTATTATTATCCTTATTACTATTATTATTATCGCTATAACTATTATTATTATCGCTATGAATGTTATTATTATACTTATTCTATTATTACTATCCCTATTACTCTTGTCTTTATCCTTATAACTATTATTGTTATGCTTATTACTATTATTATTAGCACTAAAACTATTATTATTATCCTTACTACTATTATTATTATCGCTATGACTGTTATTATTATCCTTATTCTATTATTCCTATCCCTATTACTCTTCTCTTTATCCTTATTACTATTATTATTATCCTTATAACTATTATTATTATCCTTATTACTATTATTATTATCGCTATGACTGTTATTATTATACTTATTCTATTATTACTATCCCTATTACTCTTGTCTTTATCCTGATAATTATTATTATTTCCCTTATTGCAATTATTATTATCGCTATAACTGTTATTATTATCCTTATTACTAGTATTATTATCCCTATAACTATTATTGTTATCGTCATTACTATTATTATTATCGCTATAACTATTATTATTATCCTTATCACTATTATTACTAGCACTATAACTATTATGTTTATCCTTATTACTATTATTATTATTGCTATAACTGTTATTATTATCCTTATTACTATTATTATTAGCACTATAGCTATTATTATTATCCTTATTACTATTATTATCGCTATGACTGTTATTATTATCCTTACTCTACTATTACTATCCCTATTACTCTTGTCTCTATCCTTATAACTATTATTATTATCCTTATTACTATTATTATTATCGCTATAACTATTATTATTATCGCTATGACTGTTATCATTATCCTTATTCTATTATTATTATCGCTATATCTATTATTATTATCCTTACTACTATTATTATCATCGCTATGACTGTTATTATTATCCTTATTCTATTATTACTATCCCTATTACTCCTGTCTCTATCCTTATAACTATTATTATTATGCTTATTACTATTATTATTAGCACTTCAACTATTATTATTATCCTTATTGCTATTATTATTATCGCTATATCTATTATTATTATCCTTACTACTATTATTATCATCGCTATGACTGTTATTATTATCCTTATTCTATTATTACTATCCCTATTACTCTTCTCTTTATCCTTATAACTAATTATTATTATCCATATAACTATTATTATTATCCTTATTACTATTATTATTATCGCTATAACTGTTATTATTATTCTTATTACTATTATTATTATCCCTATTACACTTGTCTTTATCCTTATTACTATTATTATTATCGCTATAACTATTATTATTATCCTTGATACTATTATTATTATCGCTACAACTGTTATTATTATTCTTATTACTATTACTATTATCCCTATTCCTCTTGTCTTTATGCTTATAACTATTACTATTATCCTTATTATTATTATTATTATCGCAATAACTGTTATTATTACCCTTATTACTATTATTATTATCGCTATAACTATTATTATTATCCTTACTACTATTATTATTATCGCTATGACTGTTATTATTATCCTTATTCTATTATTACTATCCCTATTACTCTTGCCTTTATCCTTATAACTATTATTATTATCGCTATAACTGTTATTATTATCCTTAATACTTTTATTATTATCGCTATAACTGTTATTATTATTCCTATTACTATTGTTACTCTCCGTATTACTCTTGTCTTTATCCTTATAACTATTATTATTATCGCTAATAACTGTTATTATTATTCTTATTACTATTATTATTATCCCTATTGCCCCTGTCTTTATGATTATAATTATTATTATTATCCTTATTACTATTATTATTATCGCTATAACTGTTATTATTATCATTAATACTATTATTATTATTATCGCTATACCTGTTATTATTATCCTTATTACTATTATTATTATCGCTATGACTGTTATTATTATACTTATTCTATTATTACTATCCCTATTAGTCTTGTCTTTATCCTTATAACTATGATTATCACTATAACTATTATTATTATCGCTATGACTGTTATTATTATCCTTATTGTATTATTAATATCCCTATTACTCTTATGTTTATCCTTACAACTATTATTATTATGCTTATTACTATTATTATTATCGCTATAACTGTTATTATTATCCTTACTACTATTATTATTATCCTTATTACTATTATTATTATCGCTATGACTGTTATTATTATACTTATTCTATTATTACTATCCCTATTACTCTTGTCTTTATCCTTATAACTATTATTATTATCCTTATTACTATTATTATTAGCACTATAGCTATTATTATTATCCTTATTACTATTATTATCGCTATGACTGTTATTATTTTCGTTATTCTATTATTACTATCCCTATTACTCTTGTCTTTATCCTTATAACTATTATTATTTCCCTTATTACTATTATTATTATCATTATAACTGTTATTATTATCCTTATTACTAGTATTATTATCTCTATAACTATTATTGTTATCCTCATTACTATTATTATTATCGCTATGACTGTTATTATTATCCTTATTCTATTATTACTATCCCTATTACTCTTGTCTTTATCCTTATAACTATTATTATTATCCTTATTACTATTATTATTATCGCTATAACTATTATTATTATCGCTATGACTGTTATTATTATACTTATTCTATTATTACTATCCCTATTACTCTTGTCTTTATCCTTATAACTATTATTATTTCCCTTATTACTATTATTATTATCATTATAACTGTTATTATTATCCTTATTACTAGTATTATTATCTCTATAACTATTATTGTTATCCTCATTACTATTATTATTATCGCTATAACTATTATTATTATCCTTATTACTATTATTATCGCTATGACTGTTATTATTATACTTATTCTATTATTACTATCCCTATTACTCTTGTCTTTATCCTTATAACTATTATTATTTCCCTTATTACTATTATTATTATCATTATAACTGTTATTATTATCCTTATTACTAGTATTATTATCTGTATAACTATTATTGTTATCCTCATTACTATTATTATTATCGCTATGACTGTTATTATTATCCCTATTCCATTATTACTATCCCTATTACTCTTCTCTTTATCCTTATAACTATTATTATTATCCTTATAACTATTATCATTATCCTAATTACTATTATTATTATCGCTATGACTGTTATTATTATACTTATTCTATTATTACTATCCCTATTACTCTTGTCTCTATCCTTATAACTTTTATTATTATGCTTATTACTATTATTATTAATCCTTATTACTATTATTATTATCGCTATAACTGTTATTATTATTGTTATTACTATTATTATTGTCGCTGTAACTGTTATTATTATCCTTATTCTATTGTTACTCTCCGTATTACTCTTCTCTTTATCCTTATAACTATTATTGTTATCCTTATAACTATTATTATTATCCTTATTACTATTATTATTATCTCTATGACTGTTATTATTATACTTATTCTATTATTACTATCCCTATTACTCTTGTCTTTATCCTTATAACTATTATTATTTCCCTTATTACTATTATTATTATCATTATAACTGTTATTATTATCCTTATTACTAGTATTATTATCTCTATAACTATTATTGTTATCCTCATTACTATTATTATTATCGCTATGACTGTTATTATTATCCTTATTCTATTATTACTATCCCTATTACTCTTGTCTTTATCCTTGTAACTATTATTATTATCCTTATTACTATTATTATTATCGCTATAACTATTATTATTATCGCTATGAATGTTATTATTATACTTATTCTATTATTACTATCCCTATTACTCTTGTCTTTATCCTTATAACTATTATTGTTATGCTTATAACTATTATCATTATCCTAATTACTATTATTATTATCGCTATGACTGTTATTATTATACTTATTCTATTATTACTATCCCTATTACTCTTGTCTCTATCCTTATAACTTTTATTATTATGCTTATTACTATTATCATTATCCTTACTACGATTATTATTATCGCTATGACTGTTATTATTATCCTTATTCTATTATTACTATCCCTATTACTCTTGCCTTTATCCTTATAACTATTATTATTATCGCTATAACTGTTATTATTATCCTTAATACTTTTATTATTATAGCTATAACTGTTATTATTATTCCTATTACTATTGTTACTCTCCGTATTACTCTTGTCTTTATCCTTATAACTATTATTATTATCGCTATGACTGTTATTATTATACTTATTCTATTATTACTATCCCTATTAGTCTTGTCTTTATCCTTATAACTATGATTATCACTATAACTATTATTATTATCGCTATGACTGTTATTATTATCCTTATTGTATTATTATCGCTATGACTGTTATTATTATACTTATTCTATTATTACTATCCCTATTACTCTTGTCTTTATCCTTATAACTATTATTATTTCCCTTATTACTATTATTATTATCATTATAACTGTTATTATTATCCTTATTACTAGTATTATTATCTGTATAACTATTATTGTTATCCTCATTACTATTTTTATTATCGCTATGACTGTTATTATTATCCCTATTCCATTATTACTATCCCTATTACTCTTCTCTTTATCCTTATAACTATTATTATTATCCTTATAACTATTATCATTATCCTAATTACTATTATTATTATCGCTATGTCTGTTATTATTATACTTATTCTATTATTACTATCCCTATTACTCTTGTCTCTATCCTTATAACTTTTGTTATTATGCTTATTACTATTATTATTAATCCTTATTACTATTATTATTATCGCTATAACTGTTATTATTATTGTTATTACTATTATTATTGTCGCTATAACTGTTATTATTATCCTTATTCTATTATTACTATCCCTATTACTCTTCTCTTTATCCTTATTACTATTATTATTATCCTTATAACTATTATTATTATTCTTATTACTATTATTATTAGCACTAAAACTATTATTATTATCCTTACTACTATTATTATTATCGCTATGACTGTTATTATTATCCTTATTCTATTATTACTATCCCTATTACTCTTCTTTTTATCCTTATTACTATTATTATTATCCTTATAACTATTATTATTATCCTTATTACTATTATTATTATCGCTATGACTGTTATTATTATACTTATTCTATTATTACTATCCCTATTACTCTTGTCTTTATCCTGATAATTATTATTATTTCCCTTATTGCAATTATTATTATCGCTATAACTGTTATTATTATCCTTATTACTAGTATTATTATCCCTATAACTATTATTGTTATCGTCATTACTATTATTATTATCGCTATAACTATTATTATTATCCTTATTACTATTATTATCGCTATGACTGTTATTATTATCCTTATTCTCTTATTACTATCCCTATTAATCTTGCCTTTATCCTTATAACTATTATTATTATCGCTATAACTGTTATTATTATCATTAATACTATTATTATTATCGCTATACCTGTTATTATTATCCGTATTACTATTATTATTATCGCTATAACTATTATTATTATCCTTACTACGATTATTATTATCGCTATGACTGTTATTATTATCGTTATTCTATTATTACTATCCCTATTACTCTTGTCTTTATCCTTATAACTATTATTATTTCCCTTATTACTTTTATTATTATCATTATAACTGTTATTATTATCCTTACTACTATTATTATTATCGCTATGACTGTTATTATTATCCTTATTCTATTATTACTATCCCTATTACTCTTCTCTTTATCCTTATAACTATTATTGTTATCCTTATAACTATTATTATTATCGCTATAACTATTATTATTATCGCTATGACTGTTATTATTATCCCTATTCTATTATT
>CAMAOC010000083.1:0-178426 GCA_945859555.1 Megachile ligniseca
TATTATTATTATCGCTACAACTGTTATTATTATTGTTATTACTATTATTATTATCGCTATTGCCCTTGTCTTTATCCTTATAACTATTACTATTATCCTTATTACTATTATTATTATCGCTATAACTGCTATTATTATCCTTAATAGTATTATTATTATCGCTATAACTGTTATTATTATGGTTATTCTATTGTTACTATCCCTATTACTCTTGTCTTTATCCTTATAACTATTATTATTATCGCTAATAACTGTTATTATTATTCTTATTACTATTATTATTATCCGTATTGGCCTTGTCTTTATCCTTATAACTATTATTATTATCCTTATTACTATTATTATTATCGCTATACTGTTATTATTATCCTTAATACTATTATTATTATCGCTATAACTGTTATTATTGTGGTTATTCTATTGTTACTATCCCTATTACTCTTGTCTTTATCCTTAATACTATTATTATTACCGCTATAACTGTTCTTATTATTCTTATTACTATTACTATTATCCCTATTCCTCTTGTATTTATCCTTATGTAACGTCTCTGGACCTAGGTACAGATATTTACAGCGCTCGTGAGGCAAAGAGCGGTATTTACCTACTGAACGACTCGATTATTAATAAACTAATTCTAAAGATTGTGGGATTCGTGTGGTGTGCGGTTAAGAATTGAAATTCACAGGTCAATACCTTTCAACAAAAAGGTTTATTCAATAAATAATGATGATGCTGATGATGATTTAACAATTAACAATTATAACAATTAAGAAAAGTATAAGTATCTAATATAGTGACATTAATAATAGACGACCAACTCAAAAGAACTAAAATATATTTTGTCGTAATAAAGAACAAAAAGATATATATAATTTAAATAATACGCGATCGTGAATGCAAAATGTAACTAACGAAACAGGATTGGCTAGTTAATGCTTCGCGACAAATCCTACCTAGATCTGATTCTCGTTCAAAGCTAACTATTCTCCTTCGCAAAAATTAAAGAGATTCTATATGTTGAGAGTTTAAGATTTGATACTCTGAAATTAACGCAATTATAATATTCGACGCAATTTACACGGTTCGCAATTTAGCTCTATGTTGAATCCTACCTAAGTCTGATTTCTTTAGAAGCTAATTAACGCAGTTTCGATATTGACAATATTTGATTTTGGTTTTATAATATGAACGATACGTTTACAGTCGGAACTCTATAACGAATCCTACCTAAGTTTGATTCTGTTTCTAGAATTTACTGAGTACTCTTTTACGAATTTGACAATATTAATATTTGTAATTATGATTCTAACGCGATGTAGTCGACTACGTGATTTTGACAGAACAATCCTTTTTAAATGACAAAATATTTTACGATTCAAAGTCCTAGGATTTGAAGTTAATGTAAAGTTTAGTATTTTCGTCGGAACAATTACTCTTTAATTATTTTGACTCGACAACTAATTGTCCAAGACCCTTTTTGCCAAATCGCACATTGACACCCAAAACCAGATCGCTTAATTGGGGAGCCTGTTGTTCACTGGCTACTAGAACGACCCAACGACCCAGAATCAGATGAACAGTATACGTTCGACAGGGTAGCAAATAAAAATTGATTTTAATTATTAAATCGGAATTACTGAACTGCCGCCCAAAAGACACGGGCTTCAGACACCAAGCCGCTCAAAATGGGGAGCCTGCTTTTGGCTGGCTACGATACTACCCAGAGCGAACCCCGAGAATCTGATGGCGCGTTTAGTAACACGACAAAAATTGCAATATATCTGAGAGTAGCTGAGAGCTCTCGTTTCGATGTCTCAACCTTCCCTGGCGCTGAGTATAGCTCTCTCTCCTGACGGAGTTTCAGATACAAGACCGCTTGAATGGGGAGCCTGTTGTTCACTGGCTACTAGAACGACCCAGCGATCAGGTATCTAAATGGCGTATACCCGCACTTCCAAAAAAGAATTAAGAATCTATTTGGCTCTTGATCAGCGAAAATTGTTCCGGATATTATTACGACGTGTATCTATCTCGACTGTGAAAATTGTTCTGCCATCTAGGCTGATTTCGGCCTGCCTTATATACTCGAAGACCTTTCACTTTTCAAGGTCTGGAAATCTACCCTTATGTTCGTCGTACAAAATTATGCGTATGATTTTAACATATAATTTATATATAAAACATTAATTAATGAAGTAAATGATTTTCTGACATTATTAATAGAGTCTGCGGAATAGTAACTAATGTTTGTAATATAGAAATAACAAATTAATAGCGTTTTAAATGAAATAGACACGCGCTGTCCTTTTCGCACGATTTCTATAAGAATCTACGCTATATGTTCAAGCATATGATCTCGCGGAATATTCCTATGAATAATTTTACAATTGTATTATTTATTTAGTTTGAACGACTGATTCTTGACTTCGAGTATCGATATTCTAATTCAACATAATATTGGCTATTTTTGTACGTAGTGTTTGTTTTAAATAATTAATGATTTTAATGTGTTATAATATAGGTGATTGAAAATATATCATCTATCTTTCTCTAGAGATAGCGCGTCGATTCTAAGAAATCCTGTGCTAGCGTCGTAGCACGTAGTACATCGTGTATCGAAATATTCCGTACGAAACATTTACAATATAATATTTATTCGACAAAAATAATATTCGGATTTGATTCCTAATAGCTCAGCTCTAACATATAATTAATTATCTTCCTACATATTGATTTCGCAAATAATTATTTAATAACTTTTTTTTTTTTTTCTATCTAGTAACGTTGTTAACTAAAATATATATTTATAATACGCTATAAATGGAATAATAAATGAATCTAATGTTCAGTGATATTTAACTAAATATTTAACTAGACAGTCTATATGTTTGCTAAAAATAATTATTTAATAATATAGTCTTTGTAAATTGAGAAAGTACATATAGATATATGTTACCGACAGTTAAACCAAATTCTACGATGATTGACATGTCTAAAGTCGCGGTCGGTAATAGAAAAATCGCGGTCGATAATTGAAATCTATAATACCTTTGAATAGCTTAACTTTCGGACATTTTTGAGGGCGACAAAAAAATAAAAAATTCTTCAGGGATGTTACACTTATAACTATTATTATTATCCTTATTATTATTATTATTATCGCTATAACTATTATTATTATCCTTATTATTATTATTATTATCGCTATAACTGTTATTATTATTCTTATTACTATTCCTATTATTCCTATTCCTCTTGTATTTATCCTTATAACTATTATTATTATCCATATTATTATTATTATTATCGCTATAACTGTTACTATTATTCTTGTTACTATTATTATTATCCCTATTCCTCTTGTCTTTCTCCTTATAACTATTATTATTATCCTTATTATTATTATTATTATCGCTATAACTGTTGTTATTATTCTTGTTACTATTATTATTATCCCCATTCCTCTTGTCTTTCTCCTTATAACTATTATTATTATCGCTATAACTGTTATTATTATTCTTGTTACTATTATTATTATCACTATAACTGTTATTATTATTCTTATTACTATTGTTACTATCCGTATTACTCTTGTCTTTATCCATATAACTATTATTATTAATCCTTTTTACTATTATTATTATCGCTACAACTGTTATTATTATTGTTATTACTATTATTATTATCGCTATTGCCCTTGTCTTTATCCTTATAACTATTACTATTATCCTTATTACTATTATTATTATCGCTATAACTGTTATTATTATCCTTAATACTATTATTATTATCGCTATAACTGTTATTATTATTATTGTTACTATTATTATTATCCCTATTCCTCTTGTCTTTCTCCTTATAACTATTATTATTATTGCTATAACTGTTATTATTATGGTTATTTATTGTTACTATCCCTATTACTCTTGTCTTTATCCTTATAACTATTATTATTATCCTTAACACTATTATTATTATCCTTATTATTATTATTATTATCGCTATAACTGTTGTTATTATTATTGTTACTATTATTATTATCCCTATTCCTCTTGACTTTCTCCTTATAACTATTATTATTATCGCTATAACTGTTATTATTATTTTTATTACTATTGTTACTATCCGTATTACTCTTGTCTTTATCCATATAACTATTATTATTAATCCTTTTTACTATTATTATTATCGCTATAACTGTTATTATTATTCTTATTACTATTACTATTATCCCTATTCCTCTTGTATTTATCCTTATAACTATTATTATTATCCTTATTATTATTATTATTATCGCTATAACTATTATTATTATCGCTATAACTGTTATTATTATTCTTATTACTATTATTATTATCGCTATTGCCCTTGTCTTTATCCTTATAACTATTACTATTATCCTTATTACTATTATTATTATCGCTATAACTGTTATTATTATTATTGTTACTATTATTATTATCCCTATTCCTCTTGTCTTTCTCCTTATAACTATTATTATTATCGCTATAACTGTTATTATTATGGTTATTTATTGTTACTATCCCTATTACTCTTGTCTTTATCCTTATAACTATTATTATTATCCTTAACACTATTATTATTATCCTTATTATTATTATTATTATCGCTATAACTGTTGTTATTATTATTGTTACTATTATTATTATCCCTATTCCTCTTGACTTTCTCCTTATAACTATTATTATTATCGCTATAACTGTTATTATTATTTTTATTACTATTGTTACTATCCGTATTACTCTTGTCTTTATCCATATAACTATTATTATTAATCCTTTTTACTATTATTATTATCGCTATAACTGTTATTATTATTCTTATTACTATTACTATTATCCCTATTCCTCTTGTATTTATTATTATAACTATTATTATTATCCATATTATTATTATTATTATCGCTATAACTGTTACTATTATTCTTGTTACTATTATTATTATCCCTATTCCTCTTGTCTTTCTCCTTATAACTATTATTATTATCCTTATTATTATTATTATTATCGCTATAACTGTTGTTATTATTCTTGTTACTATTATTATTATCCCCATTCCTCTTGTCTTTCTCCTTATAACTATTATTATTATCGCTATAACTGTTATTATTATTCTTGTTACTATTATTATTATCACTATAACTGTTATTATTATTCTTATTACTATTGTTACTATCCGTATTACTCTTGTCTTTATCCATATAACTATTATTATTAATCCTTTTTACTATTATTATTATCGCTACAACTGTTATTATTATTGTTATTACTATTATTATTATCGCTATTGCCCTTGTCTTTATCCTTATAACTATTACTATTATCCTTATTACTATTATTATTATCGCTATAACTGTTATTATTATCCTTAATACTATTATTATTATCGCTATAACTGTTATTATTATTATTGTTACTATTATTATTATCCCTATTCCTCTTGTCTTTCTCCTTATAACTATTATTATTATTGCTATAACTGTTATTATTATGGTTATTTATTGTTACTATCCCTATTACTCTTGTCTTTATCCTTATAACTATTATTATTATCCTTATTATTATTATTATTATCGCTATAACTGTTGTTATTATTATTGTTACTATTATTATTATCCCTATTCCTCTTGACTTTCTCCTTATAACTATTATTATTATCGCTATAACTGTTATTATTATTTTTATTACTATTGTTACTATCCGTATTACTCTTGTCTTTATCCATATAACTATTATTATTAATCCTTTTTACTATTATTATTATCGCTATAACTGTTATTATTATTCTTATTACTATTACTATTATCCCTATTCCTCTTGTATTTATCCTTATAACTATTATTATTATCCTTATTATTATTATTATTATCGCTATAACTATTATTATTATCGCTATAACTGTTATTATTATTCTTATTACTATTATTATTATCGCTATTGCCCTTGTCTTTATCCTTATAACTATTACTATTATCCTTATTACTATTATTATTATCGCTATAACTGTTATTATTATTATTGTTACTATTATTATTATCCCTATTCCTCTTGTCTTTCTCCTTATAACTATTATTATTATCGCTATAACTGTTATTATTATGGTTATTTATTGTTACTATCCCTATTACTCTTGTCTTTATCCTTATAACTATTATTATTATCCTTAACACTATTATTATTATCCTTATTATTATTATTATTATCGCTATAACTGTTGTTATTATTATTGTTACTATTATTATTATCCCTATTCCTCTTGACTTTCTCCTTATAACTATTATTATTATCGCTATAACTGTTATTATTATTTTTATTACTATTGTTACTATCCGTATTACTCTTGTCTTTATCCATATAACTATTATTATTAATCCTTTTTACTATTATTATTATCGCTATAACTGTTATTATTATTCTTATTACTATTACTATTATCCCTATTCCTCTTGTATTTATTATTATAACTATTATTATTATCCTTATTATTATTATTATTATCGCTATAACTGTTACTATTATTCTTGTTACTATTATTATTATCCCTATTCCTCTTGTCTTTCTCCTTATAACTATTATTATTATCCTTATTATTATTATTATTATCGCTATAACTGTTATTATTATTCTTGTTACTATTATTATTATCGCTTTAACTGTTATTATTATTCTTATTACTATTGTTACTATCCGTATTACTCTTGTCTTTATCCATATAACTATTATTATTAATCCTTATTACTATTATTATTATCGCTATAACTGTTATTATTATTCTTATTACTATTACTATTATCCCTATTCCTCTTGTATTTATCCTTATAACTATTATTATTACCTTATTATTATTATTATTATAGCTATAACTGTTACTATTATTCTTGTTACTATTATTATTATCCCTATTCCTCTTGTCTTTCTCCTTATAACTATTATTATTATCCCCATTCCTCTTGTCTTTCTCCTTATGACTATTATTATTATCGCTATAACTGTTATTATTATTCTTATTACTATTACTATTATCCCTATTCCTCTTGTATTTATCCTTATAACTATTATTATTATCCATATTATTATTATTATTATCGCTATAACTGTTACTATTATTCTTGTTACTATTATTATTATCGCTATAACTGTTATTATTATTCTTGTAACTATTATTATGATCCCTATTCCTCTTGTCTTTCACCTTATAACTGTTACTATTATCCTTAATACTATTATTATTATCGCTATAACTGTAATTATTATCCTTATAACTATTATTATTATCGCTATAACAGTTATTATTATTCTTATTACTATTACTATTAACCGTATTCCTCTTGTCTTTATCCTTATAACTATTATTATTAATCCTTATTACTATTATTATTATCGCTATAACTGTTATTATTATCCTTAATACTATTATTATTATCGCTATAACTGTTATTATTGTGGTTATTCTATTGTTACTATCCCTATTACTCTTGTCTTTATCCTTAATACTATTATTATTACCGCTATAACTGTTCTTATTATTCTTATTACTATTACTATTATCCCTATTCCTCTTGTATTTATCCTTATAACTATTATTATTATCCTTATTATTATTATTATTATCGCTATAACTATTATTATTATCCTTATTATTATTATTATTATCGCTATAACTGTTATTATTATTCTTGTTACTATTATTATTATCGCTATAACTGTTATTATTATTCTTATTACTATTGTTACTATCCGTATTACTCTTGTCTTTATCCATATAACTATTATTATTATCGCTACAACTGTTATTATTATTGTTATTACTATTATTATTATCGCTATTGCCCTTGTCTTTATCCATATAACTATTATTATTATCCGTATTACTATTATTATTATCGCTATAACTGTTATTATTATCCTTAATACTATTATTATTATCGCTATAACTGTTATTATTATGGTTATTCTACTGTTACTATCCCTATTATTCTTGTCTTTATCCTTATAACTATTATTATTTTCGCTAATAACTGTTATTATTATTCTTATTACTCTTATTATTATCCCTATTGGCCTTGTCTTTATCCTTATAACTATTATTATTATCCTTATTATTATTATTATTATCGCTATAACTGTTGTTATTATTATTGTTACTATTATTATTATCCCTATTCCTCTTGACTTTCTCCTTATAACTATTATTATTATCGCTATAACTGTTATTATTATTTTTATTACTATTGTTACTATCCGTATTACTCTTGTCTTTATCCATATAACTATTATTATTAATCCTTTTTACTATTATTATTATCGCTATAACTGTTATTATTATTCTTATTACTATTACTATTATCCCTATTCCTCTTGTATTTATCCTTATAACTATTATTATTATCCATATTATTATTATTATTATCGCTATAACTGTTACTATTATTCTTGTTACTATTATTATTATCCCTATTCCTCTTGTCTTTCTCCTTATAACTATTATTATTATCCTTATTATTATTATTATTATCGCTATAACAGTTATTATTATTCTTATTACTATTACTATTAACCGTATTCCTCTTGTCTTTATCCTTATAACTATTATTATTAATCCTTATTACTATTATTATTATCGCTATAACTGTTATTATTATTCTTATTACTATTACTATTATCCCTATTCCTCTTGTATTTATCCTTATAACTATTATTATTATCCTTATTATTATTATTATTATAGCTATAACTGTTACTATTATTCTTGTTACTATTATTATTATCCCTATTCCTCTTGTCTTTCTCCTTATAACTATTATTATTATCCTTATTATTATTATTATTATCGCTATAACTGTTGTTATTATTCTTGTTACTATTATTATTATCCCCATTCCTCTTGTCTTTCTCCTTATAACTATTATTATTATCGCTATAACTGTTATTATTATTCTTGTTACTATTATTATTATCCCTATTCCTCTTGTATTTATCCTTATAACTATTATTATTATCCATATTATTATTATTATTATCGCTATAACTGTTACTATTATTCTTGTTACTATTATTATTATCCCTATTCCTCTTGTCTTTCTCCTTATAACTATTATTATTATCCTTATTATTATTATTATTATCGCTATAACTGTTATTATTATTCTTGTTACTATTATTATTATCGCTATAACTGTTATTATTATTCTGATTACTATTGTTACTATCCGTATTACTCTTGTCTTTATCCATATAACTATTATTATTAATCCATTTACTATTATTATTATCGCTACAACTGTTATTATTATTGTAATTACTATTACTATTATCGCTATTGCCCTTGTCTTTATCCTTATAACTATTACTATTATCCGTATTACTATTATTATTATCGCTATAACTGCTATTATTATCCTTAATAGTATTATTATTATCGCTATAACTGTTATTATTATGGTTATTCTATTGTTACTATCCCTATTACTCTTGTCTTTATCCTTATAACTATTATTATTATCGCTAATAACTGTTATTATTATTCTTATTACTATTATTATTATCCGTATTGGCCTTGTCTTTATCCTTATAACTATTATTATTATCCTTATTACTATTATTATTATCGCTATAACTGTTATTATTATCCTTAATACTATTATTATTATCGCTATAACTGTTATTATTGTGGTTATTCTATTGTTACTATCCCTATTACTCTTGTCTTTATCCTTAATACTATTATTATTACCGCTATAACTGTTCTTATTATTCTTATTACTATTACTATTATCCCTATTCCTCTTGTATTTATCCTTATAACTATTATTATTATCCTTATTATTATTATTATTATCGCTATAACTATTATTATTATCCTTATTATTATTATTATTATCGCTATAACTGTTATTATTAATCTTATTACTATTCCTATTATTCCTATTCCTCTTGTATTTATCCTTATAACTATTATTATTATCCTTATTATTATTATTATTATTATTATCGCTATAACTGTTATTATTATTCTTGTTACTATTATTATTATCGCTATAACTGTTATTATTATTCTTGTTACTATTATTATTATCGCTATAAGTGTTATTATTATTCTTATTACTATTGTTACTATCCGTATTACTCTTGTCTTTATCCATATAACTATTATTATTATCGCTACAACTGTTATTATTATTGTTATTACTATTATTATCATCGCTATTGCCCTTGTCTTTATCCTTATAACTATTATTATTATCCGTATTACTATTATTATTATCGCTATAACTGTTATTATTATCCTTAATACTATTATTATTATCGCTATAACTGTTATTATTATGGTTATTCTACTGTTACTATCCCTATTATTCTTGTCTTTATCCTTATAACTATTATTATTTTCGCTAATAACTGTTATTATTATTCTTATTACTATTATTATTATCCCTATTGGCCTTGTCTTTATCCTTATAACTATTATTATTATCCTTATTATTATTATTATTATCGCTATAACTGTTGTTATTATTCTTGTTACTATTATTATTATCCCTATTCCTCTTGTCTTTCTCCTTATAACTATTATTATTATCCCCATTCCTCTTGTCTTTCTCCTTATAACTATTATTATTATCGCTATAACTGTTATTATTATTCTTATTACTATTGTTACTATCCGTATTACTCTTGTCTTTATCCATATAACTATTATTATTAATCCTTTTTACTATTATTATTATCGCTATAACTGTTATTATTATTCTTATTACTATTACTATTATCCCTATTCCTCTTGTATTTATCCTTATAACTATTATTATTATCCTTATTATTATTATTATTATAGCTATAACTGTTACTATTATTCTTGTTACAATTATTATTATCGCTATAACTGTTATTATTATTCTTGTTACTATTATTATTATCGCTATAACTGTTATTATTATTCTTATTACTATTGTTACTATCCGTATTACTCTTGTCTTTATCCATATAACTATTATTATTAATCCTTTTTACTATTATTATTATCCATATTATTATTATTATTATCGCTATAACTGTTACTATTATTCTTGTTACTATTATTATTATCCCTATTCCTCTTGTCTTTCTCCTTATAACTATTATTATTATCCTTATTATTATTATTATCGCTATAACTGTTATTATTATTCTTGTTACTATTATTATTATCGCTACAACTGTTATTATTATTGTTATTACTATTATTATTATCGCTATTGCCCTTGTCTTTATCCTTATAACTATTACTATTATCCTTATTACTATTATTATTATCGCTATAACTGTTATTATTATCCTTAATACTATTATTATTATCGCTATAACTGTTATTATTATTATTGTTACTATTATTATTATCCCTATTCCTCTTGTCTTTCTCCTTATAACTATTATTATTATCGCTATAACTGTTATTATTATGGTTATTTATTGTTACTATCCCTATTACTCTTGTCTTTATCCTTATAACTATTATTATTATCCTTAACACTATTATTATTATCCTTATTATTATTATTATTATCGCTATAACTGTTGTTATTATTATTGTTACTATTATTATTATCCCTATTCCTCTTGACTTTCTCCTTATAACTATTATTATTATCGCTATAACTGTTATTATTATTTTTATTACTATTGTTACTATCCGTATTACTCTTGTCTTTATCCATATAACTATTATTATTAATCCTTTTTACTATTATTATTATCGCTATAACCGTTATTATTATCCATATTTCTATTATTTATATCGCTATAACTGTTATTATTATTTTTGATACTATTATTATTATCGCTATAACTGTTATTATTATCCTTATTCCATTATTACTATTCGTATTACTCTTCCCTTTATCCTTATAACTATGATACCTATACTTCTTACTATTATTATTATTATCGCTATAAATGTTATCATTATCATTATTACTGTTATTTTTATTCTTATTACTATTATTATTATCTCTATAACTGTTCTTATTATCATTCCTACTGTTATTATTATCCCTATTCTATGATTACTATCCCTATTACTCTTGGCTTTATCCTTATAACTATTATTATTATCCTTATTACTATTATTATTATCGCTATAGCTGTTACTGTTATTCTTATTACTATTATTATTATCGCTATAACTGTTATTATTATCCTTATTCTATTGTTACTATCCCTATTCCTCGTGTCTTTATTCTTATAACTATTATTATTATCCTAATTACTATTATTATTAACGCTATAACTATTATTATTATCCTTATTACTATTATTATTATCGCTATAACTGTTATTATTATCCATATTCTATTGTTACTAGCCGTATTACTCTTGTCTTTATTGTTATAACTATTATTATTATCCTTATTATTATTATTATTATTATCGCTGTATCTGTTATTATTCTTATTGCCGTTATTCTTACTACTGATTATTATTCTTATTACTGTTTCTATTATCCCTATTCCCCTGGTCTTTATCCTTATAACTATTATCATTATCCTTATTATTATTATTATTATCGCCATAACTGTTATTATTATTCTTATTACTATTATTAGTATCGCTATAACCGTTATTATTATGCATATTACTATTATTTATATCGCTATAACTGTTATTATTATTTTTGTTACTATTATTATTATCGCTATAACTGTTATTATTATCCTTAATACTTCTATTATTATCGCTATGACTGTTATTATTATTCTTGTTATTATTATTATCCCTATTCCTCTTGTCTTTCTCCATATAACTATTATTATTATCCTTATTATTATTATTATTATCGCTATAACTGTTGTTATTATTCTTGTTACTATTATTATTATCCCCATTCCTCTTGTCTTTCTCCTTATAACTATTATTATTATCGCTATAACTGTTATTATTATTCTTGTTACTATTATTATTATCGCTATAACTGTTATTATTATTCTTATTACTATTGTTACTATCCGTATTACTCTTGTCTTTATCCATATAACTATTATTATTAATCCATTTACTATTATTATTATCGCTACAACTGTTATTATTATTGTTATTACTATTATTATTATCGCTATTGCCCTTGTCTTTATCCTTATAACTATTACTATTATCCTTATTACTATTATTATTATCGCTATAACTGCTATTATTATCCTTAATAGTATTATTATTATCGCTATAACTGTTATTATTATGGTTATTCTATTGTTACTATCCCTATTACTCTTGTCTTTATCCTTATAACTATTATTATTATCGCTAATAACTGTTATTATTATTCTTATTACTATTATTATTATCCGTATTGGCCTTGCCTTTATCATTATAACTATTATTATTATCCTTATTATTATTATTATTATCGCTATAAGTGTTATTATTATCCTTATTACTATTATTATTATCGCTATAACTGTTATTATTATGCTTATTCTATTGTTACTATCTCTATTACTCTTGTCTTTCTCCTTATAACTATTATTATTATCCTTATTATTATTTTTATTATCGCTATAACTGTTATTACTATCCATATTACTATTATTATTATCGCTATAACTATTATTATTATGCTTATTCTATTGTTACTATCTCTATTACTCCTGTCTTTATCCTTATAACTATTATCATTATCCTTATGACTATTATTATTATCAGTATAACTGTTATTATTATTCTTATTACTATTGTTACTATCCGTATTACTCTTGTCTTTATCCATATAACTATTATTATTAATCCTTATTACTATTATTATTATAGCTATAACTGTTATTATTATTGTTATTACTATTATTATTATCGCTATAACTGTTACTATTATTCTTATTCTATCGTTACTATCCGTATTACTCTTGCCTTTATCCTTAGTACTATTATTATTATCGCTATAACTGTTATTATTATTCTTGTTACTATTATTATTATCCCTATTCCTCTTGTCTTTCTCCTTATAACTATTATTATTATCCTTATTACTATTATTATTATCCTCAATACTATTATTATTATCGCTATAACTGTTATTAATATTCTTATTACTATTAATATTATCCGTATTCCTCTTGTCTTTCTCCTTATAACTATTATTATTATACTTATTATTATTATTATTATCGCTATAACTGTTCTTATTATTCTTGTTACTATTATTATTATCCCTATTCCTCTTGTCTTTCTCCTTATAACTATTATTATTATCCTTTTTACTATTATTATTATCGCTACAACTGTTATTATTATTGTTATTACTATTATTATTATCGCTATTGCCCTTGTCTTTATCCTTATAACTATTATTATTACCTTATTATTATTATTATTATTATAGCTATAACTGTTACTATTATTCTTGTTACTATTATTATTATCCCTATTCCTCTTGTCTTTCTCCTTATAACTATTATTATTATCCCCATTCCTCTTGTCTTTCTCCTTATAACTATTATTATTATCGCTATAACTGTTATTATTATTCTTATTACTATTACTATTATCCCTATTCCTCTTGTATTTATCCTTATAACTATTATTATTATCCATATTATTATTATTATTATCGCTATAACTGTTACTATTATTCTTGTTACTATTATTATTATCGCTATAACTGTTATTATTATTCTTGTAACTATTATTATGATCCCTATTCCTCTTGTCTTTCTCCTTATAACTGTTATTATTATCGCTATAACTGTTACTATTATCGTTAATACTATTATTATTATCGCTATAACTGTAATTATTATCCTTATAACTATTATTATTATCGCTATAACTGTTACTATTATTCTTGTTACTATTATTATTATCCCTATTCCTCTTGTCTTTCTCCTTATAACTATTATTATTATCCTTATTATTATTATTATTATCGCTATAACAGTTATTATTATTCTTATTACTATTACTATTAACCGTATTCCTCTTGTCTTTATCCTTATAACTATTACTATTAATCCTTATTACTATTATTATTATCGCTATAACTGTTATTATTATTCTTATTACTATTACTATTATCCCTATTCCTCTTGTATTTATCCTTATAACTATTATTATTATCCTTATTATTATTATTATTATAGCTATAACTGTTACTATTATTCTTGTTACTATTATTATTATCCCTATTCCTCTTGTCTTTCTCCTTATAACTATTATTATTATCCTTATTATTATTATTATTATCGCTATAACTGTTGTTATTATTCTTGTTACTATTATTATTATCCCCATTCCTCTTGTCTTTCTCCTTATAACTATTATTATTATCGCTATAACTGTTATTATTATTCTTGTTACTATTATTATTATCCCTATTCCTCTTGTATTTATCCTTATAACTATTATTATTATCCATATTATTATTATTATTATCGCTATAACTGTTACTATTATTCTTGTTACTATTATTATTATCCCTATTCCTCTTGTCTTTCTCCTTATAACTATTATTATTATCCTTATTATTATTATTATTATCGCTATAACAGTTATTATTGTTCTTATTACTATTACTATTAACCGTATTCCTCTTGTCTTTATCCTTATAACTATTATTATTATCCTTATTATTATTATTATTATTATCGCTATAACTGTTATTATTATCCTTATTACTATTATTGTTATCGCTATAACTGTTATTATTATTCTTATTACTATTACTATTATCCCTATTCCTCTTGTCTTTATCCTTATAACTATTATTATTATCCTTATTATTATTATTATTATTATCGCTATAACTGTTATTAATATTCTTGTTACTATTATTATTATCGCTATAACTGTTATTATTATTCTTGTTACTATTATTATTATCGCTATTGCCTTTGTCTTTATCCTTATAACTATTATTATTATCCTTATTATTATTATTATTATTATCGCTATAACTGTTGTTATTATTCTTGTTACTATTATTATTATCCCTATTCCTCTTGTCTTTCTCCTTACAACTATTATTATTATCGCTATAACTGTTATTATTATTCTTATTACTATTGTTACTATCCGTATTACTCTTGTCTTTATCCATATAACTATTATTATTAATCCATTTACTATTATTATTATCGCTACAACTGTTATTATTATTGTTATTACTATTATTATTATCGCTATTGCCCTTGTCTTTATCCTTATAACTATTACTATTATCCTTATTACTATTATTATTATCGCTATAACTGCTATTATTATCCTTAATAGTATTATTATTATCGCTATAACTGTTATTATTATGGTTATTCTATTGTTACTATCCCTATTACTCTTGTCTTTATCCTTATAACTATTATTATTATCGCTAATAACTGTTATTATTATTCTTATTACTATTATTATTATCCGTATTGGCCTTGCCTTTATCATTATAACTATTATTATTATCCTTATTATTATTATTATTATCGCTATAAGTGTTATTATTATCCTTATTACTATTATTATTATCGCTATAACTGTTATTATTATGCTTATTCTATTGTTACTATCTCTATTACTCTTGTCTTTCTCCTTATAACTATTATTATTATCCTTATTATTATTTTTATTATCGCTATAACTGTTATTACTATCCATATTACTATTATTATTATCGCTATAACTATTATTATTATGCTTATTCTATTGTTACTATCTCTATTACTCCTGTCTTTATCCTTATAACTATTATCATTATCCTTATGACTATTATTATTATCAGTATAACTGTTATTATTATTCTTATTACTATTGTTACTATCCGTATTACTCTTGTCTTTATCCATATAACTATTATTATTAATCCTTATTACTATTATTATTATAGCTATAACTGTTATTATTATTGTTATTACTATTATTATTATCGCTATAACTGTTACTATTATTCTTATTCTATCGTTACTATCCGTATTACTCTTGCCTTTATCCTTAGTACTATTATTATTATCGCTATAACTGTTATTATTATTCTTGTTACTATTATTATTATCCCTATTCCTCTTGTCTTTCTCCTTATAACTATTATTATTATCCTTATTACTATTATTATTATCCTCAATACTATTATTATTATCGCTATAACTGTTATTAATATTCTTATTACTATTAATATTATCCGTATTCCTCTTGTCTTTCTCCTTATAACTATTATTATTATACTTATTATTATTATTATTATCGCTATAACTGTTCTTATTATTCTTGTTACTATTATTATTATCCCTATTCCTCTTGTCTTTCTCCTTATAACTATTATTATTATCCTTATTATTATTATTATTATCGCTATAACTGTTATACATATGCTTATTCTATTGTTACTATCCGTATTACTCTTGCCTTTATCATTATAACTATTATTATTATCCTTATTATTATTATTATTATCGCTATAAGTGCTATTATTATCCTTATTACTATTATTATTATCGCTATAACTGTTATTATTGTGCTTATTCTATTGTTACTATCTCTATTACTCTTGTCTTTCTCCTTATAACTATTATTATTATCCTTATTATTATTTTTATTATCGCTATAACTGTTATTACTATCCATATTACTATTATTATTATCGCTATAACTATTATTATTATGCTTATTCTATTGTTACTATCTCTATTACTCCTGTCTTTATCCTTATAACTATTATCATTATCCTTATGACTATTATTATTATCGCTATAACTGTTATTATTATTCTTGTTACTATTATTACAGTCCGTATTACTCTGGCCTTTATCCTTAGTACTATTATTATTATCGCTATAACTGTTATTAATATTCTTGTTACTATTATTATTATCCTTATTCCTCTTGTCTTTCTCCTTATAACTATTATTATTATCCTTATTACTATTATTATTATCCTCAATACTATTATTATTATCGCTATAACTGTTATTAATATTCTTGTTACTATTACTATTATCCGTATTCCTCTTGTCCTTATCCTTATAACTATTATTATTATGCTTATTATTATTACTATTATCGCTATAACTGTTATTATTATGCTTATTCTATTGTTACTATCTCTATTACTCTTGTCTTTATCCTTATAACTATTATCATTATCCTTATGACTATTATTATTATCGCTATAACTGTTATTATTATTCTTGTTACTATTATTACTGTCCGTATTACTCTTGCCTTTATCCTTAGTACTATTATTATTATCGCTATAACTGTTATTATTATTCTTGTTACTATTATTATTATCCCTATTCCTCTTGTCTTTCTCCTTATAACTATTATTATTATCCTTATTATTATTATTATTATCGCTATAACTGTTCTTATTATTCTTGTTACTATTATTAGTATCCCTATTCCTCTGGTCTTTCTCCTTAAAACTATTATTATTATCCTTATTATTATTATTATTATCGCTATAACTGTTATTATTATCCTTATTACTATTATTATTATCGCTATAACTGTTATTATTATTCTTATTACTAGTACTATTATCCCTATTCCTCTTGTATTTATCCTTATAACTATTATTATTATCCTTATTATTATTATTATTATCGCTATAACTGTTATTACTATCTATATTACTATTTTTATTATCGCTATAACTATTATTATTATGCTTATTCTATTGTTACTATCTCTATTACTCCTGTATTTATCCTTATAACTATTATCATTATCCTTATGACTATTATTATTATCGCTATAACTGTTATTATTATTCTTGTTACTATTATTACAGTCCGTATTACTCTTGCCTTTATCCTTAGTACTATTATTATTATCGCTATAACTGTTATTATTATTCTTGTTACTATTATTATTATCCCTATTCCTCTTGTCTTTCTCCTTATAACTATTATTATTATCCTTATTCTTATTATTATTATCGCTATAACTGTTATTATTATTCTTATTACTATTATTATTATCCTTATTACAATTATTATTATCCTCAATACTATTATTATTATCGCTATAACTGTTATTATTATTCTTATTACTATTACTATTATTCGTATTCCTTTTGTCTTTATCCTTATAACTATTATTATTAGCCTTATTATTATTATTATTATCGCTATAACTGTTATTATTATCCTTATTACTATTATTATTATCGCTATAACTGTTACTATTATTCTTGTTGCTATTATTATTATCCCTATTCCTCTTGTCCTTCTCCTTATAATTATTATTATTATCCTTATTATTATTATTATTATCGCTATAACTGTTATTATTATTCTTATTACTATTGTTGCTATCCGTATTACTCTTGTCTTTATCCATATAACTATTATTATTAATCCTTATTACTATTATTATTATCGCTATAACTGTTATTATTCTTGTTATTACTATTATTATTATCGCTATAACTGTTATTATTATGCTTATTCTATTGTTACTATCCGTATTACTCTTCCCTTTATCCTTATAACTATTATTATTATCGCTATAACTGTTATTATTATTCTTGTTACTATTATTATTATCCCTATTTCTCTTGTCTTTCTCCTTATAACTATTATTATTATCGCTATAACTGTTATTATTATCCTTAATACTATTATTATTATCGCTATAACTGTTATTATTATTCTTGTTACTATTATTATTATCCAGAGTCCTCTTTTCTTTCTCCTTATAACTATTATAATTATCCTTATTATTATTATTATTATCGCTATAACTGTTATTATTATGCTTAATACTATTATTATTATCGCTGTAACTGTTATTATTATTCTTATTACTATTATTATTATCGCTATAACTGTTATTATTATTCTTGTTACTATTATCATTATCCCTATTCCTCTTGTCTCTCTCCTTATAACTATTATTATTATCCTTATTATTATTATTATTATCGCTATAACTGTTATTATTATCCTTAATACTATTATTATTATCGCTATAACTGTTATTATTATTCTTATTACTATTGTTGCTATCCGCATTACTCTTGTCTTTATCCATATAACTATTATTATTAATCCGTATAACTATTATTATTATCGCTATAACTGTTATTATTATCCTTAATACTATTATTATTATCGCTATAACTGTTATTATTATTCTTGTTACTATTATTATTATCCCTATTCCTCTTGTCTCTCTCCTTATAACTATTATTATTATCGCTGTAACTGTTATTATTATCCTTAATACTATTATTATCATCGCTATAACTGTTACTATTATTCTTGTTACTATTATTATTATCGCTATAACTGTTATTATTATTCTTATTACTATTGTTGCTATCCGCATTACTCTTGTCTCTATCCATATAACTATTATTATTAATCCTTATTACTATTATTATTATCGCTATAACTGTTATTATTCTTGTTATTACTATTATTATTATCGCTATAACTGTTATTATTCTTGTTATTACTATTATTATTATCGCTATAACTGTTATTATTATGCTTGTTCTATTGTTACTATCCGTATTACTCTTCCCTTTATCCGTATAACTATTATTATTATCGCTATAACTGTTATTATTATCCTTAATACTATTATTATTATCGCTATAACTGTTATTATTATTCTTGTTACTATTATTATTATCCCTATTCCTCTTGTCTTTCTCCTTATAACTATTATTATTATCGCTATAACTGTTATTATTATCCTTAATACTATTATTATTATCGCTATAACTGTTATTATTATTCTTGTTACTATTACTATTATCCGTATTCCTCTTGTCTTTATCCTTATAACTATTATTATTATCCTTATTATTATTATTATTATCGCTATAACTGTTATTATTATCCTTATTACTATTATTATTATCGCTATAACTGTTACTATTATTCTTGTTGCTATTATTATTATCCCTATTCCTCTTGTCTTTCTCCTTATAATTATTATTATTATCCTTATTATTATTATTATTATCGCTATAACTGTTATTATTATTCTTATTACTATTGTTGCTATCCGTATTACTCTTCCCTTTATCCGTTTAACTATTATTATTATCGCTGTAACTGTTATTATTATTCTTGTTACTATTATTATTATCCCTATTCCTCTTGTCTTTCTCCTTATAACTATTATTATTATCGCTATAACTGTTATTATTATCCTTAATACTATTATTATTATCGCTATAACTGTTATTATTATTCTTGTTACTATTATTATTATCCCTATTCCTCTTTTCTTTCTCCTTATAACTATTATAATTATCCTTATTATTATTATTATTATCGCTATAACTGTTATTATTATCCTTAATACTATTATTATTATCGCTATAACTGTTATTATTATTCTTGTTACTATTATTATTATCCCTATTCCTCTTGTCTCTCTCCTTATAACTATTATTATTATCGCTATAACTGTTATTATTATCCTTAATACTATTATTATTATCGCTATAACTGTTATTATTATTCTTGTTACTATTATTATTATCGCTATAACTGTTATTATTATTCTTATTACTATTGTTGCTATCCGTATTACTCTTGTCTTTATCCATATAACTATTATTATTAATCCTTATTACTATTATTATTACCGCTATAACTGTAATTATTATTGTTATTACTATTATTATTATCGCTATAACTGTTATTATTATTCTTGTTACTATTATTATTATCCCTATTCCTCTTGTCTTTCTCCTTATAACTATTATTATTATCGCTATAACTGTTATTATTATCCTTAATACTATTATTATTATCGCTATAACTGTTATTATTATTCTTGTTACTATTATTATTATCCCTATTCCTCTTGTCTCTCTCCTTATAACTATTATTATTATCGCTATAACTGTTATTATTATCCTTAATACTATTATTATTATCGCTATAACTGTTATTATTATTCTTGTTACTATTATTATTATCCCTATTCCTCTTGTCTCTCTCCTTATAACTATTATTATTATCGCTGTAACTGTTGTTATTATCCTTAATACTATTATTATTATCGCTATAACTGTTACTATTATTCTTGTTACTATTATTATTATCGCTATAACTGTTATTATTATTGTTATTACTATTATTATTATCCTTATTACTATTATTATTATCCCTAATACTATTATTATTATCGCTATAACTGTTATTATTATTCTTATTACTATTACTATTATCCGTATTCCTCTTGTCTTTATCCTTATAACTATTATTATTATCCTTATTATTATTATTATTATCGCTATAACTGTTATTATTATGCTTATTCTATTGTTACTATCTCTATTACCCTTGTCTTTATCCTTATAACTATTATCATTATCCTTATTATTATTATTATTATCGCTATAACTGTTACTATTATTCTTGTTGCTATTAATATTATCCCTATTCATCTTGTCTTTCTCCTTATAATTATTATTATTATCCTTATTATTATTATTATTATCGCTATAACTGTTATTATTATTCTTATTACTATTGTTGCTATCCGTATTACTCTTGTCTTTATCCATATAACTATTATTATTAATCCTTATTACTATTATTATTCTCGCTGTAACTGTTATTATTATTCTTATTACTATTATTATTATCGCTATAACTGTTATTATTATTCTTGTTACTATTATTATTATCCCTATTCCTCTTGTCTCTCTCCTTATAACTATTATTATTATCCTTATTATTATTATTATTATTATCGCTATAACTGTTATTATTATGCTTAATACTATTATTATTATCGCTGTAACTGTTATTATTATTCTTATTACTATTATTAGTATCGCTATAACTGTTATTATTATTGTTATTACTATTATTATTATCCTTATTACTATTATTATTATCCTTAATACTATTATTATTATCGCTATAACTGTTATTATTATTCTTATTACTATTACTATTATCCGTATTCCTCTTGTCTTTATCCTTATAACTATTATTATTATCCTTATTATTATTATTATTATCGCTATAACTGTTATTATTATCCTTATTACTATTATTATTATCGCTATAACTGTTATTATTATGCTTATTCTATTGTTACTATCTCTATTACTCTTGTCTTTATCCTTATAACTATTATCATTATCCTTATTATTATTATTATTATCGCTATAACTGTTACTATTATTCTTGTTGCTATTATTATTATCCCTATTCCTCTTGTCTTTCTCCTTATAATTATTATTATTATCCTTATTATTATTATTATTATCGCTATAACTGTTATTATTATTCTTATTACTACTGTTGCTATCCGTATTACTCTTGTCTTTATCCATATAACTATTATTATTAATCCTTATTACTATTATTATTATCGCTATAACTGTTATTATTATTCTTGTTACTATTATTATTATCCAGATTCCTCTTTTCGTTCTCCTTATAACTATTATAATTATCCTTATTATTATTATTATTATTATCGCTATAACTGTTATTATTATGCTTAATACTATTATTATTATCGCTGTAACTGTTATTATTATTCTTATTACTATTATTAGTATCGCAATAACTGTTATTATTCTTGTTATTACTATTATTATTATCCTTATTACTATTATTATTATCCTTAATACTATTATTATTATCGCTATAACTGTTATCATTATTCTTATTACTATTACTATTATCCGTATTCCTCTTGTCTTTATCCTTATATAACTATTATTATTATCCTTATTATTATTATTATTATCGCTATAACTGTTATTATTATCATTATTACTATTATTATTATCGCTATAACTGTTATTATTATGCTTATTCTATTGTTACTATCTCTATTACTCTTGTCTTTATCCTTATAACTATTATCATTATCCTTATTATTATTATTATTATCGCTATAACTGTTACTATTATTCTTGTTGCTATTATTATTATCCCTATTCCTCTTGTCTTTCTCCTTATAATTATTATTATTATCCTTATTATTATTATTATTATCGCTATAACTGTTATTATTATTCTTATTACTATTGTTGCTATCCGTATTACTCTTGTCTTTATCCATATAACTATTATTATTAATCCTTATTACTATTATTATTATCGCTATAACTGTTATTATTATCCTTAATACTATTATTATTATCGCTATAACTGTTATTATTATTCTTGTTACTATTATTATTATCTCTATTCCTCTTGTCTTTCTCCTTATAACTATTATTATTATCGCTATAACTGTTATTATTATCCTTAATACTATTATTATTATCGCTATAACTGTTATTATTATTCTTGTTACTATTATTATTATCCAGATTCCTCTTTTCTTTCTCCTTATAACTATTATAATTATCCTTATTATTATTATTATTATCGCTATAACTGTTATTATTATTCTTGTTACTATTACTATTATCCGTATTCCTCTTGTCTTTATCCTTATAACTATTATTATTATCCTTATTATTATTATTATTATCGCTATAACTGTTATTATTATCCTTATTACTATTATTATTATCGCTATAACTGTTACTATTATTCTTGTTGCTATTATTATTATCCCTATTCCTCTTGTCTTTCTCCTTATAATTATTATTATTATCCTTATTATTATTATTATTATCGCTATAACTGTTATTATTATCCTTATTACTATTATTATTATCGCTATAACTGTTACTATTATTCTTGTTGCTATTATTATTATCCCTATTCCTCTTGTCTTTCTCCTTATAATTATTATTATTATCCTTATTATTATTATTATTATCGCTATAACTGTTATTATTATTCTTATTACTATTGTTGCTATCCGTATTACTCTTGTCTTTATCCATATAACTATTATTATTAATCCTTATTACTATTATTATTATCGCTATAACTGTTATTATTCTTGTTATTACTATTATTATTATCGCTATAACTGTTATTATTATGCTTATTCTATTGTTACTATCCGTATTACTCTTCCCTTTATCCTTAATACTATTATTATTATCGCTATAACTGTTATTATTATTCTTGTTACTATTACTATTATCCGTATTCCTCTTGTCTTTATCCTTATAACTATTATTATTATCCTTATTATTATTATTATTATCGCTATAACTGTTATTATTATCCTTATTACTATTATTATTATCGCTATAACTGTTACTATTATTCTTGTTGCTATTATTATTATCCATATTCCTCTTGTCTTTCTCCTTATAATTATTATTATTATCCTTATTATTATTATTATTATCGCTATAACTGTTATTATTATCCTTATTACTATTATTATTATCGCTATAACTGTTACTATTATTCTTGTTGCTATTATTATTATCCCTATTCCTCTTGTCTTTCTCCTTATAATTATTATTATTATCCTTATTATTATTATTATTATCGCTATAACTGTTATTATTATTCTTATTACTATTGTTGCTATCCGTATTACTCTTGTCTTTATCCATATAACTATTATTATTAATCCTTATTACTATTATTATTATCGCTATAACTGTTATTATTCTTGTTATTACTATTATTATTATCGCTATAACTGTTATTATTATGCTTATTCTATTGTTACTATCCGTATTACTCTTCCCTTTATCCTTATAACTATTATTATTATCGCTATAACTGTTATTATTATTCTTGTTACTATTATTATTATCCCTATTCCTCTTGTCTTTCTCCTTATAACTATTATTATTATCGCTATAACTGTTATTATTATCCTTAATACTATTATTATTATCGCTATAACTGTTATTATTATTCTTGTTACTATTATTATTATCCCTATTCCTCTTGTCTCTCTCCTTATAACTATTATTATTATCGCTATAACTGTTATTATTATTCTTATTACTATTGTTGCTATCCGTATTACTCTTGTCTTTATCCATATAACTATTATTATTAATCCTTATTACTATTATTATTATCGCTATAACTGTTATTATTATTGTTATTACTATTATTATTATCGCTATAACTGTTATTATTATGCTTATTCTATTGTTACTATCTCTATTACTCTTGTCTTTATCCTTATAACTATTATCATTATCCTTATGACTATTATTATTATCGCTATAACTGTTATTATTATTCTTGTTACTATTATTACTGTCCGTATTACTCTTGCCTTTATCCTGAGTACTATTATTATTATCGTTATAACTGTTATTATTATTCTTGTTACTATTATTATTATCCCTATTCCTCTTGTCTTTCTCCTTATAACTATTATTATTAGCCTTATTATTATTATTATTATCGCCATAACTGTTATTATTATTCTTGTTACTATTATTATTATCGCTATAACTGTTACTATTATTCTTGTTGCTATTATTATTATCCCTATTCCTCTTGTCTTTCTCCTTATAATTATTATTATTATCCTTATTATTATTATTATTATCGCTATAACTGTTATTATTATTCTTATTACTATTGTTGCTATCCGTATTACTCTTGTCTTTATCCATATAACTATTATTATTAATCCTTATTACTATTATTATTATCGCTATAACTGTTATTATTCTTGTTATTACTATTATTATTATCGCTATAACTGTTATTATTATGCTTATTCTATTGTTACTATCCGTATTACTCTTCCCTTTATCCTTATAACTATTATTATTATCGCTATAACTGTTATTATTACCCTTAATACTATTATTATTATCGCTATAACTGTTATTATTATTCTTGTTACTATTATTATTATCCCTATTCCTCTTGTCTTTTTCCTTATAACTATTATTATTATCGCTATAACTGTTATTATTATCCTTAATACTATTATTATTATCGCTATAACTGTTATTATTATTCTTGTTACTATTATTATTATCCCTATTCCTCTTGTCTTTCTCCTTATAACTATTATAATTATCCTTATTATTATTATTATTATCGCTATAACTGTTATTATTATTCTTGTTACTATTATTATTATCCCTATTCCTCTTGTCTCTCTCCTTATAACTATTATTATTATCGCTATAACTGTTATTATTATCCTTAATACTATTATTATAATCGCTATAACTGTTATTATTATTCTTGTTACTATTACTATTATCCGTATTCCTCTTGTCTTTATCCTTATAACTATTATTATTATCCTTATTATTATTATTATTATCGCTATAACTGTTATTATTATCCTTATTACTATTATTATTATCGCTATAACTGTTACTATTATTCTTGTTGCTATTATTATTATCCCTATTCCTCTTCTCTTTCTCCTTATAATTATTATTATTATCCTTATTATTATTATTATTATCGCTATAACTGTTATTATTATCCTTATTACTATTATTATTATCGCTATAACTGTTACTATTATTCTTGTTGCTATTATTATTATCCCTATTCCTCTTTTCTTTCTCCTTATAACTATTATAATTATCCTTATTATTATTATCATTATCGCTATAACTGTTATTATTATTCTTGTTACTATTACTATTATCCGTATTCCTCTTGTCTTTATCCTTATAACTATTATTATTATCCTTATTATTATTATTATTATCGCTATAACTGTTATTATTATCCTTATTACTATTATTATTATCGCTATAACTGTTACTATTATTCTTGTTGCTATTATTATTATCCCTATTCCTCTTGTCTTTCTCCTTATAATTATTATTATTATCCTTATTATTATTATTATTATCGCTATAACTGTTATTATTATCCTTATTACTATTATTATTATCGCTATAACTGTTACTATTATTCTTGTTGCTATTATTATTATCCCTATTCCTCTTGTCTTTCTCCTTATAATTATTATTATTATCCTTATTATTATTATTATTATCGCTATAACTGTTATTATTATTCTTATTACTATTGTTGCTATCCGTATTACTCTTGTCTTTATCCATATAACTATTATTATTAATCCTTATTACTATTATTATTATCGCTATAACTGTTATTATTCTTGTTATTACTATTATTATTATCGCTATAACTGTTATTATTATGCTTATTCTATTGTTACTATCCGTATTACTCTTCCCTTTATCCTTAATACTATTATTATTATCGCTATAACTGTTATTATTATTCTTGTTACTATTACTATTATCCGTATTCCTCTTGTCTTTATCCTTATAACTATTATTATTATCCTTATTATTATTATTATTATCGCTATAACTGTTATTATTATCCTTATTACTATTATTATTATCGCTATAACTGTTACTATTATTCTTGTTGCTATTATTATTATCCCTATTCCTCTTGTCTTTCTCCTTATAATTATTATTATTATCCTTATTATTATTATTATTATCGCTATAACTGTTATTATTATCCTTATTACTATTATTATTATCGCTATAACTGTTACTATTATTCTTGTTGCTATTATTATTATCCCTATTCCTCTTGTCTTTCTCCTTATAATTATTATTATTATCCTTATTATTATTATTATTATCGCTATAACTGTTATTATTATTCTTATTACTATTGTTGCTATCCGTATTACTCTTGTCTTTATCCATATAACTATTATTATTAATCCTTATTACTATTATTATTATCGCTATAACTGTTATTATTCTTGTTATTACTATTATTATTATCGCTATAACTGTTATTATTATGCTTATTCTATTGTTACTATCCGTATTACTCTTCCCTTTATCCTTAATACTATTATTATTATCGCTATAACTGTTATTATTATTCTTGTTACTATTACTATTATCCGTATTCCTCTTGTTTTTATCCTTATAACTATTATTATTATCCTTATTATTATTATTATTATCGCTATAACTGTTATTATTATCCTTATTACTATTATTATTATCGCTATAACTGTTACTATTATTCTTGTTGCTATTATTATTATCCCTATTCCTCTTGTCTTTCTCCTTATAATTATTATTATTATCCTTATTATTATTATTATTATCGCTATAACTGTTATTATTATCCTTATTACTATTATTATTATCGCTATAACTGTTACTATTATTCTTGTTGCTATTATTATTATCCCTATTCCTCTTGTCTTTCTCCTTATAATTATTATTATTATCCTTATTATTATTATTATTATCGCTATAACTGTTATTATTATTCTTATTACTATTGTTGCTATCCGTATTACTCTTGTCTTTATCCATATAACTATTATTATTAATCCTTATTACTATTATTATTATCGCTATAACTGTTATTATTCTTGTTATTACTATTATTATTATCGCTATAACTGTTATTATTATGCTTATTCTATTGTTACTATCCGTATTACTCTTCCCTTTATCCTTATAACTATTATTATTATCGCTATAACTGTTATTATTATTCTTGTTACTATTATTATTATCCCTATTCCTCTTGTCTTTCTCCTTATAACTATTATTATTATCGCTATAACTGTTATTATTATCCTTAATACTATTATTATTATCGCTATAACTGTTATTATTATTCTTGTTACTATTATTATTATCCCTATTCCTCTTGTCTCTCTCCTTATAACTATTATTATTATCGCTATAACTGTTATTATTATCCTTAATACTATTATTATTATCGCTATAACTGTTATTATTATTCTTGTTACTATTATTATTATCGCTATAACTGTTATTATTATTCTTATTACTATTGTTGCTATCCGTATTACTCTTGTCTTTATCCATATAACTATTATTATTAATCCTTATTACTATTATTATTATCGCTATAACTGTTATTATTATTGTTATTACTATTATTATTATCGCTATAACTGTTATTATTATGCTTATTCTATTGTTACTATCTCTATTACTCTTGTCTTTATCCTTATAACTATTATCATTATCCTTATGACTATTATTATTATCGCTATAACTGTTATTATTATTCTTGTTACTATTATTACTGTCCGTATTACTCTTGCCTTTATCCTGAGTACTATTATTATTATCGTTATAACTGTTATTATTATTCTTGTTACTATTATTATTATCCCTATTCCTCTTGTCTTTCTCCTTATAACTATTATTATTAGCCTTATTATTATTATTATTATCGCCATAACTGTTATTATTATTCTTGTTACTATTATTATTATCGCTATAACTGTTACTATTATTCTTGTTGCTATTATTATTATCCCTATTCCTCTTGTCTTTCTCCTTATAATTATTATTATTATCCTTATTATTATTATTATTATCGCTATAACTGTTATTATTATTCTTATTACTATTGTTGCTATCCGTATTACTCTTGTCTTTATCCATATAACTATTATTATTAATCCTTATTACTATTATTATTATCGCTATAACTGTTATTATTCTTGTTATTACTATTATTATTATCGCTATAACTGTTATTATTATGCTTATTCTATTGTTACTATCCGTATTACTCTTCCCTTTATCCTTATAACTATTATTATTATCGCTATAACTGTTATTATTACCCTTAATACTATTATTATTATCGCTATAACTGTTATTATTATTCTTGTTACTATTATTATTATCCCTATTCCTCTTGTCTTTCTCCTTATAACTATTATTATTATCGCTATAACTGTTATTATTATCCTTAATACTATTATTATTATCGCTATAACTGTTATTATTATTCTTGTTACTATTATTATTATCCAGATTCCTCTTTTCTTTCTCCTTATAACTATTATAATTATCCTTATTATTATTATTATTATCGCTATAACTGTTATTATTATTCTTGTTACTATTATTATTATCCCTATTCCTCTTGTCTCTCTCCTTATAACTATTATTATTATCGCCATAACTGTTATTATTATCCTTAATACTATTATTATTATCGCTATAACTGTTATTATTATTCTTGTTACTATTATTATTATCGCTATAACTGTTATTATTATTCTTATTACTATTGTTGCTATCCGTATTACTCTTGTCTTTATCCATATAACTATTATTATTAATCCTTATTACTATTATTATTATCGCTATAACTGTTATTATTATTGTTATTACTATTATTATTATCGCTATAACTGTTATTATTATGCTTATTCTATTGTTACTATCTCTATTACTCTTGTCTTTATCCTTATAACTATTATCATTATCCTTATGACTATTATTATTATCGCTATAACTGTTATTATTATTCTTGTTACTATTATTACTGTCCGTATTACTCTTGCCTTTATCCTGAGTACTATTATTATTATCGTTATAACTATTATTATTATTCTTGTTACTATTATTATTATCCCTATTCCTCTTGTCTTTCTCCTTATAACTATTATTATTAGCCTTATTATTATTATTATTATCGCCATAACTGTTATTATTATTCTTCTTACTATTATTATTATCGCTATAACTGTTACTATTATTCTTGTTGCTATTATTATTATCCCTATTCCTCTTGTCTTTCTCCTTATAATTATTATTATTATCCTTATTATTATTATTATTATCGCTATAACTGTTATTATTATTCTTATTACTATTGTTGCTATCCGTATTACTCTTGTCTTTATCCATATAACTATTATTATTAATCCTTATTACTATTATTATTATCGCTATAACTGTTATTATTCTTGTTATTACTATTATTATTATCGCTATAACTGTTATTATTACCCTTAATACTATTATTATTATCGCTATAACTGTTATTATTATTCTTGTTACTATTATTATTATCCCTATTCCTCTTGTCTTTCTCCTTATAACTATTATTATTATCGCTATAACTGTTATTATTATCCTTAATACTATTATTATTATCGCTATAACTGTTATTATTATTCTTGTTACTATTATTATTATCCAGATTCCTCTTTTCTTTCTCCTTATAACTATTATAATTATCCTTATTATTATTATTATTATCGCTATAACTGTTATTATTATTCTTGTTACTATTATTATTATCCCTATTCCTCTTGTCTCTCTCCTTATAACTATTATTATTATCGCTATAACTGTTATTATTATCCTTAATACTATTATTATAATCGCTATAACTGTTATTATTATTCTTGTTACTATTACTATTATCCGTATTCCTCTTGTCTTTATCCTTATAACTATTATTATTATCCTTATTATTATTATTATTATCGCTATAACTGTTATTATTATCCTTATTACTATTATTATTATCGCTATAACTGTTACTATTATTCTTGTTGCTATTATTATTATACCTATTCCTCTTCTCTTTCTCCTTATAATTATTATTATTATCCTTATTATTATTATTATTATCGCTATAACTGTTATTATTATCCTTATTACTATTATTATTATCGCTATAACTGTTACTATTATTCTTGTTGCTATTATTATTATCCCTATTCCTCTTGTCTTTCTCCTTATAATTATTATTATTATCCTTATTATTATTATTATTATCGCTATAACTGTTATTATTATTCTTATTACTATTGTTGCTATCCGTATTACTCTTGTCTTTATCCATATAACTATTATTATTATCGCTATAACTGTTATTATTCTTGTTATTACTATTATTATTATCGCTATAACTGTTATTATTATGCTTATTCTATTGTTACTATCCGTATTACTCTTCCCTTTATCCTTATAACTATTATTATTATCGCTATAACTGTTATTGTTATGCTTATTCTATTGTTACTATCCGTATTACTCTTGCCTTTATCCTTATAACTATTATTATTATCGCTATAACTGTTATTATTATCCTTAATACTATTATTATTATCGCAATAACTGTTATTATTATTCTTGTTACTATTATTATTATCGCTATAACTGTTATTATTATTCTTATTACTATTGTTGCTATCCGTATTACTCTTGTCTTTATCCATATAACTATTATTATTAATCCTTATTACTATTATTATTATCGCTATAACTGTTATTATTATTGTTATTACTATTATTATTATCGCTATAACTGTTATTATTATGCTTATTCTATTGTTACTATCTCTATTACTCTTGTCTTTATCCTTATAACTATTATCATTACCCTTATGACTATTATTATTATCGCTATAACTGTTATTATTATTCTTGTTACTATTATTACTGTCCGTATTACTCTTGCCTTTATCCTGAGTACTATTATTATTATCGTTATAACTGTTATTATTATTCTTGTTACTATTATTATTATCCCTATTCCTCTTGTCTTTCTCCTTATAACTATTATTATTAGCCTTATTATTATTATTATTATCGCCATAACTGTTATTATTATTCTTGTTACTATTATTATTATCGCTATAACTGTTATTATTATTCTTATTACTATTGTTGCTATCCGTATTACTCGTGTCTTTATCCATATAACTATTATTATTAATCCTTATTACCATTATTATTATCGCTATAACTGTTATTATTATGCTTATTCTATTGTTACTATCCCTATTACTCTTGTCTTTCTCCTTATAACTAATATTATTATCCTTATTATTATTATTATTATCGCTATAACTGTTACTATTATTCTTGTTACTATTATTGTTATCCCTATTCCTCTTGTCTTTCTCCTTATGACTATTATTATTATCCTTATTATTATTATTATTATCGCTATAACTGTTATTATTATTCTTGTTACTATTATTATTATCGCTATAACTGTTATTATTATTGTTATTACTATTATTATTATCCTTATTACTATTATTATTATCCCTAATACTATTATTATTATAGCTATAACTGTTATTATTATGGTTATTCTATTGTTACTATCTCTATTACTCTTGTCTTTATCCTTATAACTATTATCATTATCCTTATTATTATTATTATTATCGCTATAACTGTTACTATTATTCTTGTTGCTATTAATATTATCCCTATTCCTCTTGTCTTTCTCCTTATAATTATTATTATTATCCTTATTATTATTATTATTATCGCTATAACTGTTATTATTATTCTTATTACTATTGTTGCTATCCGTATTACTCTTGTCTTTATAAATATAACTATTATTATTAATACTTATTACTATTATTAATATCGCTATAACTGTTATTATTCTTGTTATTACTATTATTATTATCGCTATAACTGTTATTATTATGCTTATTCTATTGTTACTATCCGTATTACTCTTCCCTTTATCCTTATAACTATTATTATTATCGCTATAACTGTTATTATTATCCTTAATACTATTATTATTATCGCTCTAACTGTTATTATTATCCTTAATACTATTATTATTATCGCTATAACTGTTATTATTATTCTTGTTACTATTATTATTATCCCTATTCCTCTTGTCTCTCTCCTTATAACTATTATTATTATCGCTATAACTGTTATTATTATCCTTAATACTACTATTATTATCGCTATAACTGTTATTATTATTCTTGTTACTATTATTATTATCCCTATTCCTCTTGTCTTTCTCCTTATAACTATTATTATTATCCTTATTATTATTATTATTATCGCTATAACTGTTACTATTATTCTTGTTACTATTATTATTATCCCTATTCCTCTTGTCTTTCTCCTTATGACTATTATTATTATCCTTATTATTATTATTATTATCGCTATAACTGTTATTATTATTCTTGTTTCTATTATTATTATCGCTATAACTGTTATTATTATTCTTATCGCTATAACTGTTATTATTATTGTTATTACTATTACTATTATCCGTATTCCTCTTGTCTTTATCCTTATAACTATTATTATTATCCTTATTATTATTATTATTATCGCTATAACTGTTATTATTATGATTATTCTATTGTTACTATCTCTATTACCCTTGTCTTTATCCTTATAACTATTATCATTATCCTTATTATTATTATTATTATCGCTATAACTGTTACTATTATTCTTGTTGCTATTAATATTATCCCTATTCCTCTTGTCTTTCTCCTTATAACTATTATTATTATCGCTATAACTGTTATTATTCTGCTTATTCTATTGTTACTATCCGTATTACTCTTCCCTTTATCCTTATAACTATTATTATTATCGCTATAACTGTTATTATTATCCTTAATACTATTATTATTATCGCTATAACTGTTATTTTTATTCTTGTTACTATTATTATTATCCCTATTCCTCTTGTCTTTCTCCTTATAATTATTATTATTATCGCTATAACTGTTATTATTATCCTTAATACTATTATTATTATCGCTATAACTGTTATTATTATTCTTGTTACTATTATTATTATCCAGATTCCTCTTTTCTTTCTCCTTATAACTATTATAATTATCCTTATTATTATTATTATTATCGCTATAACTGTTATTATTATGCTTAATACTATTATTATTATCGCTGTAACTGTTATTATTATTTTTATTACTATTATTATTATCGCTATAACTGTTATTATTATGCTTATTCTATTGTTACTATCCGTATTACTCTTGCCTTTATCCTTATAACTATTATTATTATCGCTATAACTGTTATTATTATCCTTAATACTATTATTATTATCGCTATAACTGTTATTATTATTCTTGTTACTATTATTATTATCCCTATTCCTCTTGTCTCTCTCCTTATAACTATTATTATTATCGCTATAACTGTTATTATTATCCTTAATACTATTATTATTATCGCTATAACTGTTATTATTATTCTTGTTACTATTATTATTATCCTGATTCCTCTTTTCTTTCTCCTTATAACTATTATAATTATCCTTATTATTATTATTATTATCGCTATAACTGTTATTATTATGCTTAATACTATTATTATTATCGCTGTAACTGTTATTATTATTTTTATTACTATTATTATTATCGCTATAACTGTTATTATTATGCTTATTCTATTGTTACTATCCGTATTACTCTTGCCTTTATCCTTCTAACTATTATTATTATCGCTATAACTGTTATTATTATTCTTGTTACTATTATTATTATCGCTATAACTGTTATTATTATTCTTGTTACTATTATTATTTTCCCTATTCCTCTTGTCTTTCTCCTTATAACTATTATTATTATCGCTATAACTGTTATTATTATCCTTCATACTATTATTATTATCGCTATAACTGTTATTATTATTCTTGTTACTATTATTATTATCCAGATTCCTCTTTTCTTTCTCCTTATAACTATTATAATTATCCTTATTATTATTATTATTATCGCTATAACTGTTATTATTATGCTTAATACTATTATTATTATCGCTGTAACTGTTATTATTATTCTTGTTACTATTATTATTATCGCTATAACTGTTATTATTATGCTTATTCTATTGTTACTATCCGTATTACTCTTGCCTTTATCCTTATAACTATTATTATTATCGCTATAACTGTTATTATTATCCTTAATACTATTATTATTATCGCTATAAATGTTATTATTATTCTTGTTACTATTATTATTATCCCTATTCCTCTTGTCTCTCTCCTTATAACTATTATTATTATCGCTATAACTGTTATTATTATCCTTAATACTATTATTATTATCGCTATAACTGTTATTATTCTTGTTATTACTATTATTATTATCGCTATAACTGTTATTATTATGCTTATTCTATTGTTACTATCCGTATTACTCTTCCCTTTATCCTTATAACTATTATTATTATCGCTATAACTGTTATTATTATCCTTAATACTATTATTATTATCACTATAAGTGTTATTATTTTTCTTGTTACTATTATTATTATCCCTATTCCTCTTGTCTTTCTCCTTATAACTATTATTATTATCGCTATAACTGTTATTATTATTCTTGTTACTATTATTATTATCCCTATTCCTCTTGTCTCTCTCCTTATAACTATTATTATTATCGCTATAACTGTTATTATTATTCTTATTACTATTACTATTATCCCTATTCCTCTTGTATTTATCCTTATAACTATTATTATTATCCTTATTATTATTATTATTATCGCTACAACTGTTATTATTATCCTCATTACTACTATTATTATCGCTATAACTGTTATTATTATGCTTATTCTATTGTTACTATCTCTATTACTCTTGTCTTTCTCCTTATAACTATTATTATTATCCTTATTATTATTATTATTATCGCTATAACTGTTACTATTATTCTTGTTACTATTATTATTATCGCTATTCCTCTTGTCTTTCTCCTTATAAGTATTATTATTATTATCCTTATTATTATTATTATTATCGCTATAACTGTTATTATTATTCTTATTACTTTTACTATTATCCCTATTCCTCTTGTATTTATCCTTTTAACTAGTATTATTATCCTTATTATTATTATTATTATCACTATAACTGTTATTATTATCCTTATTACTATTATTATTATCGCTATAACTGTTATTATTATGCTTATTCTATTGTTACTATCTCTATTACTCTTGTCTTTATCCTTATAACTATTATCATTATCCTTATGACTATTATTATTATCGCTACAACTGTTATTATTATTCTTGTTGCTATTATTATTATCCCTATTCCTCTTGTCTTTCTCCTTATAATTATTATTATTATCCTTATTATTATTATTATTATCGCTATAACTGTTATTATTATTCTTATTACTATTGCTGCTATCCGTATTACTCTTGTCTTTATCCATATAACTATTATTATTAATCCTTATTACTATTATTATTATCGCTATAACTGTTATTATTCTTGTTATTACTATTATTATTATCGCTATAACTGTTATTATTATGCTTATTCTATTGTTACTATCCGTATCGCTCTTGTCTTTATCCATATAACTATTATTATTAATCCTTAATACTATTATTATTATCCCTATAACTGTTATTATTATTCTTGTTACTATTATTATTATCGCTATAACTGTTATTATTATGCTTATTCTATTGTTACTATCCGTATTACTCTTCCCTTTATCCTTATAACTATTATTATTATCGCTATAACTGTTATTATTATCCTTAATACTATTATTATTATCACTATAAGTGTTATTATTTTTCTTGTTACTATTATTATTATCCCTATTCCTCTTGTCTTTCTCCTTATAACTATTATTATTATCGCTTTAACTGTTATTATTATCCTTAATACTATTATTATTATCGCTGTAACTGTTATTATTATGTTTATTCTATTGTTACTATCCGTATTACTCTTGTCTTTATCCATATAACTATTATTATTAATCCTTATTACTATTGTTATTATCGCTATAACTGTTATTATTATTCTTTTTACTTTTACTATTATCCCTATTCCTCTTGTATTTATCCTTTTAACTATTATTATTATCCTTATTATTATTATTATTATCGCTATAACGGTTATTATTATTCTTGTTACTATTATTACTGTCCGTATTACTCTTGCCTTTATCCTTAATACTATTATTATTATCGCTATAACTGTTATTATTATTCTTGTTACTATTATTATTATCCCTATTCCTCTTGTCTTTCTCCTTATAATTATTATTATTATCCTTATTATTATTATTATTATCGCTATAACTGTTGTTATTATTCTTATTACTATTGTTGCTATCCGTATTACTCTTGTCTTTATCCATATAACTATTATTATTAATCCTTATTACTATTATTATTATCGCTATAACTGTTATTATTATTCTCATTACTATTGTTACTATCCGTATTACTCTTGTCTTTATCCTTATAACTATTATTATTATCGCTAATAACTGTTATTATTATCCTTATTATTATTATTATTATCGCTATAACTGTTATTATTATTCTTATTACTATTGTTGCTATCCGTATTACTCTTGTCTTTACCCATATAACTATTATTATTAATCCTTATTATTATTATTATTATCGCTATAACTGTTATTATTATCCTTATTACTATTATTATTATCGCTATAACTGTTATTATTATTCTTGTTACTATTATTATTATCCCTATTCCTCTTGTCTTTCCCCTTATAACTATTATTATTATCGCTATAACTGTTATTATTATCCTTAATACTATTATTATTATCAGTATAACTGTTATTATTATTCTTATTACTATTGTTACTATCCGTATTATTCTTGTCTTTATCCTTATAACTATTATTATTATCGCTAATAACTGTTATTATTATGCTTAATACTATTATTATTATCCCTATAACTGTTATTATTATTCTTGTTACTATTATTATTATCCCTACTACCCTTGTCTTTATCCTTATTACTATTATTATTATCGCTATAACTGTTATTATTATGCTTAATACTATTATTATTAACGCTATAACTGTTATTATTATTCTTGTTACTATTATTATTATCCCTATTCCTCTTTTCTTTCTCCTTATAACTATTATAATTATTCTTCTTATTATTATTATTATCGCTATAACTGTTATTATTATGCTTAATACTATTATTATTATCGCTGTAACTGTTATTATTATTCTTATTACTATTATTATTATCGCTATAACTGTTATTATTATGCTTATTCTATTGTTACTATCCGTATTACTCTTCCCTTTATCCTTATAACTATTATTATTATCGCTATAACTGTTATTATTATCCTTAATACTATTATTATTATCGCTATAACTGTTATTATTATTCTTGTTACTATTATTATTATCCCTATTCCTCTTGTCTCTCTCCTTATAACTATTATTATTATCGCTATAACTGTTATTATTATCCTTAATACTATTATTATTATCGCTGTAACTGTTATTATTATGTTTATTCTATTGTTACTATCCGTATTACTCTTGCCTTTATCATTATAACTATTATTATTATCGCTATAACTGTTATTATTATTCTTATTACTATTACTATTATCCCTATTCCTCTTGTATTTATCCTTATAACTATTATTATTATCCTTATTATGATTATTATTATCGCTACAACTGTTATTATTATCCTTATTACTATTATTATTCTCGCTATAACTGTTATTATTATGCTTATTCTATTGTTACTATCTCTATTACTCTTGTCTTTCTCCTTATAACTATTATTATTATCGCTATAACTGTTATTATTATCCTTAATACTATTATTATTATCAGTACAACTGTTATTATTATTCTTATTACTATTGTTACTATCCGTATTATTCTTGTCTTTATCCTTATAACTATTATTATTATCGCTAATAACTGTTATTATTATGCTTAATACTATTATTATTATCCCTATAACTGTTATTATTATTCTTGTTACTATTATTATTATCCCTACTACCCTTGTCTTTATCCTTATTACTATTATTATTATCGCTATAACTGTTATTATTATGCTTAATACTATTATTATTAACGCTATAACTGTTATTATTATTCTTGTTACTATTATTATTATCCCTATTCCTCTTTTCTTTCTCCTTATAACTATTATAATTATCCTTATTATTATTATTATTATCGCTATAACTGTTATTATTATTATTAATACTATTATTATTATCGCTGTAACTGTTATTATTATTCTTATTACTATTATTATTATCGCTATAACTGTTATTATTATGCTTATTCTATTGTTACTATCCGTATTACTCTTGCCTTTACCCTAATAACTATTATTATTATCGCTATAACTGTTATTATTATCCTTAATACTATTATTATTATCGCTATAACTGTTATTATTATTCTTATTACTATTATTTTTATCCCTATTCCTCTTGTCTTTCTCCTTATAACTATTATTATTATCGCTATAACTGTTATTATTATCCTTAATACTATTATTATTATCGCTATAACTGTTATTATTATTCTTATTACTATTATTATTATCGCTTTTACTGTTATTATTATTCTTATTACTATTACTATTATCCCTATTCCTCTTGTCTTTATCCTTATAACTATTATTATTATCCTCTTTATTATTATTATTATCGCTATAACTGTTATTATTATCCTTATTATTATTATTATTTTCGCTATAACTGTTGTTATTATTCTTGTTACTATTTTTATTATCCCTATTCCTCTTGTCTTTCTCCTGATATCTATTATTATTATCGTTAACACTGTTATTATTATACTTAATACTATTATTATTATCACTATAACTGTTATTATTATTCCTATTACTATTATTATTATCGCTTTAACTGTTATTATTATTCTTATTACTATTATTATTATCGCTATAACTGTTATTATTATTCCTATTACTATTATTATTATCGCTTTAACTGTTATTATTATTCTTATTACTATTATTATTATCGCTATAACTGTTATTATTATTGTTATTACTATTATTATTATCGCTATAACTGTTATTATTATGCTTATTCTATTGTTACTATCCGTATTACTCTTCCCTTTATCCTTATAACTATTATTATTATCGCTATAACTGTTATTATTATCCTTAATACTATTATTATTATCGCTATAACTGTTATTATTATTCTTGTTACTATTATTATTATCCCTATTCCTGTTGTCTCTCTCCTTATAACTATTATTATTATCGCTATAACTGTTATTATTATCCTTAATACTATTATTATTATCGCTGTAACTGTTATTATTATGTTTATTCTATTGTTACTATCCGTATTACTCTTGCCTTTATCATTATAACTATTATTATTATCGCTATAACTGTTATTATTATTCTTATTACTATTACTATTATCCCTATTCCTCTTGTATTTATCCTTATAACTATTATTATTATCCTTATTATGATTATTATTATCGCTACAACTGTTATTATTATGCTTAATACTATTATTATTATCCCTATAACTGTTATTATTATTCTTGTTACTATTATTATTATCCCTACTACCCTTGTCTTTATCCTTATTACTATTATTATTATCGCTATAACTGTTATTATTATGCTTAATACTATTATTATTAACGCTATAACTGTTATTATTATTCTTGTTACTATTATTATTATCCCTATTCCTCTTTTCTTTCTCCTTATAACTATTATAATTATCCTTATTATTATTATTATTATCGCTATAACTGTTATTATTATGCTTAATACTATTATTATTATCGCTGTAACTGTTATTATTATTCTTATTACTATTATTATTATCGCTATAACTGTTATTATTATGCTTATTCTATTGTTACTATCCGTATTACTCTTGCCTTTACCCTAATAACTATTATTATTATCGCTATAACTGTTATTATTATCCTTAATACTATTATTATTATCGCTATAACTGTTATTATTATTCTTATTACTATTATTATTATCCCTATTCCTCTTGTCTTTCTCCTTATAACTATTATTATTATCGCTATAACTGTTATTATTATCCTTAATACTATTATTATTATCGCTATAACTGTTATTATTATTCTTATTACTATTATTATTATCGCTTTAACTGTTATTATTATGCTTAATACTATTATTATTATCGCTATAACTGTTATTATTATCCTGAATACTATTGTTATTATCAGTATAACTGTTATTATTATTCTTATTACTATTGTTACTATCCGTATTATTCTTGTCTTTATCCTTATAACTATTATTATTATCGCTATAACTGTTATTATTATTCTTGTTACTATTATTACTGTCCGTCTTACTCTTGCCTTTATCCTTAGTACTATTATTATTATCGCTATATATGTTATTATTATTCTTGTTACTATTATTATTATCCCTATTCCTCTTGCCTTTATCCTTATAACTATTATTATTATCCTTATTACTATTATTATTATCTCTATAACTGCTCTTATTATCATTCCTACTGTTATTATTATCGCAATAACTGTTATTATTATTCTTATTACTATTATTATTATCCCTACTACCCTTGCCTTTATCCTTATTACTATTATTATAATCGCTATAACTGTTATTATTATCCTTAATACTATTATTATTATCGCTATAACTGTTATTATTATTCTTGTTACTATTATTATTATCCCTATTCCTCTTGTCTTTCCCCTTATAACTATTATTATTATCGCTATAACTGTTATTATTATCCTTAATACTATTATTATTATCAGTATAACTGTTATTATTATTCTTATTACTATTGTTACTATCCGTATTATTCTTGTCTTTATCCTTATAACTATTATTATTATCGCTATAACTGTTATTATTATGCTTAATACTATTATTATTAACGCTATAACTGTTATTATTATTCTTGTTACTATTATTATTATCCCTATTCCTCTTTTCTTTCTCCTTATAACTATTATAATTATCCTTATTATTATTATTATTATCGCTATAACTGTTATTATTATGCTTAATACTATTATTATTATCGCTGTAACTGTTATTATTATGCTTATTCTATTGTTACTATCCCTATTACTCTTGTCTATATCCGTATAACTATTATTATTATCCTTAATACTATTATTATTATCGCTATAACTGTTATTATTATTCTTGTTACTATTATTACTGTCCGTATTACTCTTGCCTTTATCCTTAATACTATTATTATTATCGCTATAACTGTTATTATTATTCTTGTTACTATTATTATTATCACTATTCCTCTTGTCTTTATCCTTATAACTATTATTATTATCCTTATTACTATTATTATTATCGCGTTAACTGTTGTTATTATTCTTGTTACTATTTTTATTATCCCTATTCCTCTTGTCTTTCTCCTTATAACTAATATTATTATCGCTATAACTGTTATTATTATGCTTACTCTATTGTTACTATCCCTATTACTCTTGTCTTCATCCTTATAACTATATTGTTATCCTTATTACTATTATTATTATCTCTATAACTGCTCTTATTATCATTCCTACTGTTATTATTAACGCTATAACTGTTATTATTATCCTTATTACTATTATTATTATCGCTATAACTGTTATTATTATTCTTATTACTATTACTATTATCCCTATTCCTCTTGTCTTTATCCTTATAACTATTATTATTATCCTTATTATTATTTTTATTATTATCGCTATAACTGTTATTATTATCCTTATTTCTATTATTATTATCGCTATAACTGTTATTATTATGCTTATTCTATTGTTACTATCCCTATTACTCTTGTCTATATCCTTATAACTATTATTATTATCCTTAATACTATTATTATTATCGCTATAACTGTTATTATTATTCTTGTTACTATTATTATTATCGCTATAACTGTTATTATTATTCCTATTACTATTATTATTATCGCTTTAACTGTTATTATTATTCTTATTACTATTATTATTAATATCGCTATAACGGTTATTATTATTCCTATTACTATTATTATTATCGCTTTAACTGTTATTATTATTCTTATTACTATTATTATTATCGCCATAACTGTTATTATTATTCTTATTGCTATTACTATTATCCCTATTCCTCTTGTCTTTCTCCTTATAACTATTATTATTATCGCTATAACTGTTATTATTATCCTTCATACTATTATTATTATCGCTATAACTGTTATTATTATTCTTGTTACTATTATTATTATCCAGATTCCTCTTTTCTTTCTCCTTATAACTATTATAATTATCCTTATTATTATTATTATTATCGCTATAACTGTTATTATTATGCTTAATACTATTATTATTATCGCTGTAACTGTTATTATTATTCTTGTTACTATTATTATTATCGCTATAACTGTTATTATTATGCTTATTCTATTGTTACTATCCGTATTACTCTTGCCTTTATCCTTATAACTATTATTATTATCGCTATAACTGTTATTATTATCCTTAATACTATTATTATTATCGCTATAACTGTTATTATTATTCTTGTTACTATTATTATTATCCCTATTCCTCTTGTCTCTCTCCTTATAACTATTATTATTATCGCTATAACTGTTATTATTATCCTTAATACTATTATTATTATCGCTATAACTGTTATTATTCTTGTTATTACTATTATTATTATCGCTATAACTGTTATTATTATGCTTATTCTATTGTTACTATCCGTATTACTCTTCCCTTTATCCTTATAACTATTATTATTATCGCTATAACTGTTATTATTATCCTTATTACTATTACTATTATCCCTATTCCTCTTGTATTTATCCTTATAACTATTATTATTATCCTTATTATGATTATTATTATCGCTACAACTGTTATTATTATCCTTATTACTATTATTATTCTCGCTATAGCTGTTATTATTATGCTTATTCTATTGTTACTATCTCTATTACTCTTGTCTTTCTCCTTATAACTATTATTATTATCCTTATTATTATTATTATTATCGCTATAACTGTTACTATTATTCTTGTCACTATTATTATTATCCCTATTCCTCTTGTCTTTCTCCTTATAACTATTATTATTATCGCTATAACTGTTATTATTATCCTTAATACTATTATTATTATCAGTATAACTGTTATTATTATTCTTATTACTATTGTTACTATCCGTATTATTCTTGTCTTTATCCTTATAACTATTATTATTATCGCTAATAACTGTTATTATTATGCTTAATACTATTATTATTATCCCTATAACTGTTATTATTATCCTTGTTATTATTATTATTATCGCTATAACGGTTATTATTATTCTTGTTACTATTATTACTGTCCGTATTACTCTTGCCTTTATCCTTAATACTATTATTATTATCGCTATAACTGTTATTATTATTCTTGTTACTATTATTATTATCCCTATTCCTCTTGTCTTTCTCCTTATAATTATTATTATTATCCTTATTATTATTATTATTATCGCTATAACTGTTGTTATTATTCTTATTACTATTGTTGCTATCCGTATTACTCTTGTCTTTATCCATATAACTATTATTATTAATCCTTATTACTATTATTATTATCGCTATAACTGTTATTATTATTCTTATTACTATTGTTACTATCCGTATTACTCTTGTCTTTATCCTTATAACTATTATTATTATCGCTAATAACTGTTATTATTATCCTTATTATTATTATTATTATCGCTATAACTGTTATTATTATCCTTATTACTATTATTATTATCGCTATAACTGTTATTATTATTCTTGTTACTATTATTATTATCCCTACTACCCTTGTCTTTATCCTTATTACTATTATTATTATCGCTATAACTGTTATTATTATGCTTAATACTATTATTATTATCGTTATAACTGTTATTATTATCCTGAATACTATTGTTATTATCAGTATAACTGTTATTATTATTCTTATTACTATTGTTACTATCCGTATTATTCTTGTCGTTATCCTTATAACTATTATTATTATCGCTATAACTGTTATTATTATTCTTGTTACTATTATTACTGTCCGTCTTACTCTTGCCTTTATCCTTAGTACTATTATTATTATCGCTATATATGTTATTATTATTCTTGTTACTCTTATTATTATCCCTATTCCTCTTGCCTTTATCCTTATAACTATTATTATTATCTCTATAACTGCTCTTATTATCATTCCTACTGTTATTATTATCGCAATAACTGTTATTATTATTCTTATTACTATTATTATTATCCCTACTACCCTTGCCTTTATCCTTATTACTATTATTATAATCGCTATAACTGTTATTATTATCCTTAATACTATTATTATTATCGCTATAACTGTTATTATTATTCTTGTTACTATTATTATTATCCCTATTCCTCTTGTCTTTCCCCTTATAACTATTATTATTATCGCTATAACTGTTATTATTATCCTTAATACTATTATTATTATCAGTATAACTGTTATTATTATTCTTATTACTATTGTTACTATCCGTATTATTCTTGTCTTTATCCTTATAACTATTATTATTATCGCTATAACTGTTATTATTATGCTTAATACTATTATTATTAACGCTATAACTGTTATTATTATTCTTGTTACTATTATTATTATCCCTATTCCTCTTTTCTTTCTCCTTATAACTATTATAATTATCCTTATTATTATTATTATTATCGCTATAACTGTTATTATTATGCTTAATACTATTATTATTATCGCTGTAACTGTTATTATTATTCTTATTACTATTATTATTATCGCTATAACTGTTATTATTATTGTTATTACTATTATTATTATCGCTATAACTGTTATTATTATGCTTATTCTATTGTTACTATCCGTATTACTCTTCCCTTTATCCTTATAACTATTATTATTATCGCTATAACTGTTATTATTATCCTTATACTATTATTATTATCGCTATAACTGTTATTATTATTCTTGTTACTATTATTATTATCCCTATTCCTCTTGTCTCTCTCCTTATAACTATTATTATTATCGCTATAACTGTTATTATTATCCTTAATACTATTATTATTATCGCTGTAACTGTTATTATTATGTTTATTCTATTGTTACTATCCGTATTACTCTTGCCTTTATCATTATAACTATTATTATTATCGCTATAACTGTTATTATTATTCTTATTACTATTACTATTATCCCTATTCCTCTTGTATTTATCCTTATAACTATTATTATTATCCTTATTATGATTATTATTATCGCTACAACTGTTATTATTATCCTTATTACTATTATTATTCTCGCTATAACTGTTATTATTATGCTTATTCTATTGTTACTATCTCTATTACTCTTGTCTTTCTCCTTATAACTATTATTATTATCCTTATTATTATTATTATTATCGCTATAACTGTTACTATTATTCTTGTCACTATTATTATTATCCCTATTCCTCTTGTCTTTCTCCTTATAACTATTATTATTATCGCTATAACTGTTATTATTATCCTTAATACTATTATTATTATCAGTATAACTGTTATTATTATTCTTATTACTATTGTTACTATCCGTATTATTCTTGTCTTTATCCTTATAACTATTATTATTATCGCTAATAACTGTTATTATTATGCTTAATACTATTATTATTATCCCTATAACTGTTATTATTATTCTTGTTACTATTATTATTATCCCTACTACCCTTGTCTTTATCCTTATTACTATTATTATTATCGCTATAACTGTTATTATTATGCTTAATACTATTATTATTAACGCTATAACTGTTATTATTATTCTTGTTACTATTATTATTATCCCTATTCCTCTTTTCTTTCTCCTTATAACTATTATAATTATCCTTATTATTATTATTATTATCGCTATAACTGTTATTATTATGCTTAATACTATTATTATTATCGCTGTAACTGTTATTATTATTCTTATTACTATTATTATTATCGCTATAACTGTTATTATTATGCTTATTCTATTGTTACTATCCGTATTACTCTTGCCTTTACCCTAATAACTATTATTATTATCGCTATAACTGTTATTATTATCCTTAATACTATTATTATTATCGCTATAACTGTTATTATTATTCTTATTACTATTATTATTATCGCTATAACTGTTATTATTATTCTTATTACTATTATTATTATCCCTATTCCTCTTGTCTTTCTCCTTATAACTATTATTATTATCGCTATAACTGTTATTATTATCCTTAATACTATTATTATTATCGCTATAACTGTTATTATTATTCTTATTACTATTATTATTATCGCTTTAACTGTTATTATTATTCTTATTACTATTACTATTATCCCTATTCCTCTTGTCTTTATCCTTATAACTATTATTATTATCCTCTTTATTATTATTATTATCGCTATAACTGTTATTATTATCCTTATTATTATTATTATTTTCGCTATAACTGTTGTTATTATTCTTGTTACTATTTTTATTATCCCTATTCCTCTTGTCTTTCTCCTGATATCTACTATTATTATCGTTAACACTGTTATTATTATACTTAATACTATTATTATTATCACTATAACTGTTATTATTATTCCTATTACTATTATTATTATCGCTTTAACTGTTATTATTATTCTTATTACTATTATTATTATCGCTATAACTGTTATTATTATCCTTAATACTATTATTATTATCGCTATAACTGTTATTATTATTCCTATTACTATTATTATTATCGCTTTAACTGTTATTATTATTCTTATTACTATTATTATTAATATCGCTATAACTGTTATTATTATTCCTATTACTATTATTATTATCGCTTTAACTGTTATTATTATTCTTATTACTATTATTATTATCGCCATAACTGTTATTATTATTCTTATTGCTATTATTATTATCGCTATAACTGTTATTATTATTATCCTTATTATTATTATTATTATTATCGCTATAACTGTTATTATTATCCTTATTTCTATTATTATTATCGCTATAACTGTTATTATTATTCTTATTACTATTACTATTATCCCTATACCACTTGTCTTTATCCTTATAACTATTATTATTATCCTTATTATTATTATTATTATCGCTATAACTGTTATTATTATCCTTATTACTATTATTCTTATCGCTATGACTGTTATTATTATGCTTATTCTATTGTTACTATACCTATTACTCTTGTCTATATCCTTATAACTATTATTATTATCCTTATTACTATTATTATTATCTCTATAACTGCTCTTATTATCATTCCTACTGTTATTATTATCGCTATAACTGTTACTATTAATCTTATTACTATTATCATTATCCTTAATACTATTATTATTATCGCTACAACTGTTATTATTATTCTTGTTACTATTATTATTATCCTTAATACTATTATTATTATCAGTATAACTGTTATTATTATTCTTATTACTATTTCTATTATCCCTATTCCTCTTGTCTTTATCATTATAACTATTATTATTATTCTTATTATTATTATTATTATTTTCGATATAACTGTTATTATTATTCTTATTACTATTACTATTATCCCCATTCCTCTTGTCTTTATCCTTATAACTATTATTATTATCCTCATTATTATTATTATTATCGCTATAACTGTTATTATTATCCTCATTATTATTATTATTATCGCTATAACTGTTATTATTATCCTTATTACTATTATTATTATCGCTATAACTGTTATTATTATGCTTATTCTATTGTTACTATCCCTATTACTCTTGTCTATATCCGTATAACTATTATTATTATCCTTAATACTATTATTATTATCGCTATAACTGTTATTATTATTCTTGTTACTATTATTATTATCACTATTCCTCTTGTCTTTATCCTTATAACTATTATTATTATCCTTATTACTATTATTATTATCGCGTTAACTGTTGTTATTATTCTTGTTACTATTTTTATTATCCCTATTCCTCTTGTCTTTCTCCTTATAACTAGTATTATTATCGCTATAACTGTTATTATTATGCTTACTCTATTGTTACTATCCCTATTACTCTTGTCTTCATCCTTATAACTATATTGTTATCCTTATTACTATTATTATTATCTCTATAACTGCTCTTATTATCATTCCTACTGTTATTATTAACGCTATAACTGTTATTATTATCCTTATTACTATTATTATTATCGCTATAACTGTTATTATTATTCTTATTACTATTACTATTATCCCTATTCCTCTTGTCTTTATCCTTATAACTATTATTATTATCCTTATTATTATTTTTATTATTATCGCTATAACTGTTATTATTATCCTTATTTCTATTATTATTATCGCTATAACTGTTATTATTATGCTTATTCTATTGTTACTATCCCTATTACTCTTGTCTATATCCTTATAACTATTATTATTATCCTTAATACTATTATTATTATCGCTATAACTGTTATTATTATTCTTGTTACTATTATTATTATCGCTATAACTGTTATTATTATTCCTATTACTATTATTATTATCGCTTTAACTGTTATTATTATTCTTATTACTATTATTATTAATATCGCTATAACTGTTATTATTATTCCTATTACTATTATTATTATCGCTTTAACTGTTATTATTATTCTTATTACTATTATTATTATCGCCATAACTGTTATTATTATTCTTATTGCTATTACTATTATCCCTATTCCTCTTGTCTTTCTCCTTATAACTATTATTATTATCGCTATAACTGTTATTATTATCCTTCATACTATTATTATTATCGCTATAACTGTTATTATTATTCTTGTTACTATTATTATTATCCAGATTCCTCTTTTCTTTCTCCTTATAACTATTATAATTATCCTTATTATTATTATTATTATCGCTATAACTGTTATTATTATGCTTAATACTATTATTATTATCGCTGTAACTGTTATTATTATTCTTGTTACTATTATTATTATCGCTATAACTGTTATTATTATGCTTATTCTATTGTTACTATCCGTATTACTCTTGCCTTTATCCTTATAACTATTATTATTATCGCTATAACTGTTATTATTATCCTTAATACTATTATTATTATCGCTATAACTGTTATTATTATTCTTGTTACTATTATTATTATCCCTATTCCTCTTGTCTCTCTCCTTATAACTATTATTATTATCGCTATAACTGTTATTATTATCCTTAATACTATTATTATTATCGCTATAACTGTTATTATTCTTGTTATTACTATTATTATTATCGCTATAACTGTTATTATTATGCTTATTCTATTGTTACTATCCGTATTACTCTTCCCTTTATCCTTATAACTATTATTATTATCGCTATAACTGTTATTATTATCCTTAATACTATTATTATTATCACTATAAGTGTTATTATTTTTCTTGTTACTATTATTATTATCCCTATTCCTCTTGTCTTTCTCCTTATAACTATTATTATTATCGCTATAACTGTTATTATTATCCTTAATACTATTATTATTATCGCTGTAACTGTTATTATTATGTTTATTCTATTGTTACTATCCGTATTACTCTTGCCTTTCTCCTTATAACTATTATTATTATCCTTATTATTATTATTATTATCGCTATAACTGTTACTATTATTCTTGTTACTATTATTATTATCCCTATTCCTCTTGTCTTTCTCCTTATGACTATTATTATTATCCTTATTATTATTATTATTATCGCTATAACTGTTATTATTATTCTTGTTTCTATTATTATTATCGCTATAACTGTTATTATTATTATTATCGCTATAACTGTTATTATTATTCTTATTACTATTACTATTATCCCTATTCCTCTTGTATTTATCCTTATAACTATTATTATTATCCTTATTATTATTATTATTATCGCTACAACTGTTATTATTATCCTTATTACTATTATTATTCTCGCTATAACTGTTATTATTATGCTTATTCTATTGTTACTATCCGTATTACTCTTGTCTTTATCCATATAACTATTATTATTAATCCTTATTACTATTGTTATTATCGCTATAACTGTTATTATTATTCTTTTTACTTTTACTATTATCCCTATTCCTCTTGTATTTATCCTTTTAACTATTATTATTATCCTTATTATTATTATTATTATCGCTATAACGGTTATTATTATTCTTGTTACTATTATTACTGTCCGTATTACTCTTGCCTTTATCCTTAATACTATTATTATTATCGCTATAACTGTTATTATTATTCTTGTTACTATTATTATTATCCCTATTCCTCTTGTCTTTCTCCTTATAATTATTATTATTATCCTTATTATTATTATTATTATCGCTATACACTGTTGTTATTATTCTTATTACTATTGTTGCTATCCGTATTACTCTTGTCTTTATCCATATAACTATTATTATTAATCCTTATTACTATTATTATTATCGCTATAACTGTTATTATTATTCTTATTACTATTGTTACTATCCGTATTACTCTTGTCTTTATCCTTATAACTATTATTATTATCGCTAATAACTGTTATTATTATCCTTATTATTATTATTATTATCGCTATAACTGTTATTATTATTCTTATTACTATTGTTGCTATCCGTATTACTCTTGTCTTTACCCATATAACTATTATTATTAATCCTTATTATTATTATTATTATCGCTATAACTGTTATTATTATCCTTATTACTATTATTATTATCGCTATAACTGTTATTATTATTCTTGTTACTATTATTATTATCGCTATAACTGTTATTATTATTCTTATTACTATTGTTACTATCCGTATCGCTCTTGTCTTAATCCATATAACTATTATTATTAATCCTTAATACTATTATTATTATCCCTATAACTGTTATTATTATTCTTGTTACTATTATTATTATCCCTACTACCCTTGTCTTTATCCTTATTACTATTATTATTATCGCTATAACTGTTATTATTATGCTTAATACTATTATTATTATCGCTATAACTGTTATTATTATCCTGAATACTATTGTTATTATCAGTATAACTGTTATTATTATTCTTATTACTATTGTTACTATCCGTATTATTCTTGTCTTTATCCTTATAACTATTATTATTATCGCTATAACTGTTATTATTATCCTTAATACTATTATTATTATCAGTATAACTGTTATTATTATTCTTATTACTATTGTTACTATCCGTATTATTCTTGTCTTTATCCTTATAACTATTATTATTATCGCTAATAACTGTTATTATTATGCTTAATACTATTATTATTATCCCTATAACTGTTATTATTATTCTTGTTACTATTATTATTATCCCTACTACCCTTGTCTTTATCCTTATTACTATTATTATTATCGCTATAACTGTTATTATTATGCTTAATACTATTATTATTAACGCTATAACTGTTATTATTATTCTTGTTACTATTATTATTATCCCTATTCCTCTTTTCTTTCTCCTTATAACTATTATAATTATCCTTATTATTATTATTATTATCGCTATAACTGTTATTATTATGCTTAATACTATTATTATTATCGCTGTAACTGTTATTATTATTCTTATTACTATTATTATAATCGCTATAACTGTTATTATTATCCTTAATACTATTATTATTATCGCTATAACTGTTATTATTATTCTTGTTACTATTATTATTATCCCTATTCCTCTTGTCTTTCCCCTTATAACTATTATTATTATCGCTATAACTGTTATTATTATCCTTAATACTATTATTATTATCAGTATAACTGTTATTATTATTCTTATTACTATTGTTACCTATCCGTATTATTCTTGTCTTTATCCTTATAACTATTATTATTATCGCTAATAACTGTTATTATTATGCTTAATACTATTATTATTATCCCTATAACTGTTATTATTATTCTTGTTACTATTATTATTATCCCTACTACCCTTGTCTTTATCCTTATTACTATTATTATTATCGCTATAACTGTTATTATTATGCTTAATACTATTATTATTAACGCTATAACTGTTATTATTATTCTTGTTACTATTATTATTATCCCTATTCCTCTTTTCTTTCTCCTTATAACTATTATAATTATTCTTATTATTATTATTATTATCGCTATAACTGTTATTATTATGCTTAATACTATTATTATTATCGCTGTAACTGTTATTATTATTCTTATTACTATTATTATTATCGCTATAACTGTTATTATTATTGTTATTACTATTATTATTATCGCTATAACTGTTATTATTATGCTTATTCTATTGTTACTATCCGTATTACTCTTCCCTTTATCCTTATAACTATTATTATTATCGCTATAACTGTTATTATTATCCTTAATACTATTATTATTATCGCTATAACTGTTATTATTATTCCTGTTACTATTATTATTATCCCTATTCCTCTTGTCTCTCTCCTTATAACTATTATTATTATCGCTATAACTGTTATTATTATCCTTAATACTATTATTATTATCGCTGTAACTGTTATTATTATGTTTATTCTATTGTTACTATCCGTATTACTCTTGCCTTTATCATTATAACTATTATTATTATCGCTATAACTGTTATTATTATTCTTATTACTATTACTATTATCCCTATTCCTCTTGTATTTATCCTTATAACTATTATTATTATCCTTATTATGATTATTATTATCGCTACAACTGTTATTATTATCATTATTACTATTATTATTCTCGCTATAACTGTTATTATTATGCTTATTCTATTGTTACTATCTCTATTACTCTTGTCTTTCTCCTTATAACTATTATTATTATCCTTATTATTATTATTATTATCGCTATAACTGTTACTATTATTCTTGTCACTATTATTATTATCCCTATTCCTCTTGTCTTTCTCCTTATAACTATTATTATTATCGCTATAACTGTTATTATTATCCTTAATACTATTATTATTATCAGTATAACTGTTATTATTATTCTTATTACTATTGTTACTATCCGTATTATTCTTGTCTTTATCCTTATAACTATTATTATTATCGCTAATAACTGTTATTATTATGCTTAATACTATTAATATTATCCCTATAACTGTTATTATTATTCTTGTTACTATTATTATTATCCCTACTACCCTTGTCTTTATCCTTATTACTATTATTATTATCGCTATAACTGTTATTATTATGCTTAATACTATTATTATTAACGCTATAACTGTTATTATTATTCTTGTTACTATTATTATTATCCCTATTCCTCTTTTCTTTCTCCTTATAACTATTATAATTATCCTTATTATTATTATTATTATCGCTATAACTGTTATTATTATGCTTAATACTATTATTATTATCGCTGTAACTGTTATTATTATTCTTATTACTATTATTATTATCGCTATAACTGTTATTATTATGCTTATTCTATTGTTACTATCCGTATTACTCTTGCCTTTACCCTAATAACTATTATTATTATCGCTATAACTGTTATTATTATCCTTAATACTATTATTATTATCGCTATAACTGTTATTATTATTCTTATTACTATTATTATTATCCCTATTCCTCTTGTCTTTCTCCTTATAACTATTATTATTATCGCTATAACTGTTATTATTATCCTTAATACTATTATTATTATCGCTATAACTGTTATTATTATTCTTATTACTATTATTATTATCGCTTTAACTGTTATTATTATTCTTATTACTATTACTATTATCCCTATTCCTCTTGTCTTTATCCTTATAACTATTATTATTATCCTCTTTATTATTATTATTATCGCTAGAACTGTTATTATTATCCTTATTATTATTATTATTTTCGCTATAACTGTTGTTATTATTCTTGTTACTATTTTTATTATCCCTATTCCTCTTGTCTTTCTCCTGATATCTATTATTCTTATCGTTAACACTGTTATTATTATACTTAATACTATTATTATTATCACTATAACTGTTATTATTATTCTTGTTACTATTATTATTATCCCTACTACCCTTGTCTTTATCCTTATTACTATTATTATTATCGCTATAACTGTTATTATTATGCTTAATACTATTATTATTAACGCTATAACTGTTATTATTATTCTTGTTACTATTATTATTATCCCTATTCCTCTTTTCTTTCTCCTTATAACTATTATAATTATCCTTATTATTATTATTATTATCGCTATAACTGTTATTATTATGCTTAATACTATTATTATTATCGCTGTAACTGTTATTATTATTCTTATTACTATTATTATAATCGCTATAACTGTTATTATTATCCTTAATACTATTATTATTATCGCTATAACTGTTATTATTATTCTTGTTACTATTATTATTATCCCTATTCCTCTTGTCTTTCCCCTTATAACTATTATTATTATCGCTATAACTGTTATTATTATCCTTAATACTATTATTATTATCAGTATAACTGTTATTATTATTCTTATTACTATTGTTACTATCCGTATTATTCTTGTCTTTATCCTTATAACTATTATTATTATCGCTAATAACTGTTATTATTATGCTTAATACTATTATTATTATCCCTATAACTGTTATTATTATTCTTGTTACTATTATTATTATCCCTACTACCCTTGTCTTTATCCTTATTACTATTATTATTATCGCTATAACTGTTATTATTATGCTTAATACTATTATTATTAACGCTATAACTGTTATTATTATTCTTGTTACTATTATTATTATCCCTATTCCTCTTTTCTTTCTCCTTATAACTATTATAATTATTCTTATTATTATTATTATTATCGCTATAACTGTTATTATTATGCTTAATACTATTATTATTATCGCTGTAACTGTTATTATTATTCTTATTACTATTATTATTATCGCTATAACTGTTATTATTATGCTTAATACTATTATTATTATCGCTATAACTGTTATTATTATCCTGAATACTATTGTTATTATCAGTATAACTGTTATTATTATTCTTATTACTATTGTTACTATCCGTATTATTCTTGTCTTTATCCTTATAACTATTATTATTATCGCTATAACTGTTATTATTATCCTTAATACTATTATTATTATCAGTATAACTGTTATTATTATTCTTATTACTATTGTTACTATCCGTATTATTCTTGTCTTTATCCTTATAACTATTATTATTATCGCTAATAACTGTTATTATTATGCTTAATACTATTACTATTATCCCTATAACTGTTATTATTATTCTTGTTACTATTATTATTATCCCTACTACCCTTGTCTTTATCCTTATTACTATTATTATTATCGCTATAACTGTTATTATTATGCTTAATACTATTATTATTAACGCTATAACTGTTATTATTATTCTTGTTACTATTATTATTATCCCTATTCCTCTTTTCTTTCTCCTTATAACTATTATAATTATCCTTATTATTATTATTATTATCGCTATAACTGTTATTATTATGCTTAATACTATTATTATTATCGCTGTAACTGTTATTATTATTCTTATTACTATTATTATAATCGCTATAACTGTTATTATTATCCTTAATACTATTATTATTATCGCTATAACTGTTATTATTATTCTTGTTACTATTATTATTATCCCTATTCCTCTTGTCTTTCCCCTTATAACTATTATTATTATCGCTATAACTGTTATTATTATCCTTAATACTATTATTATTATCAGTATAACTGTTATTATTATTCTTATTACTATTGTTACTATCCGTATTATTCTTGTCTTTATCCTTATAACTATTATTATTATCGCTAATAACTGTTATTATTATGCTTAATACTATTATTATTATCCCTATAACTGTTATTATTATTCTTGTTACTATTATTATTATCCCTACTACCCTTGTCTTTATCCTTATTACTATTATTATTATCGCTATAACTGTTATTATTATGCTTAATACTATTATTATTAACGCTATAACTGTTATTATTATTCTTGTTACTATTATTATTATCCCTATTCCTCTTTTCTTTCTCCTTATAACTATTATAATTATTCTTATTATTATTATTATTATCGCTATAACTGTTATTATTATGCTTAATACTATTATTATTATCGCTGTAACTGTTATTATTATTCTTATTACTATTATTATTATCGCTATAACTGTTATTATTATTGTTATTACTATTATTATTATCGCTATAACTGTTATTATTATGCTTATTCTATTGTTACTATCCGTATTACTCTTCCCTTTATCCTTATAACTATTATTATTATCGCTATAACTGTTATTATTATCCTTAATACTATTATTATTATCGCTATAACTGTTATTATTATTCCTGTTACTATTATTATTATCCCTATTCCTCTTGTCTCTCTCCTTATAACTATTATTATTATCGCTATAACTGTTATTATTATCCTTAATACTATTATTATTATCGCTGTAACTGTTATTATTATGTTTATTCTATTGTTACTATCCGTATTACTCTTGCCTTTATCATTATAACTATTATTATTATCGCTATAACTGTTATTATTATTCTTATTACTATTACTATATCCCTATTCCTCTTGTATTTATCCTTATAACTATTATTATTATCCTTATTATGATTATTATTATCGCTACAACTGTTATTATTATCATTATTACTATTATTATTCTCGCTATAACTGTTATTATTATGCTTATTCTATTGTTACTATCTCTATTACTCTTGTCTTTCTCCTTATAACTATTATTATTATCCTTATTATTATTATTATTATCGCTATAACTGTTACTATTATTCTTGTCACTATTATTATTATCCCTATTCCTCTTGTCTTTCTCCTTATAACTATTATTATTATCGCTATAACTGTTATTATTATCCTTAATACTATTATTATTATCAGTATAACTGTTATTATTATTCTTATTACTATTGTTACTATCCGTATTATTCTTGTCTTTATCCTTATAACTATTATTATTATCGCTAATAACTGTTATTATTATGCTTAATACTATTAATATTATCCCTATAACTGTTATTATTATTCTTGTTACTATTATTATTATCCCTACTACCCTTGTCTTTATCCTTATTACTATTATTATTATCGCTATAACTGTTATTATTATGCTTAATACTATTATTATTAACGCTATAACTGTTATTATTATTCTTGTTACTATTATTATTATCCCTATTCCTCTTTTCTTTCTCCTTATAACTATTATAATTATCCTTATTATTATTATTATTATCGCTATAACTGTTATTATTATGCTTAATACTATTATTATTATCGCTGTAACTGTTATTATTATTCTTATTACTATTATTATTATCGCTATAACTGTTATTATTATGCTTATTCTATTGTTACTATCCGTATTACTCTTGCCTTTACCCTAATAACTATTATTATTATCGCTATAACTGTTATTATTATCCTTAATACTATTATTATTATCGCTATAACTGTTATTATTATTCTTATTACTATTATTATTATCCCTATTCCTCTTGTCTTTCTCCTTATAACTATTATTATTATCGCTATAACTGTTATTATTATCCTTAATACTATTATTATTATCGCTATAACTGTTATTATTATTCTTATTACTATTATTATTATCGCTTTAACTGTTATTATTATTCTTATTACTATTACTATTATCCCTATTCCTCTTGTCTTTATCCTTATAACTATTATTATTATCCTCTTTATTATTATTATTATCGCTATAACTGTTATTATTATCCTTATTATTATTATTATTTTCGCTATAACTGTTGTTATTATTCTTGTTACTATTTTTATTATCCCTATTCCTCTTGTCTTTCTCCTGATATCTATTATTCTTATCGTTAACACTGTTATTATTATACTTAATACTATTATTATTATCACTATAACTGTTATTATTATTCCTATTACTATTATTATTATCGCTTTAACTGTTATTATTATTCTTATTACTATTATTATTATCGCTATAACTGTTATTATTATCCTTAATACTATTATTATTATCGCTATAACTGTTATTATTATTCCTATTACTATTATTATTATCGCTTTAACTGTTATTATTATTCTTATTACTATTATTATTAATATCGCTATAACTGTTATTATTATTCCTATTACTATTATTATTATCGCTTTAACTGTTATTATTATTCTTATTACTATTATTATTATCGCCATAACTGTTATTATTATTCTTATTGCTATTACTATTATCCCTATTCCTCTTGTCTTTATCCTTATATCTATTATTATTATTATTATTATTATCGCTATAACTGTTATTATTATCCTTATTACTATTATTATTATCGCTATAACTGTTATTATTATTATCCTTATTATTATTATTATTATTATCGCTATAACTGTTATTATTATCCTTATTTCTATTATTATTATCGCTATAACTGTTATTATTATTCTTATTACTATTACTATTATCCCTATACCACTTTTCTTTCTCCTTATAACTATTATAATTATCCTTATTATTATTATCGCTATAACTGTTATTATTATGCTTAATACTATTATTATTATTCTTGTTACTATTATTATTATCCCTATTCCTCTTGTCTTTCTCCTTATAACTATTATTATTATCGCTATAACTGTTATTATTATCCTTCATACTATTATTATTATCGCTATAACTGTTATTATTATTCTTGTTACTATTATTATTATCCAGATTCCTCTTTTCTTTCTCCTTATAACTATTATAATTATCCTTATTATTATTATTATTATCGCTATAACTGTTATTATTATGCTTAATACTATTATTATTATCGCTGTAACTGTTATTATTATTCTTGTTACTATTATTATTATCGCTATAACTGTTATTATTATGCTTATTCTATTGTTACTATCCGTATTACTCTTGCCTTTATCCTTATAACTATTATTATTATCGCTATAACTGTTATTATTATCCTTAATACTATTATTATTATCGCTATAACTGTTATTATTATTCTTGTTACTATTATTATTATCCCTATTCCTCTTGTCTCTCTCCTTATAACTATTATTATTATCGCTATAACTGTTATTATTATCAGTATAACTGTTACTATTATTCTTATTACTATTGTTACTATCCGTATTATTCTTGTCTTTATCCTTATAACTATTATTATTATCGCTAATAACTGTTATTATTATGCTTAATACTATTATTATTATCCCTATAACTGTTATTATTATTCTTGTTACTATTATTATTATCCCTACTACCCTTGTCTTTATCCTTATTACTATTATTATTATCGCTATAACTGTTATTATTATGCTTAATACTATTATTATTAACGCTATAACTGTTATTATTATTCTTGTTACTATTATTATTATCCCTATTCCTCTTTTCTTTCTCCTTATAACTATTATAATTATCCTTATTATTATTATTATTATCGCTATAACTGTTATTATTATGCTTAATACTATTATTATTATCGCTTCAACTGTTATTATTATTCTTATTACTATTATTATTATCGCTATAACTGTTATTATTATGCTTATTCTATTGTTACTATCCGTATTACTCTTGCCTTTACCCTAATAACTATTATTATTATCGCTATAACTGTTATTATTATCCTTAATACTATTATTATTATCGCTATAACTGTTATTATTATTCTTATTACTATTATTATTATCCCTATTCCTCTTGTCTTTCTCCTTATAACTATTATTATTATCGCTATAACTGTTATTATTATCCTTAATACTATTATTATTATCGCTATAACTGTTATTATTATTCTTATTACTATTATTATTATCGCTTTAACTGTTATTATTATTCTTATTACTATTACTATTATCCCTATTCCTCTTGTCTTTATCCTTATAACTATTATTATTATCCTCTTTATTATTATTATTATCGCTATAACTGTTATTATTATCCTTATTATTATTATTATTTTCGCTATAACTGTTGTTATTATTCTTGTTACTATTTTTATTATCCCTATTCCTCTTGTCTTTCTCCTGATATCTATTATTATTATCGTTAACACTGTTATTATTATACTTAATACTATTATTATTATCACTATAACTGTTATTATTATTCCTATTACTATTATTATTATCGCTTTAACTGTTATTATTATTCTTATTACTATTATTATTATCGCTATAACTGTTATTATTATGCTTAATACTATTATTATTAACGCTATAACTGTTATTATTATTCTTGTTACTATTATTATTATCCCTATTCCTCTTTTCTTTCTCCTTATAACTATTATAATTATCCTTATTATTATTATTATTATCGCTATAACTGTTATTATTATGCTTAATACTATTATTATTATCGCTGTAACTGTTATTATTATTCTTATTACTATTATTATTATCGCTATAACTGTTATTATTATCCTTAATACTATTATTATTATCGCTATAACTGTTATTATTATTCTTATTACTATTATTATTATCGCTTTAACTGTTATTATTATTCTTATTACTATTACTATTATCCCTATTCCTCTTGTCTTTATCCTTATAACTATTATTATTATCCTCTTTATTATTATTATTATCGCTATAACTGTTATTATTATCCTTATTATTATTATTATTTTCGCTATAACTGTTGTTATTATTCTTGTTACTATTTTTATTATCCCTATTCCTCTTGTCTTTCTCCTGATATCTATTATTATTATCGTTAACACTGTTATTATTATACTTAATACTATTATTATTATCACTATAACTGTTATTATTATTCCTATTACTATTATTATTATCGCTTTAACTGTTATTATTATTCTTATTACTATTATTATTATCGCTATAACTGTTATTATTATCCTTAATACTATTATTATTATCGCTATAACTGTTATTATTATTCCTATTACTATTATTATTATCGCTTTAACTGTTATTATTATTCTTATTACTATTATTATTAATATCGCTATAACTGTTATTATTATTCCTATTACTATTATTATTATCGCTTTAACTGTTATTATTATTCTTATTACTATTATTATTATCGCCATAACTGTTATTATTATTCTTATTGCTATTACTATTATCCCTATTCCTCTTGTCTTTATCCTTATATCTATTATTATTATTATTATCGCTATAACTGTTATTATTATCCTTATTACTATTATTATTATCGCTATAACTGTTATTATTATTATCCTTATTATTATTATTATTATTATCGCTATAACTGTTATTATTATCCTTATTTCTATTATTATTATCGCTATAACTGTTATTATTATTCTTATTACTATTACTATTATCCCTATACCACTTGTCTTTATCCTTATAACTATTATTATTATCCTTATTATTATTATTATTATCGCTATAACTGTTATTATTATCCTTATTACTATTATTCTTATCGCTATGACTGTTATTATTATGCTTATTCTATTGTTACTATACCTATTACTCTTGTCTATATCCTTATAACTATTATTATTATCCTTATTACTATTATTATTATCTCTATAACTGCTCTTATTATCATTCCTACTGTTATTATTATCGCTATAACTGTTACTATTAATCTTATTACTATTATCATTATCCTTAATACTATTATTATTATCGCTACAACTGTTATTATTATTCTTGTTACTATTATTATTATCCTTAATACTATTATTATTATCAGTATAACTGTTATTATTATTCTTATTACTATTTCTATTATCCCTATTCCTCTTGTCTTTATCCTTATAACTATTATTATTATTCTTATTATTATTATTATTTTTTTCGATATAACTGTTATTATTATTCTTATTACTATTACTATTATCCCCATTCCTCTTGTCTTTATCCTTATAACTATTATTATTATCCTCATTATTATTATTATTATCGCTATAACTGTTATTATTATCCTCATTATTATTATTATTATCGCTATAACTGTTATTATTATTCTTGTTACTATTATTATTATCCCTATTCCTCTTGTCTTTCTCCTTATAACTATTATTATTATCCTTATTATTATTATTATTATTATCGCTGTAACTGTTATTATTACCCTTATTTCTATTATTATTATCGCTATAACTGTTATTATTATTCTTATTACTATTACTATTATCCCTATACCACTTGTCTTTATCCTTATAACTATTATTATTATCCTTATTATTATTATTATTATCGCTATAACTGTTATTATTATCCTTATTACTATTATTCTTATCGCTATAACTGTTATTATTATGCTTATTCTATTGTTACTATACCTATTACTCTTGTCTATATCCTTACAACTATTATTATTATCCTTATTACTATTATTATTATCGCTATAACTGTTATTATAATGTATATTCTATTGTTACTATCTGTATTACTCTTGCCTTTATCATTATAACTATTATTATTATCGCTATAACTGTTATTATTATGCTTATTCTATTGTTACTATCTCTATTACTCTTGTCTTTCTCCTTATATCTATTATTATTATCCTTATTATTATTATTATTATCGCTTTAACTGTTATTATTATTCTTGTTACTATTATTATTATCGCTATTCCTCTTGTCTTTATCCTTATAACTATTATTATTATCCTTATTACTATTATTATTATCGCGTTAACTGTTGTTATTATTCTTGTTACTATTTTTATTATCCCTATTCCTCTTGTCTTTCTCCTTATAACTAATATTATTATCGCTATAACTGTTATTATTATGCTTACTCTATTGTTACTATCCCTATTACTCTTGTCTTCATCCTTATAACTATTATTGTTATCCTTATTACTATTATTATTATCTCTATAACTGTTCTTATTATCATTCCTACTGTTATTATTAACGCTATAACTGTTATTATTATCCTTATTACTATTATTATTATCGCTATAACTGTTATTATTATTCTTATTACTATTACTATTATCCCTATTCCTCTTGTCTTTATCCTGATAACTATTATTATTATCCTTATTATTATTTTTATTATTATCGCTATAACTGTTATTATTATCCTTATTTCTATTATTATTATCGCTATAACTGTTATTATTATGCTTATTCTATTGTTACTATCCCTATTACTCTTGTCTATATCCTTATAACTATTATTATTATCCTTAATACTATTATTATTATCGCTATAACTGTTACTATTATTCTTGTTACTATTATTATTATCGCTATAACTGTTATTATTATTCCTATTACTATTATTATTATCGCTTTAACTGTTATTATTATTCTTATTACTATTATTATTAATATCGCTATAACTGTTATTATTATTCCTATTACTATTATTATTATCGCTTTAACTGTTATTATTATTCTTATTACTATTATTATTATCGCCATAACTGTTATTATTATTCTTATTGCTATTACTATTACCCTATTCCTCTTGTCTTTATCCTTATATCTATTATTATTATTATTATCGCTATAACTGTTATTATTATCCTTATTACTATTATTATTATCGCTATAACTGTTATTATTATTATCCTTATTATTATTATTATTATTATCGCTATAACTGTTATTATTATCCTTATTTCTATTATTATTATCGCTATAACTGTTATTATTATTCTTATTACTATTACTATTATCCCTATACCACTTGTCTTTATCCTTATAACTATTATTATTATCCTTATTATTATTTTTATTATCGCTATAACTGTTATTATTATCCTTATTACTATTATTCTTATCGCTATGACTGTTATTATTATGCTTATTCTATTGTTACTATACCTATTACTCTTGTCTATATCCTTATAACTATTATTATTATCCTTATACTATTATTATTATCTCTATAACTGCTCTTATTATCATTCCTACTGTTATTATTATCGCTATAACTGTTACTATTAATCTTAATACTATTATTATTATCCTTAATACTATTATTATTATCGCTACAACTGTTATTATTATTCTTGTTACTATTATTATTATCAGTATAACTGTTATTATTATTCTTATTACTATTTCTATTATCCCTATTCCTCTTGTCTTTATCCTTATAACTATTATTATTATTCTTATTATTATTATTATTATTTTCGATATAACTGTTATTATTATTCTTATTACTATTACTATTATCCCCATTCCTCCTGTCTTTATCCTTATAACTATTATTATTATCCTCATTATTATTATTATTATCGCTATAACTGTTATTATTATCCTCATTATTATTATTATTATCGCTATAACTGTTATTATTATCCTTATTACTATTATTATTATCGCTATAACTGTTATTATTATGCTTATTCTATTGTTACTATCCCTATTACTCTTGTCTATATCCTTATAACTATTATTATTATCCTTAATACTATTATTATTATCGCTATAACTGTTATTATTATTCTTGTTACTATTATTATTATCCCTATTCCTCTTGTCTTTCTCCTTATAACTATTATTATTATCCTTATCATTATTTTATTATTATCGCTATAACTGTTATTATTATCCTTATTTCTATTATTATTATCGCTATAACTGTTATTATTATGCTTATTCTATTGTTACTATCCCTATTACTCTTGTCTATATCCTTATAACTATTATTATTATCCTTAATACTATTATTATTATCGCTATAACTGTTATTATTATTCTTGTTACTATTATTACTGTCCGTATTACTCTTGCCTTTATCCTTAATACTATTATTATTATCGCTATAACTGTTATTATTATTCTTGTTACTATTATTATTATCCCTATTCCTCTTGTCTTTCTCCTTATAACTATTATTATTATCCGTATTATTATTATTATTATCGCTATAACTGTTGTTATTATTCTTGTTACTATTTTTATTATCCCTATTCCTCTTGTCTTTCTCCTTATAACTATTATTATTATCGCTATAACTGTTATTATTATTCGTATTACTATTACTATTATCCCTATTCTTCTTGTCTTTATCCTTATAACTATTATTATTATCCTTATTATTATTATTATTATTATCGCTATAACTTTTATTATTACCCTTATTTCTATTATTATTAACGCGATAACTGTTATTATTATCCTTATTACTATTATTATTATCGCTATAAGTGTTATTATTATGCTTATTCTATTGTTACTATCCCTATTACTCTTGTCTATATCCTTATAACTATTATTATTATCGCTATAACTGTTATTATTATCCTTATTACTATTATTATTATCGCTATAACTGTTATTATTATGCTTATTCTATTGTTACTATCCCTATTACTCTTGTCTATATCCTTATAACTATTATTATTATCCTTAATACTATTATTATTATCGCTATAACTGTTATTATTATCCTTATTTCTATTATTATTATCGCTATAACTGTTATTCTTATTACTATTACTATTATCCCTATACCACTTGTCTTTATCCTTATAACTATTATTATTATCCTTATTATTGTTATTATTATCGCTATAACTGTTATTATTATCCTTATTACTATTATTCTTATCGCTATGACTGTTATTATTATGCTTATTCTATTGTTACTATACCTATTACTCTTGTCTATATCCTTATAACTATTATTATTATCCTTAATACTATTATTATTATCGCTATAACTGTTATTATTATTCTTGTTACTATTATTACTGTCCGTATTACTCTTGCCTTTATCCTTAATACTATTATTATTATCGCTATAACTGTTATTATTATTCTTGTTACTATTATTATTATCCCCATTCCTCTTGTCTTTCTCCTTATAACTATTATTATTATCCTTATTATTATTATTATTATTATCGCTATAACTGTTATTATTACCCTTATTTCTATTATTATTATCGCTATAACTGTTATTATTATTCTTATTACTATTACTATTATCCCTATACCACTTGTCTTTATCCTTATAACTATTATTATTATCCTTATTACTATTATTATTATCTCTATAACTGCTCTTATTATCATTCCTACTGTTATTATTAACGCTATAACTGTTATTATTATCCTTATTACTATTATTATTATCGCTATAACTGTTATTATTATTCTTATTACTATTACTATTATCCCTATTCCTCTTGTCTTTATCCTTATAACTATTATTATTATCCTTATTATTATTTTTATTATTATCGCTATAACTGTTATTATTATCCTTATTTCTATTATTATTATCGCTATAACTGTTATTATTATGCTTATTCTATTGTTACTATCCCTATTACTCTTGTCTATATCCTTATAACTATTATTATTATCGCTATAACTGTTATTATTATTCTTGTTACTATTTTTATTATCCCTATTCCTCTTGTCTTTCTCCTTATAACTATTATTATTATCGCTATAACTGCTATTATTATTCGTATTACTATTACTATTATCCCTATTCTTCTTGTCTTTATCCTTATAACTATTATTATTATCCTTATTATTATTATTATTATTATCGCTATAACTGTTATTATTACCCTTATTTCTATTATTATTATCGCTATAACTGTTATTATTATTCTTATTACTATTACTATTATCCCTATACCACTTGTCTTTATCCTTATAACTATTATTATTATCCTTATTATTATTATTATTATCGCTATAACTGTTATTATTATCCTTATTACTATTATTCTTATCGCTATAACTGTTATTATTATGCTTATTCTATTGTTACTATACCTATTACTCTTGTCTATATCCTTACAACTATTATTATTATCCTTATTACTATTATTATTATCGCTATAACTGTTATTATAATGTTTATTCTATTGTTACTATCTGTATTACTCTTGCCTTTATCATTATAACTATTATTATTATCGCTATAACTGTTATTATTATGCTTATTCTATTGTTACTATCTCTATTACTCTTGTCTTTCTCCTTATATCTATTATTATTATCCTTATTAATATTATTATTATCGCTTTAACTGTTATTATTATTCTTGTTACTATTATTATTATCGCTATTCCTCTTGTCTTTATCCTTATAACTATTATTATTATCCTTATTACTATTATTATTATCGCTATAACTGTTGTTATTATTCTTGTTACTATTTTTATTATCCCTATTCCTCTTGTCTTTCTCCTTATAACTAATATTATTATCGCTATAACTGTTATTATTATGCTTACTCTATTGTTACTATCCCTATTACTCTTGTCTTCATCCTTATAACTATTATTGTTATCCTTATTACTATTATTATTATCTCTATAACTGCTCTTATTATCATTCCTACTGTTATTATTAACGCTATAACTGTTACTATTAATCTTATTACTATTATTATTATCCCTATTACCCTTGTATTTATCCGTATTACTATTATTATTATCAGTATAACTGTTATTATTATTCTTATTACTATTGTTACTATCCGTATTACTCTTGTTTTTATCCATATAACTATGATTATTAATCCTTATTACTATTATTATTATCGCTATAACTGTTATTATTATCCTCATTATTATTATTATTATCGCTATAACTGTTATTATTATCCTTATTACTATTATTATTATCGCTATAACTGTTATTATTATGCTTATTCTATTGTTACTATCCCTATTACTCTTGTCTATATCCTTATAACTATTATTATTATCCTTAATACTATTATTATTATCGCTATAACTGTTATTATTATTCTTGTTACTATTATTATTATCCCTATTCCTCTTGTCTTTCTCCATATAACTATTATTATTATCGCTATAACTGTTGTTATTATTGTTATTACTATTTTTATTATCCCTATTCCTCTTGTCTTTCTCCTGATAACTATTATTATTATCGCTAACACTGTTATTATTATCCTTAATACTATTATTATTATCGCTATAACTGTTGTTATTATTCTTGTTACTATTTTTATTATCCCTATTCCTCTTGTCTTTCTCCTTATAACTAATATTATTATCGCTATAACTGTTATTATTATGCTTACTCTATTGTTACTATCCCTATTACTCTTGTCTTCATCCTTATAACTATTATTGTTATCCTTATTACTATTATTATTATCTCTATAACTGCTCTTATTATCATTCCTACTGTTATTATTAACGCTATAACTGTTACTATTAATCTTATTACTATTATTATTATCCCTATTACCCTTGTATTTATCCGTATTACTATTATTATTATCAGTATAACTGTTATTATTATTCTTATTACTATTGTTACTATCCGTATTACTCTTGTTTTTATCCATATAACTATGATTATTAATCCTTATTACTATTATTATTATCGCTATAACTGTTATTATTATTGTTATTGCTATTATTCTTATCGCTATAACTGTTATTATTATCCTCATTATTATTATTATTATCGCTATAACTGTTATTATTATCCTTATTACTATTATTATTATCGCTATAACTGTTATTATTATGCTTATTCTATTGTTACTATCCCTATTACTCTTGTCTATATCCTTATAACTATTATTATTATCCTTAATACTATTATTATTATCGCTATAACTGTTATTATTATTCTTGTTACTATTATTACTGTCCGTATTACTCTTGCCTTTATCCTTAATACTATTATTATTATCGCTATAAATGTTATTATTATTCTTGTTACTATTATTATTATCCCTATTCCTCTTGTCTTTCTCCTTATAACTATTATTATTATCGCTATAACTGTTGTTATTATTGTTATTACTATTTTTATTATCCCTATTCCTCTTGTCTTTCTCCTGATAACTATTATTATTATCGCTAACACTGTTATTATTATCCTTAATACTATTATTATTATCGCTATAACTGTTTTTATTATGCTTATTCTATTGTTACTATCCCTATTACTCTTGTCTTCATCCTTATAACTATTATTATTATCTCCATAACTGCTCTTATTATCATTCCTACTGTTATTATTATCGCTATAACTGTTACTATTAATCTTATTACTATTATTATTATCCCTATTCCTCTTGTCTTTCCCTTTATAACTATTATTATTATCCTTAATACTATTATTATTATCAGTATAACTGTTATTATTATTCTTATTACTATTACTATTATCCCTATTCCTCTTGTCTTTATCCTTATAACTATTATTATTATCCTCATTATTATTATTATTATCGCTATAACTGTTATTATTATCCTTATTACTATTATTATTATCGCTATAACTGTTATTATTATGCTTATTCTATTGTTACTATCCCTATTACTCTTGTCTATATCCTTATAACTATTATTATTATCCTTAATTCTATTATTATTATCGCTATAACTGTTATTATTATTCTTGTTACTATTATTACTGTCCGTATTACTCTTGCCTTTATCCTTAATACTATTATTATTATCGCTATAACTGTTATTATTATTCTTGTTGCTATTATTATTATCCCTATTCCTCTTGTCTTTCTCCTTATAACTATTATTATTATCGCTATAACTGTTGTTATTATTGTTATTACTATTTTTATTATCCCTATTCCTCTTGTCTTTCTCCTGATAACTATTATTATTATCGCTAACACTGTTATTATTATCCTTAATACTATTATTATTATCGCTATAACTGTTTTTATTATGCTTATTCTATTGTTACTATCCCTATTACTCTTGTCTTCATCCTTATAACTATTATTATTATCTCCATAACTGCTCTTATTATCATTCCTACTGTTATTATTATCGCTATAACTGTTACTATTAATCTTATTACTATTATTATTATCCCTATTCCTCTTGTCTTTCCCTTTATAACTATTATTATTATCCTTAATACTATTATTATTATCGCTATAACTGTTATTATTATTCTTGTTACTATTATTATTATCCCTATTCCTCTTGTCTTTCCCCTTATAACTATTATTATTATCCTTAATACTATTACTACTATCAGTATAACTGTTATTATTATTCTTATTACTATTACTATTATCCCCATTCCTCTTGTCTTTATCCTTATTACTGTTATTATTATCGCTATAACTGTTATTATTATCCTGAATACTATTATTATTATCGCTATAACTGTTATTATTATTCTTGTTACTATTATTATTATCCCTATTCCTCTTGTCTTTCTCCTTATAACTATTATTATTATCCTTATTATTATTATTATTATCGCTATAACTGTTGTTATTATTCTTGTTACTATTATTATTATCCCTATTCCCCTTGTCTTTCTCCTTATTACTTTTATTATTATCGCTATAACTGTTATTATTATGCATATTCTATTGTTACTATCCCTATTACTCTTGTCTATATACTTATAACTATTATTATTATCCTTATTACTATTATTATTATCGCTATAACTGTTATTATTATTCTTGTTAGTATTATTACTGTCCGTATTTCTCTTGCCTTTATCCTTAATACTATTATTATTATCGCTATAACTGTTATTATTATTCTTGTTACTATTATTATTATCCCTATTCCTCCTGTCTTTCTCCTCATAACTATTATTATTATCGCTAGAACTGTTATTATTATTCTCATTACTATTACTATTATCCCTATTCCTCTTGTCTTTATCCTTACAACTATTATTATTATCCTTATTATTATTATTATTATCGCTATAACTGTTATTATTATTCTTGTTACTCTTATTATTATCCCTATTCCTCTTGTCTTTCTCCTTATAACTATTATTATTATCGCTATGACTGTTATTATTATTCTTATTACTATTATTATTATCGCTTTGACTGTTATTATTATTCTTATTACAATTATTATTATCGCTATAACTGTTATTATTATTCTTATTACTATTACTATTATCCCTATTCCTCTTGTATATATCCTTATAACTATTATTATTATCGCTATAACTGTTATTATTATTCTTGTTACTATTATTATTATCCCTATTCCTCTTGTCTTTCTCCTTATAACTATTATTATTATCGCTATAACTGTTATTATTATTCTTGTTACTATTATTACTGTCCGTATTACTTCTGCCTTTATCCTTAATACTATTATTATTATCGCTATAACTGTTATTATTATTCTTGTTACTATTTTTATTATCCCTATTCCTCTTGTCTTTCTCCTTATAACTATTATTATTATCGCTATAACTGTTATTATTATTCTTGTTACTCTTATTATTATCCCTATTCCTCTTGTCTTTCTCCTTATAACTATTATTATTATCGCTATAACAGTTATTATTATCGCTATAACTGTTATTATTATTCTTAATACTATTATTATGATCGCTATAACTGTTATTATTATTCTTATTACAATTATTATTATCGCTATAACTGTTATTATTATTCTTATTACTATTACTATTATCCCTATTCCTCTTGTATATATCCTTATAACTATTATTATTATCGCTATAACTGTTATTATTATTCTTGTTACTATTATTATTATCCTTATTCCTCTTGTCTTTCTCCTTATAACTATTATTATTATCGCTATAACTGTTATTATTATTCTTAATACTATTATTATGATCGCTATTACTGTTATTATTATGCTTATTCTATTGTTACTATCCCTATTACTCTTGTCTTCATCCTTATAACTATTATTATTATCCTTATTACTATTATTATTATCTCTATTACTGCTCTTATTATCATTCCTACTGTTATTATTATCGCTATAACTGTTACTATTAATCTTATTACTATTATTATTATCCGTATTCCTCTTGTCTTTCCCCTTATAACTATTATTATTATCCTTAATACTATTATTACTATCAGTATAACTGTTATTATTATTCTTATTACTATTACTATTATCCCCATTCCTCTTGTCTTTATCCTTATAACTATTATTATTATCCTTATTACTGTTATTATTATCGCTATAACTGTTATTATTATCCTCAATACTATTATTATTATCGCTATAACTGTTATTATTATTCTTGTTAGTATTATTACTGTACGTATTACTCTTGCCTTTATCCTTATAACTATTATTATTATCGCTAACACTGTTATTATTATCCTGAATACTATTATTATTATCGCTATAACTGTTATTATTATTCTTGTTATTATTATTACTGTACGTATTACTGTTGCCTTTATCCTTATAACTATTATTATCACCGGTGTAACTGTTATTATTATTCTTGTTACTATTATTATTATCCCTATTCCTCTTGTCTTTCGCCTTATAACTATTATTATTATCCTTATTATTATTATTATTATCGCTATAACTGTTGTTATTATTCTTGTTACTATTATTATTATCCCTATTCCCCTTGTCTTTCTCCTTATAACTATTATTATTATCGCTATAACTGTTATTATTATTCTGGTTACTATTATTATTATCCCTATTCCTCTTGTCTTTCTCCTTATAACTATTATTATTATCGCTATAACTGTTTTTATTATGCTTATTCTATTGTTACTATCCCTATTACTCTTGTCTTCATCCTTATTACTATTATTATTATCCTTATTACTATTATTATTATCTCTATAACTGCTCTTATTATCATTCCTACTGTTATTATTATCGCTATAACTGTTACTGTTAATCTTATTACTATTATTATTATCCCTATTACCCTTGTATTTATCCGTATTACTATTATTATTAGCGCTATAACTATTATTATTATCCTTATTACTATTATTATTATCTCTATAGCTGCTCTTATTATCATTCCTACTGTTATTATTATCGCTATAACTGTTACTATTAATCTTATTACTATTATTATTATCCCTATTACCCTTGTATTTATCCGTATTACTATTATTATTATCGCTATAACTGTTATTATTATCCTTAAGAGTATTATTATTATCGCTATAACTGTTATTATTATTCTTGTTACTATTATTATTATCCCTATTCCTCTTGTCTTTCCCCTTATAACTATTATTATTATCGCTATAACTGTTATTATTATTCTTGTTACTATTATTACTGTCCGTATTACTCTTGCCTTTATCCTTAATACTATTATTATTATCGCTATAACTGTTATTATTATTCTTGTTACTATTATTACTGTAAGTATTACTCTTGCCTTTATCCTTATAACTATTATTATCACCGGTGTAACTGTTATTATTATTCTTGTTACTATTATTATTATCCCTATTCCTCTTGTCTTTCTCCTTATAACTATTATTATTATCCTTATTATTATTATTATTATCACTATAACTGTTGTTATTATTCTTGTTACTATTATTATTATCCCTATTCCCCTTGTCTTTCTCCTTATAACTATTATTATTATCCTTATTATTATTATTATTATCGCTATAACTGTTATTATTATCCTTAATACTATTGTTATTATCGCTATAACTGTTATTATTATTCTTGTTACTATTATTACTGTCCGTATTACTCTTGCCTTTATCCTTAATACTATTATTATTATCGCTATAACTGTTATTATTATTCTTGTTACTATTATTAGTATCCCTATTCCTCTTGCCTTTCTCCTTCTAACTATTATTATTATCGCTATAACTGTTATTATTATCCTTAATACTATTATTATTATCGCTATAACTGTTATTATTTTTCTTGTTACTATTATTACTGCCCGTATTACTCTTGCCTTTATCCTTAATACTATTATTATTATCGCTATAACTGTTATTATTATTCTTGTTACAATTATTATTATCCCTATTCCTCTTTTGTTTCTACTTCTAACTATTATTATTATCGCTATAACTGTTATTATTATGCTTATTCTATTGTTACTATCCCTATTACTCTTGTCTATATCCTTATAACTATTATTATTATCCTTATTACTATTATTATTATCGCTATAACTGTTATTATTATTCTTATTACTATTACTATTATCCCCATTCCTCTTGTCTTTATCCTTATAACTATTATTATTATCCTTATTATTATTATTATTATCGCTATAACTGTTGTTATTATTCTTGTTACTATTTTTATTATCCCTATTCCTCTTGTCTTTCTCCTTATAACTATTATTATTATCGCTATAACTGTTATTATTATGCTTATTCTATTGTTACTATCCCTATTACTCTTGTCTATATCCTTATAACTATTATTATTATCCTTATTACTATTATTATTATCGCTATAACTGTTATTATTATTCTTGTTACTATTATTATTATCCCTATTCCTCTTTTCTTTCTCCTTCTAACTATTATTATTATCGCTATAACTGTTATTATTATCCTTAATACTATTATTAGTATCGCTATAACTGTTATTATTATTCTTGTTACTATTATTACTGTCCGTATTACTCTTGCCTTTATCCTTAATACTATTATTATTATCGCTATAACTGTTATTATTATTCTTGTTACTATTATTATTATCCCTATTCCTCTTGTCTTTCTCCTTATAACTATTATTATTATCCTTATTATTATTATTATTATCGCTATGACTGTTATTATTATTCTTATTACTATTACTATTATCCCTATTCCTCTTGTCTTTATCCTTATAACTATTAGTATTATCCTCATTATTATTATTATTATTATTATTATCGCTATAACTGTTATTATTATCCTTATTACTATTATTATTATCGCTATAACTGTTATTATTATTCTTATTACTATTACTATTATCCCCATTCCTCTTGTCTTTATCCTTATAACTATTATTATTATCCTTATTATTATTATTATTATCGCTATAACTGTTATTATTATCCTTATTACTATTATTATTATCGCTATAACTGTTATTATTATGCGTATTCTATTGTTACTATCCCTATTACTCTTGTCTATATCCTTATAACTATTATTATTATCCTTATTACTATTATTATTATCGCTATAACTGTTATTATTATTCATGTTACTATTATTATTATCGCTTTAACTGTTATTATTATCCTTATTACTATTATTATTATCGCTATAACTGTTATTATTATTCTTATTACTATTACTATTATCCCCATTCCTCTTGTCTTTATCCTTATAACTATTATTATTATCCTCTTTATTATTATTATTATCGCTATAACTGTTATTATTATCCTTAATACTATTATTATTATCGCTATAACTGTTATTATTATTCTTGTTACTATTATTACTGTCCGTATTACTCTTGCCTTTATCCTTAACACTATTATTATTATCGCTATAACTGTTATTATTATTCTTGTTACTATTATTATTGTCCCTATTCATCTTGTCTTTCTCCTTATAACTATTATTATTATCCTTATTATTATTATTATTATCGCTATAACTGTTGTTATTATTCTTGTTACTATTTTTATTATCCCTATTCCTCTTGTCTTTCTCCTTATAACTATTATTATTATCGCTATAACTGTTATTATTATGCTTATTCTATTGTTACTATCCGTATTACTCTTGCCTTTATCCTTATAACTATTGTTATTATCGCTATAACTGTTATTATTATCCTTAATACTATTATTATTATCGCTATAACTGTTATTATTATGCTTATTCTATTGTTACTATCCCTATTACTCTTGTCTTCATCCTTATAACTATTATTATTATCCTTATTACTATTATTATTATCTCTATAACTGCTCTTATTATCATTCCTACTGTTATTATTATCGCTATAACTGTTACGATTAATCTTATTACTATTATTATTATCCCTATTACCCTTGTCTTTATCCTTATTACTATTATTAATATCGCTATAACTGTTATTATTATCCTTAATACTATTATGTTTATCGCTATGACTGTTATTATTATTCTTGTTACTATTATTATTATCCCTATTCCTCTTGTCTTTCCCCTTATAACTAATATTATTATCCTTATTATTATTATTATTATTATCGCTATAACTGTTATTATTATACTTATTCTATTGTTACTATCCGTATTACTCTTGCCTTTATCCTTATAACTATTGTTATTATCGCTATAACTGTTATTATTATTCTTATTACTATTATTATTATCCCTATTCCCCTTGCCTTTCTCCTTATAACTATTATTATTATCCCTATTACCCTTGTCTTTATCCTTATTACTATTATTAATATCGCTATAACTGTTATTATTATCCTTAATACTATTATGTTTATCGCTATGACTGTTATTATTATTCTTGTTACTATTATTACTGTCCGTATTGCTCTTGCCTTTATCCTTAATACTATTATTATTATCGCTATAACTGTTATTATTATTCTTGTTACTATTATTATTATCCCTATTCCTCTTGTCTTTCTCCTCATAACTATTATTATTATCCTTATTATTATTATTATTATTATCGCTATAACTGTTATTATTATTCTTATTACTATTATTATTATCCCTATTCCCCTTGTCTTTCTCCTTATAACTATTATTATTATCCTTATTATTATTATTATTATCGCTATAACTGTTATTATTATTCTTGTTACTATTATTACTGTCCGTATTACTCTTGCCTTTATCCTTAATACTATTATTATTATCGCTATAACTGTTATTATTATCCTTAATACTATTATTATTATCGCTATAACTGTTATTATTATTCTTGTTACTATTATTACTGTCCGTATTACTCTTGCCTTTATCCTTAATACTATTATTATTATCGCTATAACTGTTATTATTATTCTTGTTACTATTATTATTATCCCTATTCCTCTTTTCTTTCTCCTTATAACTATTATTATTATCGCTATAACTGTTATTATTATCCCTAATACTATTATTATTATCGCTATAACTGTTATTATTATTCTTGTTACTATTATTACTGTCCGTATTACTCTTGCCTTTATCCTTAATACAATTATTATTATCGCTATAACTGTTATTATTATTCTTGTTACTATTATTATTATCCCTATTCCCCTTGTCTTTCTCCTTATAACTATTATTATTATCCTTATTATTATTATTATTATCGCTATAACTGTTATTATTATTCTTGTTACTATTATCACTGTCCGTATTACTCTTGCCTTTATCCTTAATACAATTATTATTATCGCTATAACTGTTATTATTATTCTTGTTACTATTATTATTATCCCTATTCCCCTTGTCTTTCTCCTTATAACTATTATTATTATCCTTATTATTATTATTATTATCGCTATAACTGTTATTATTATTCTTGTTACTATTATTACTGTCCGTATTACTCTTGCCTTTATCCTTAATACTATTATTATTATCGCTATAACTGTTATTATTATTCTTGTTACTATTATTATTATCCCTATTCCTCTTGTCTTTCTCCTTATAACTATTATTATTATCCTATTATTATTATTATTATTATCGCTATAACTGTTATTATTATTCTTATTACTATTACTATTATCCCCATTCCTCTTGTCTTTATCCTTATAACTATTATTATTATCCTTATTATTATTATTATTATCGCTATAACTGTTATTACTATCCTTATTACTATTATTATTATCGCTATAACTGTTATTATTATGCTTATTCCATTGTTACTATCCCTATTACTCTTGTCTATATCCTTATAACTATTATTATTATCCTTATTACTATTATTATTATCGCTATAACTGTTATTATTATTCATGTTACTATTATTACTCTCCGTATTACTCTTGCCTTTATCCTTAATACTATTATTATTATCGCTATAACTGTTATTATTATTCTTGTTACTATTATTATTATCCCTATTCCTCTTGTCTTTCTCCTTATAACTATTATTATTATCGCTATAACTGTTATTATTATTCTTGTTACTATTATTATTATCCCTATTCCCCTTGTCTTTCTCCTTATAACTATTATTATTATCGCTATAACTGTTATTATTATTCTTGTTACTATTACAATTATCCCTATTCCTCTTGTCTTTCTCCTTATAACTGTTATTATTATCGCTATAACTGTTATTATTATCCTTAATACTATTATTATTATCGCTGTAACTGTTATTATTATTCTTATTACTATTATTATTATCGCTTTAACTGTTATTTTTATTCTTATTACTATTATTATTATCGCTATAACTGTTATTATTATTCTTATTACTATTACTACTATCCCTATTCCTCTTGTCTTTATCCTTATAACTATTATTATTATCCTTATTATTATTATTATTATTATTATCGCTATAACTGTTATTATTATCCTTATTACTATTATTATTATCGTTATAACTGTTATTATTATTCTTGTTACTATTACTATTATCCCCATTCCTCTTGTCTTTATCCTTATAACTATTATTATTATCCTTATTATTATTATTATTATCGCTATAACTGTTATTATTATCCTTATTACTATTATTATTATCGCTATAACTGTTATTATTATGCTTATTCTATTGTTACTATCCCTATTACTCTTGTCTATATCCTTATAACTATTATTATTATCGCTATAACTGTTATTATTATTCTTGTTACTATTATTATTATCCCTATTCCTCCTGTCTTTCTCCTTATAACTATTATTATTATCCTTATTATTATTATTATTATTATCGCTATAACTGTTATTATTATCCTTATTACTATTATTATTATCGCTATAACTGTTATTATTATGCTTATTCTATTGTTACTATCCCTATTACTCTTGTCTATATCCTTATAACTATTATTATTATCCTTATTACTATTATTATTATCGCTATAACTGTTATTATTATTCTTGTTACTATTATTATTATCCCTATTCCTCTTTTCTTTCTCCTTCTAACTATTATTATTATCGCTATAACTGTTATTATTATCCTTAATACTATTATTAGTATCGCTATAACTGTTATTATTATTCTTGTTACTATTATTACTGTCCGTATTACTCTTGCCTTTATCCTTAATACTATTATTATTATCGCTATAACTGTTATTATTATTCTTGTTACTATTATTATTATCCCTATTCCTCTTGTGTTTCTCCTTAATACTATTATTATTATCGCTATAACTGTTATTATTATTCTTGTTACTATTATTATTATCCCTATTCCTCTTGTCTTTCTCCTTATAACTATTATTACTATCCTTATTATTATTATTATTATCGCTATGACTGTTATTATTATTCTTATTACTATTACTATTATCCCTATTCCTCTTGTCTTTATCCTTATAACTATTATTATTATCCTTATTATTATTATTATTATTATTATTATTATCGCTATAACTGTTATTATTATCCTTATTACTATTATTATTATCGCTATAACTGTTATTATTATTCTTATTACTATTACTATTATCCCCATTCCTCTTGTCTTTATCCTTATAACTATTATTATTATCCTTATTATTATTATTATTATCGCTATAACTGTTATTATTATCCTTATTACTATTATTATTATCGCTATAACTGTTATTATTATGCTTATTCTATTGTTACTATCCCTATTACTCTGGTCTATATCCTTATAACTATTATTATTATCCTTATTACTATTATTATTATCGCTATAACTGTTATTATTATACTTATTCTATTGTTACTATCCGTATTACTCTTGCCTTTATCCTTATAACTATTGTTATTATCGCTATAACTGTTATTATTATTCTTATTACTATTATTATTATCCCTATTCCCCTTGTCTTTCTCCTTATAACTATTATTATTATCCTTATTATTATTATTATTATCCTTAATACTATTATTATTATCGCTATAACTGTTATTATTATTCTTGTTACTATTATTATTATGCCTATTCCTCTTGTCTTTCTCCTTATAACTATTATTATTATCCTTATTATTATTATTATTATTATCGCTATAACTGTTATTATTATTCTTATTACTATTACTATTATCCCTATTCCTCTTGTCTTTATCCTTATAACTATTATTATTATCCTCTTTATTATTATTATTATCGCCATAACTGTTATTATTATCCTTATTGCTATTATTATTATCGCTATAACTGTTATTATTATGCTTATTCTATTGTTACTATCCCTATTACTCTTGTCTATATCCTTATAACTATTATTATTATCGCTATAACTGTTATTATTATTCTTGTTACTATTATTACTGTCCGTATTGCTCTTGCCTTTATCCTTAATACTATTATTATTATCGCTATAACTGTTATTATTATCCTTATTACTATTATTATTATCGCTATAACTGTTATTATTATTCTTATTACTATTACTATTATCCCCATTCCTCTTGTCTTTATCCTTATAACTATTATTATTATCCTTATTATTATTATTATTATCGCTATAACTGTTATTATTATCCTTATTACTATTATTATTATCGCTATAACTGTTATTATTATGCTTATTCCATTGTTACTATCCCTATTACTCTTGTCTATATCCTTATAACTATTATTATTATCCTTATTACTATTATTATTATCGCTATAACTGTTATTATTATTCATGTTACTATTATTACTCTCCGTATTACTCTTGCCTTTATCCTTAATACTATTATTATTATCGCTATAACTGTTATTATTATTCTTGTTACTATATTTATTATCCCTATTCCTCTTGTCTTTCTCCTTATAACTATTATTATTATCGCTATAACTGTTATTATTATTCTTGTTACTATTATTATTATCCCTATTCCCCTTGTCTTTCTCCTTATAACTATTATTATTATCGCTATAACTGTTATTATTATTCTTGTTACTATTACAGTTATCCCTATTCCTCTTGTCTTTCTCCTTATAACTATTATTATTATCGCTATAACTGTTATTATTATCCTTAATACTATTATTATTATCGCTGTAACTGTTATTATTATTCTTATTACTATTATTATTATCGCTATAACTGTTATTATTATTCTTATTACTATTACTACTATCCCTATTCCTCTTGTCTTTATCCTTATAACTATTATTATTATCGTTATAACTGTTATTATTATTCTTGTTACTATTACTATTATCCCCATTCCTCTTGTCTTTATCCTTATAACTATTATTATTATCCTCTTTACTATTATTATTATCGCTATAACTGTTATTATTATCCTTCTTACTATTATTATTATCGCTATAACTGTTATTATTATGCTTATTCTATTGTTACTATCCCTATTACTCTTGTCTATATCCTTATAACTATTATTATTATCCTTATTACTATTATTATTACCGCTATGACTGTTATTATTATTCATGTTACTATTATTATTATCGCTTTAACTGTTATTATTATTCTTGTTACTATTATTACTGTCCGTATTACTCTTGCCTTTATCCTTAACACTATTATTATTATCGCTATAACTGTTATTATTATTCTTGTTACTATTATTATTATCCCTATTCCTCTTGTCTTTCTCCTTATAACTATTATTATTATCCTTATTATTATTATTATTATCGCTATAACTGTTGTTATTATTCTTGTTCCTATTTTTATTATCCCTATTCCTCCTGTCTTTCTCCTTATAACTATTATTATTATCGCTATAACTGTTATTATTATGCTTAATACTATTATTATTATCGCGATAACTGTTATTATTATGCTTATTCTATTGTTACTATCCCTATTACTCTTGTCTTCATCCTTATAACTATTATTATTATCCTTATTACTATTATTATTATCTCTATATCTGCTCTTATTATCATTCCTACTGTTATTATTATCGCTATAACTGTTATTATTATCCTTAATACTATTATTATTATCGCTATAACTGTTATTATTATTCTTGTTACTATTATTATTATCCCTATTCCTCTTGTCTTTCCCCTAATAACTATTATTATTATCCTTATTATTATTATTATTATTATCGCTATAACTGTTATTATTATACTTATTCTATTGTTACTATCCGTATTACTCTTGCCTTTATCCTTATAACTATTGTTATTATCGCTATAACTGTTATTATTATTCTGATTACTATTATTATTATCCCTATTCCCCTAGTCTTTCTCCTTATAACTATTATTATTATCCTTATTATTATTATTATTATCCTTAATACTATTATTATTATCGCTATAACTGTTATTATTATTCTTGTTACTATTATTATTATCCCTATTCCTCTTGTCTTTCTCCTTATAACTATTATTATTATCCTTATTATTATTATTATTATCGCTATAACTGTTGTTATTATTCTTGTTACTATTTTTATTATCCCTATTCCTATTGTCTTTCTCCTTATAACTATTATTATTATCGCTATAACTGTTATTATTATCCTTAATACTATTAATATTATCGCTATAACTGTTATTATTATGCTTATTCTATTGTTACTATCCCTATTACTCTTGTCTTCATTCTTATAACTATTGTTATTATCGCTATAACTGTTATTATTATCCTTAATACTATTATTATTATCGCTATAACTGTTATTATTATGCTTATTCTATTGTTACTATCCGTATTACTCTTGCCTTTATCCTTATAACTATTGTTATTATCGCTATAACTGTTATTATTATCCTTAATACTATTATTATTATCCTTATTACTATTATTATTATCTCTATATCTGCTCTTATTATCATTCCTACTGTTATTATTATCGCTATAACTGTTACGATTAATCTTATTACTATTATTATTATCCCTATTACCCTTGTCTTTATCCTTATTACTATTATTAATATCGCTATAACTGTTATTATTATCCTTAATACTATTATTATTATCGCTATGACTGTTATTATTATTCTTGTTACTATTATTATTATCCCTATTCCTCTTGTCTTTCCCCTTATAACTAATATTATTATCCTTATTATTATTATTATTATTATCGCTATAACTGTTATTATTATACTTATTCTATTGTTACTATCCGTATTACTCTTGCCTTTATCCTTATAACTATTGTTATTATCGCTATAACTGTTATTATTATTCTTATTACTATTATTATTATCCCTATTCCCCTTGTCTTTCTCCTTATAACTATTATTATTATCCTTATTATTATTATTATTATCGCTATAACTGTTATTATTATCCTTAATACTATTATTATTATCGCTATAACTGTTATTATTATTCTTGTTACTATTATTACTGTCCGTATTACTCTTGCCTTTATCCTTAATACTATTATTATTATCGCTATAACTGTTATTATTATTCTTGTTACTATTATTATTATCCCTATTCCTCTTTTCTTTCTCCTTATAACTATTATTATTATCGCTATAACTGTTATTATTATCCCTAATACTATTATTATTATCGCTATAACTGTTATTATTATTCTTGTTACTATTATTATTATCCCTATTCCCCTTGTCTTTCTCCTTATAACTATTATTATTATCCTTATTATTATTATTATTATCGCTATAACTGTTATTATTATTCTTGTTACTATTATTACTGTCCGTATTACTCTTGCCTTTATCCTTAATACTATTATTATTATCGCTATAACTGTTATTATTATTCTTGTTACTATTATTATTATCCCTATTCCTCTTGTCTTTCTCCTTATAACTATTATTATTATCCTTATTATTATTATTATTATTATCGCTATAACTGTTATTATTATTCTTATTACTATTACTATTATCCCTATTCCTCTTGTCTTTATCCTTATAACTATTATTATTATCCTCTTTATTATTATTATTATCGCTATAACTGTTATTATTACCCTTATTGCTATTATTATTATCGCTATAACTGTTATTATTATGCTTATTCTATTGTTAATATCCCTATTACTCTTGTCTATATCCTTATAACTATTATTATTATCGCTATAACTGTTATTATTATTCTTGTTACTATTATTACTGTCCGTATTGCTCTTGCCTTTATCCTTAATACTATTATTATTATCGCTATAACTGTTATTATTATCCTTATTACTATTATTATTATCGCTATAACTGTTATTATTATTCTTATTACTATTACTATTATCCCCATTCCTCTTGTCTTTATCCTTATAACTATTATTATTATCCTTATTATTATTATGATTATCGCTATAACTGTTATTATTATCCTTATTACTATTATTATTATCGCTATAACTGTTATTATTATGCTTATTCCATTGTTACTATCCCTATTACTCTTGTCTATATCCTTATAACTATTATTATTATCCTTATTACTATTATTATTATCGCTATAACTGTTATTATTATTCATGTTACTATTATTACTCTCCGTATTACTCTTGCCTTTATCCTTAATACTATTATTATTATCGCTATAACTGTTATTATTATTCTTGTTACTATATTTATTATCCCTATTCCTCTTGTCTTTCTCCTTATAACTATTATTATTATCGCTATAACTGTTATTATTATTCTTGTTACTATTATTATTATCCCTATTCCCCTTGTCTTTCTCCTTATAACTATTATTATTATCGCTATAACTGTTATTATTATTCTTGTTACTATTACAATTATCCCTATTCCTCTTGTCTTTCTCCTTATAACTATTATTATTATCGCTATAACTGTTATTATTATCCTTAATACTATTATTATTATCGCTGTAACTGTTATTATTATTCTTATTACTATTATTATTATCGCTTTAACTGTTATTATTATTCTTATTACTATTATTATTATCGCTATAACTGTTATTATTATTCTTATTACTATTACTACTATCCCTATTCCTCTTGTCTTTATCCTTATAACTATTATTATTATCCTTATTATTATTATTATTATTATTATCGCTATAACTGTTATTATTATCCTTATTACTATTATTATTATCGTTATAACTGTTATTATTATTCTTGTTACTATTACTATTATCCCCATTCCTCTTGTCTTTATCCTTATAACTATTATTATTATCCTCTTTATTATTATTATTATCGCTATAACTGTTATTATTATGCTTATTCTATTGTTACTATCCCTATTACTCTTGTCCATATCCTTATAACTATTATTATTATCCTTAATACTATTATTATTATCGCTATAACTGTTATTATTATTCTTGTTACTATTATTACTGTCCGTATTGCTCTTGCCTTTATCCTTAATACTATTATTATTATCGCTATAACTGTTATTATTATCCTTATTACTATTATTATTATCGCTATAACTGTTATTATTATTCTTATTACTATTACTATTATCCCCATTCCTCTTGTCTTTATCCTTATAACTATTATTATTATCCTTATTATTATTATTATTATCGCTATAACTGTTATTATTATCCTTATTACTATTATTATTATCGCTATAACTGTTATTATTATGCTTATTCCATTGTTCCTATCCCTATTACTCTTGTCTATATCCTTATAACTATTATTATTATCCTTATTACTATTATTATTATCGCTATAACTGTTATTATTATTCATGTTACTATTATTACTCTCCGTATTACTCTTGCCTTTATCCTTAATACTATTATTATTATCGCTTTAACTGCTATTATTATTCTTGTTACTATTATTATTATCCCTATTCCTCTTTTCTTTCTCCTTATAACTATTATTATTATCCTTATTATTATTATTATTATCGCTATGACTGTTATTATTATTCTTATTACTATTACTATTATCCCTATTCCTCTTGTCTTTATCCTTATAACTATTATTATTATCCTTATTATTATTATTATTATTATTATTATTATCGCTATAACTGTTATTATTATCCTTATTACTATTATTATTATCGCTATAACTGTTATTATTATTCTTATTACTATTACTATTATCCCCATTCCTCTTGTCTTTATCCTTATAACTATTATTATTATCCTTATTATTATTATTATTATCGCTACAACTGTTATTATTATCCTTATTACTATTATTATTATCGCTATAACTGTTATTATTATGCTTATTCTATTGTTACTATCCCTATTACTCTTGTCTATATCCTTATAACTATTATTATTATCCTTATTACTATTATTATTACCGCTATAACTGTTATTATTATTCATGTTACTATTATTATTATCGCTTTAACTTTTATTATTATTCTTGTTACTATTATTACTGTCCGTATTACTCTTGCCTTTATCCTTAACACTATTATTATTATCGCTATAACTGTTATTATTATTCTTGTTACTATTATTATTATCCCTATTCCTCTTGTCTTTCTCCTTATAACTATTATTATTATCCTTATTATTATTATTATTATCGCTATAACTGTTGTTATTATTCTTGGTACTATTTTTATTATCCCTATTCCTCCTGTCTTTCTCCTTATAACTATTATTATTATCGCTATAACTGTTATTATTATGCTTAATACTATTATTATTATCGCGATAACTGTTATTATTATGCTTATTCTATTGTTACTATCCCTATTACTCTTGTCTTCATCCTTATAACTATTATTATTATCCTTATTACTATTATTATTATCTGTATATCTGCTCTTATTATCATTCCTACTGTTATTATTATCCTTAATACTATTATTATTATCGCTATAACTGTTATTATTATTCTTGTTACTATTATTATTATCCCTATTCCTCTTGTCTTTCCCCTTATAACTATTATTATTATCCTTATTATTATTATTATTATCGCTATAACTGTTATTATTATACTTATTCTATTGTTACTATCCGTATTACTCTTGCCTTTATCCTTATAACTATTGTTATTATCGCTATAACTGTTATTATTATTCTTATTACTATTATTATTATCCCTATTCCCCTTGTCTTTCTCCTTATAACTATTATTATTATCCTTATTATTATTATTATTATCCTTAATACTATTATTATTATCGCTATAACTGTTATTATTATTCTTGTTACTATTATTATTATCCCTATTCCTCTTGTCTTTCTCCTTATAACTATTATTATTATCCTTATTATTATTATTATTATCGCTATAACTGTTGTTATTATTCTTGTTACTATTTTTATTATCCCTATTCCTATTGTCTTTCTCCTTATAACTATTATTATTATCGCTATAACTGTTATTATTATCCTTAATACTATTAATATTATCGCTATAACTGTTATTATTATGCTTATTCTATTGTTACTATCCCTATTACTCTTGTCTTCATTCTTATAACTATTGTTATTATCGCTATAACTGTTATTATTATCCTTAATACTATTATTATTATCGCTATAACTGTTATTATTATGCTTATTCTATTGTTACTATCCGTATTACTCTTGCCTTTATCCTTATAACTATTGTTATTATCGCTATAACTGTTATTATTATCCTTAATACTATTATTATTATCGCTATAACTGTTATTATTATGCTTATTCTATTGTTACTATCCCTATTACTCTTGTCTTCATCCTTATAACTATTATTATTATCCTTATTACTATTATTATTATCTCTATAACTGCTCTTATTATCATTCCTACTGTTATTATTATCGCTATAACTGTTACGATTAATCTTATTACTATTATTATTATCCCTATTACCCTTGTCTTTATCCTTATTACTATTATTAATATCGCTATAACTGTTATTATTATCCTTAATACTATTATTATTATCGCTATGACTGTTATTATTATTCTTGTTACTATTATTATTATCCCTATTCCTCTTGTCTTTCCCCTTATAACTAATATTATTATCCTTGTTATTATTATTATTATTATCGCTATAACTGTTATTATTATACTTATTCTATTGTTACTATCCGTATTACTCTTGCCTTTATCCTTATAACTATTGTTATTATCGCTATAACTGTTATTATTATTCTTATTACTATTATTATTATCCCTATTCCCCTTGTCTTTCTCCTTATAACTATTATTATTATCCTTATTATTATTATTATTATCGCTATAACTGTTATTATTATCCTTAATACTATTATTATTATCGCTATAACTGTTATTATTATTCTTGTTACTATTATTACTGTCCGTATTACTCTTGCCTTTATCCTTAATACTATTATTATTATCGCTATAACTGTTATTATTATTCTTGTTACTATTATTATTATCCCTATTCCTCTTTTCTTTCTCCTTATAACTATTATTATTATCGCTATAACTGTTATTATTATCCCTAATACTATTATTATTATCGCTATAACTGTTATTATTATTCTTGTTACTATTATTATTATCCCTATTCCCCTTGTCTTTCTCCTTATAACTATTATTATTATCCTTATTATTATTATTATTATCGCTATAACTGTTATTATTATTCTTGTTACTATTATTACTGTCCGTATTACTCTTGCCTTTATCCTTAATACTATTATTATTATCGCTATAACTGTTATTATTATTCTTGTTACTATTATTATTATCCCTATTCCTCTTGTCTTTCTCCTTATAACTATTATTATTATCCTTATTATTATTATTATTATTACCGCTATAACTGTTATTATTATTCTTATTACTATTACTATTATCCCTATTCCTCTTGTCTTTATCCTTATAACTATTATTATTATCCTCTTTATTATTATTATTATCGCTATAACTGTTATTATTACCCTTATTGCTATTATTATTATCGCTATAACTGTTATTATTATGCTTATTCTATTGTTACTATCCCTATTACTCTTGTCTATATCCTTATAACTATTATTATTATCGCTATAACTGTTATTATTATTCTTGTTACTATTATTACTGTCCGTATTGCTCTTGCCTTTATCCTTAATACTATTATTATTATCGCTATAACTGTTATTATTATCCTTATTACTATTATTATTATCGCTATAACTGTTATTATTATTCTTATTACTATTACTATTATCCCCATTCCTCTTGTCTTTATCCTTATAACTATTATTATTATCCTTATTATTATTATGATTATCGCTATAACTGTTATTATTATCCTTATTACTATTATTATTATCGCTATAACTGTTATTATTATGCTTATTCCATTGTTACTATCCCTATTACTCTTGTCTATATCCTTATAACTATTATTATTATCCTTATTACTATTATTATTATCGCTATAACTGTTATTATTATTCATGTTACTATTATTACTCTCCGTATTACTCTTGCCTTTATCCTTAATACTATTATTATTATCGCTATAACTGTTATTATTATTCTTGTTACTATATTTATTATCCCTATTCCTCTTGTCTTTCTCCTTATAACTATTATTATTATCGCTATAACTGTTATTATTATTCTTGTTACTATTATTATTATCCCTATTCCCCTTGTCTTTCTCCTTATAACTATTATTATTATCGCTATAACTGTTATTATTATTCTTGTTACTATTACAATTATCCCTATTCCTCTTGTCTTTCTCCTTATAACTATTATTATTATCGCTATAACTGTTATTATTATCCTTAATACTATTATTATTATCGCTGTAACTGTTATTATTATTCTTATTACTATTATTATTATCGCTTTAACTGTTATTATTATTCTTATTACTATTATTATTATCGCTATAACTGTTATTATTATTCTTATTACTATTACTACTATCCCTATTCCTCTTGTCTTTATCCTTATAACTATTATTATTATCCTTATTATTATTATTATTATTATTATCGCTATAACTGTTATTATTATCCTTATTACTATTATTATTATCGTTATAACTGTTATTATTATTCATGTTACTATTATTACTCTCCGTATTACTCTTGCCTTTATCCTTAATACTATTATTATTATCGCTATAACTGTTATTATTATTCTTGTTACTATATTTATTATCCCTATTCCTCTTGTCTTTCTCCTTATAACTATTATTATTATCGCTATAACTGTTATTATTATTCTTGTTACTATTATTATTATCCCTATTCCCCTTGTCTTTCTCCTTATAACTATTATTATTATCGCTATAACTGTTATTATTATTCTTGTTACTATTACAATTATCCCTATTCCTCTTGTCTTTCTCCTTATAACTATTATTATTATCGCTATAACTGTTATTATTATCCTTAATACTATTATTATTATCGCTGTAACTGTTATTATTATTCTTATTACTATTATTATTATCGCTTTAACTGTTATTATTATTCTTATTACTATTATTATTATCGCTATAACTGTTATTATTATTCTTATTACTATTACTACTATCCCTATTCCTCTTGTCTTTATCCTTATAACTATTATTATTATCCTTATTATTATTATTATTATTATTATCGCTATAACTGTTATTATTATCCTTATTACTATTATTATTATCGTTATAACTGTTATTATTATTCTTGTTACTATTACTATTATCCCCATTCCTCTTGTCTTTATCCTTATAACTATTATTATTATCCTATTATTATTATTATTATCGCTACAACTGTTATTATTACCCTTATTGCTATTATTATTATCGCTATAACTGTTATTATTATGCTTATTCTATTGTTACTATCCCTATTACTCTTGTCTATATCCTTATAACTATTATTATTATCGCTATAACTGTTATTATTATTCTTGTTACTATTATTACTGTCCGTATTGCTCTTGCCTTTATCCTTAATACTATTATTATTATCGCTATAACTGTTATTATTATCCTTATTACTATTATTATTATCGCTATAACTGTTATTATTATTCTTATTACTATTACTATTATCCCCATTCCTCTTGTCTTTATCCTTATAACTATTATTATTATCCTTATTATTATTATGATTATCGCTATAACTGTTATTATTATCCTTATTACTATTATTATTATCGCTATAACTGTTATTATTATGCTTATTCCATTGTTACTATCCCTATTACTCTTGTCTATATCCTTATAACTATTATTATTATCCTTATTACTATTATTATTATCGCTATAACTGTTATTATTATTCATGTTACTATTATTACTCTCCGTATTACTCTTGCCTTTATCCTTAATACTATTATTATTATCGCTATAACTGTTATTATTATTCTTGTTACTATATTTATTATCCCTATTCCTCTTGTCTTTCTCCTTATAACTATTATTATTATCGCTATAACTGTTATTATTATTCTTGTTACTATTATTATTATCCCTATTCCCCTTGTCTTTCTCCTTATAACTATTATTATTATCGCTATAACTGTTATTATTATTCTTGTTACTATTACAATTATCCCTATTCCTCTTGTCTTTCTCCTTATAACTATTATTATTATCGCTATAACTGTTATTATTATCCTTAATACTATTATTATTATCGCTGTAACTGTTATTATTATTCTTATTACTATTATTATTATCGCTTTAACTGTTATTATTATTCTTATTACTATTATTATTATCGCTATAACTGTTATTATTATTCTTATTACTATTACTACTATCCCTATTCCTCTTGTCTTTATCCTTATAACTATTATTATTATCCTTATTATTATTATTATTATTATTATCGCTATAACTGTTATTATTATCCTTATTACTATTATTATTATCGTTATAACTGTTATTATTATTCTTGTTACTATTACTATTATCCCCATTCCTCTTGTCTTTATCCTTATAACTATTATTATTATCCTTATTATTATTATTATTATCGCTACAACTGTTATTATTATCCTTATTACTATTATTATTATCGCTATAACTGTTATTATTATGCTTATTCTATTGTTACTATCCCTATTACTCTTGTCTATATCCTTATAACTATTATTATTATCCTTATTACTATTATTATTACCGCTATAACTGTTATTATTATTCATGTTACTATTATTATTATCGCTTTAACTGTTATTATTATTCTTGTTACTATTATTACTGTCCGTATTACTCTTGCCTTTATCCTTAACACTATTATTATTATCGCTATAACTGTTATTATTATTCTTGTTACTATTATTATTATCCCTATTCCTCTTGTCTTTCTCCTTATAACTATTATTATTATCCTTATTATTATTATTATTATCGCTATAACTGTTGTTATTATTCTTGGTACTATTTTTATTATCCCTATTCCTCCTGTCTTTCTCCTTATAACTATTATTATTATCGCTATAACTGTTATTATTATGCTTAATACTATTATTATTATCGCGATAACTGTTATTATTATGCTTATTCTATTGTTACTATCCCTATTACTCTTGTCTTCATCCTTATAACTATTATTATTATCCTTATTACTATTATTATTATCTCTATATCTGCTCTTATTATCATTCCTACTGTTATTATTATCCTTAATACTATTATTATTATCGCTATAACTGTTATTATTATTCTTGTTACTATTATTATTATCCCTATTCCTCTTGTCTTTCCCCTTATAACTATTATTATTATCCTTATTATTATTATTATTATCGCTATAACTGTTATTATTATACTTATTCTATTGTTACTATCCGTATTACTCTTGCCTTTATCCTTATAACTATTGTTATTATCGCTATAACTGTTATTATTATTCTTATTACTATTATTATTATCCCTATTCCCCTTGTCTTTCTCCTTATAACTATTATTATTATCCTTATTATTATTATTATTATCCTTAATACTATTATTATTATCGCTATAACTGTTATTATTATTCTTGTTACTATTATTATTATCCCTATTCCTCTTGTCTTTCTCCTTATAACTATTATTATTATCCTTATTATTATTATTATTATCGCTATAACTGTTGTTATTATTCTTGTTACTATTTTTATTATCCTATTCCTATTGTCTTTCTCCTTATAACTATTATTATTATCGCTATAACTGTTATTATTATCCTTAATACTATTAATATTATCGCTATAACTGTTATTATTATGCTTATTCTATTGTTACTATCCCTATTACTCTTGTCTTCATTCTTATAACTATTGTTATTATCGCTATAACTGTTATTATTATCCTTAATACTATTATTATTATCGATATAACTGTTATTATTATGCTTATTCTATTGTTACTATCCGTATTACTCTTGCCTTTATCCTTATAACTATTGTTATTATCGCTATAACTGTTATTATTATCCTTAATACTATTATTATTATCGCTATAACTGTTATTATTATGCTTATTCTATTGTTACTATCCCTATTACTCTTGTCTTCATCCTTATAACTATTATTATTATCCTTATTACTATTATTATTATCTCTATAACTGCTCTTATTATCATTCCTACTGTTATTATTATCGCTATAACTGTTACGATTAATCTTATTACTATTATTATTATCCCTATTACCCTTGTCTTTATCCTTATTACTATTATTAATATCGCTATAACTGTTATTATTATCCTTAATACTATTATTATTATCGCTATGACTGTTATTATTATTCTTGTTACTATTATTATTATCCCTATTCCTCTTGTCTTTCCCCTTATAACTAATATTATTATCCTTATTATTATTATTATTATCGCTATAACTGTTATTATTATACTTATTCTATTGTTACTATCCGTATTACTCTTGCCTTTATCCTTATAACTATTGTTATTATCGCTATAACTGTTATTATTATTCTTATTACTATTATTATTATCCCTATTCCCCTTGTCTTTCTCCTTATAACTATTATTATTATCCTTATTATTATTATTATTGTCGCTATAACTGTTATTATTATCCTTAATACTATTATTATTATCGCTATAACTGTTATTATTATTCTTGTTACTATTATTACTGTCCGTATTACTCTTGCCTTTATCCTTAATACTATTATTATTATCGCTATAACTGTTATTATTATTCTTGTTACTATTATTATTATCCCTATTCCTCTTTTCTTTCTCCTTATAACTATTATTATTATCGCTATAACTGTTATTATTATCCCTAATACTATTATTATTATCGCTATAACTGTTATTATTATTCTTGTTACTATTATTATTATCCCTATTCCCCTTGTCTTTCTCCTTATAACTATTATTATTATCCTTATTATTATTATTATTATCGCTATAACTGTTATTATTATTCTTGTTACTATTATTACTGTCCGTATTACTCTTGCCTTTATCCTTAATACTATTATTATTATCGCTATAACTGTTATTATTATTCTTGTTACTATTATTATTATCCCTATTCCTCTTGTCTTTCTCCTTATAACTATTATTATATCCTTATTATTATTATTATTATTATCGCTATAACTGTTATTATTATTCTTATTACTATTACTATTATCCCTATTCCTCTTGTCTTTATTCTTATAACTATTATTATTATCCTCTTTATTATTATTATTATCGCTATAACTGTTATTATTACCCTTATTGCTATTATTATTATCGCTATAACTGTTATTATTATGCTTATTCTATTGTTACTATCCCTATTACTCTTGTCTATATCCTTATAACTATTATTATTATCGCTATAACTGTTATTATTATTCTTGTTACTATTATTACTGTCCGTATTGCTCTTGCCTTTATCCTTAATACTATTATTATTATCGCTATAACTGTTATTATTATCCTTATTACTATTATTATTATCGCTATAACTGTTATTATTATGCTTAATACTATTATTATTATCGCGATAACTGTTATTATTATGCTTATTCTATTGTTACTATCCCTATTACTCTTGTCTTCATCCTTATAACTATTATTATTATCCTTATTACTATTATTATTATCTCTATATCTGCTCTTATTATCATTCCTACTGTTATTATTATCGCTATAACTGTTATTATTATCCTTAATACTATTATTATTATCGCTATAACTGTAATTATTATTCTTGTTACTATTATTATTATCCCTATTCCTCTTGTCTTTCCCCTTATAACTATTATTATTATCCTTATTATTATTATTATTATCGCTATAACTGTTATTATTATACTTATTCTATTGTTACTATCCGTATTACTCTTGCATTTATCCTTATAACTATTGTTATTATCGCTATAACTGTTATTATTATTCTTATTACTATTATTATTATCCCTATTCCCCTTGTCTTTCTCCTTATAACTATTATTATTATCCTTATTATTATTATTATTATCCTTAATACTATTATTATTATCGCTATAACTGTTATTATTATTCTTGTTACTATTATTATTATCCCTATTCCCCTTGTCTTTCTCCTTATAACTATTATTATTATCGCTATAACTGTTATTATTATTCTTGTTACTATTACAATTATCCCTATTCCTCTTGTCTTTATCCTTATAACTATTATTATTATCCTTATTATTATTATTATTATTATCGCTATAACTGTTATTATTATCCTTATTACTATTATTATTATCGTTATAACTGTTATTATTATTCTTGTTACTATTACTATTATTCCCATTCCTCTTGTCTTTATCCTTATAACTATTATTATTATCCTCTTTATTATTATTATTATCGCTATAACTGTTATTATTATCCTTCTTACTATTATTATTATCGCTATAACTGATATTATTATGCTTATTCTATTGTTACTATCCCTATTACTCTTGTCTATATCCTTATAACTATTATTATTATCCTTATTATTATTATTATTATCCTTAATACTATTATTATTATCGCAATAACTGTTATTATTATTCTTGTTACTATTATTATTATCCCTATTCTTCTTGTCTCTCTCCTTATAACTATTATTATTATCGCTATAACTGTTATTATTATGCTTAATACTATTATTATTATCGCGATAACTGTTATTATTATGCTTATTCTATTGTTACTATCCCTATTACTCTTGTCTTCATCCTTATAACTATTATTATTATCCTTATTACTATTATTATTATCTCTATATCTGCTCTTATTATCATTCCTACTGTTATTATTATCGCTATAACTGTTATTATTATCCTTAATACTATTATTATTATCGCTATAACTGTAATTATTATTCTTGTTACTATTATTATTATCCCTATTCCTCTTGTCTTTCCCCTTATAACTATTATTATTATCCTTATTATTATTATTATTATCGCTATAACTGTTATTATTATACTTATTCTATTGTTACTATCCGTATTACTCTTGCATTTATCCTTATAACTATTGTTATTATCGCTATAACTGTTATTATTATTCTTATTACTATTATTATTATCCCTATTCCCCTTGTCTTTCTCCTTATAACTATTATTATTATCCTTATTATTATTATTATTATCCTTAATACTATTATTATTATCGCTATAACTGTTATTATTATTCTTGTTACTATTATTATTATCCCTATTCCCCTTGTCTTTCTCCTTATAACTATTATTATTATCGCTATAACTGTTATTATTATTCTTGTTACTATTACAATTATCCCTATTCCTCTTGTCTTTATCCTTATAACTATTATTATTATCCTTATTATTATTATTATTATTATCGCTATAACTGTTATTATTATCCTTATTACTATTATTATTATCGTTATAACTGTTATTATTATTCTTGTTACTATTACTATTATTCCCATTCCTCTTGTCTTTATCCTTATAACTATTATTATTATCCTCTTTATTATTATTATTATCGCTATAACTGTTATTATTATCCTTCTTACTATTATTATTATCGCTATAACTGATATTATTATGCTTATTCTATTGTTACTATCCCTATTACTCTTGTCTATATCCTTATAACTATTATTATTATCCTTATTATTATTATTATTATCCTTAATACTATTATTATTATCGCAATAACTGTTATTATTATTCTTGTTACTATTATTATTATCCCTATTCTTCTTGTCTCTCTCCTTATAACTATTATTATTATCTCTATAACTGTTATTATTATCCTTAATACTATTATTATTATCGCTATAACTGTTATTATTATGCTTATTCTATTGTTACTATCCCTATTACTCTTGTCTTCATCCTTATAACTATTATTATTATCCTTATTACTATTATTATTATCTCTATAACTGCTCTTATTATCATTCCTACTGTTATTATTATCGCTATAACTGTTACGATTAATCTTATTACTATTATTATTATCCCTATTACCCTTGTCTTTATCCTTATTACTATTATTATTATCGCTATAACTGTTATTATTATCCTTAATACTATTATTATTATCCCTATTCCTCTTGTCTTTCCCCTTATAACTAATATTATTATCCTTATTATTATTATTATTATCCTTAATACTATTATTACTATCGCTATAACTGTTATTATTATTCTTGTTACTTTTATTATTATCCCTATTCCTCTTGTCTCTCTCCTTATAACTATTATTATTATCTCTATAACTGTTATTATTATCCTTAATACTATTATTATTATCGCTATAACTGGTATTATTATGCTTATTCTATTGTTACTATCCCTATTACTCTTGTCTTCATCCTTATAACTATTATTATTATCCTTATTACTATTATTATTATCTCTATAACTGCTCTTATTATCATTCCTACTGTTATTATTATCGCTATAACTGTTACGATTAATCTTATTACTATTATTATTATCCCTATTACCCTTGTCTTTATCCTTATTACTATTATTATTATCGCTATAACTGTTATTATTATCCTTAATACTATTATTATTATCGCTATGACTGTTATTATTATTCTTGTTACTATTATTATTATCCCTATTCCTCTTGTCTTTCCCCTTATAACTAATATTATTATCCTTATTATTATTATTATTATCGCTATAACTGTTATTATTATTCTTGTTACTATTATTACTGTCCGTATTACTCTTGCCTTTATCCTTAATACTATTATTATTATCGCTATAACTGTTATTATTATTCTTGTTACTATTATTATTATCCCTATTCCTCTTGCCTTTCTCCTTATAACTATTATTATTATCGCTATAACTGTTATTATTATTCTTGTTACTATTATTATTATCCCTATTCCCCTTGTCTTTCTCCTTATAACTATTATTATTATCCTTATTATTATTATTATTATCGCTATAACTGTTATTATTATTCTTGTTACTATTATTATTATCCCTATTCCTCTTTTCTTTCTCCTTATAACTATTATTATTATCGCTATAACTGTTATTATTATCCTTAATACTATTATTATTATCGCTATAACTGTTATTATTATTCTTGTTACTATTATTATTATCCCTATTCCCCTTGTCTTTCTCCTTATAACTATTATTATTATCCTTATTATTATTATTATTATCGCTATAACTGTTATTATTATTCTTGTTACTATTATTACTGTCCGTATTACTCTTGCCTTTATCCTTAATACTATTATTATTATCGCTATAACTGTTATTATTATTCATGTTACTATTATTACTCTCCGTATTACTCTTGCCTTTATCCTTAATACTATTATTATTATCGCTATAACTGTTATTATTATTCTTGTTACTATTATTATTATCCATATTCCTCTTGTCTTTCTCCTTATAACTATTATTATTATCGCTATAACTGTTATTATTATTCTTCTTACTATTATTATTATCCCTATTCAACTTGTCTTTCTCCTTATAACTATTATTATTATCGCTATAACTGTTATTATTATCCTTATTACTATTATTATTATCTCTATAACTGCTCTTATTATCATTCCTACTGTTATTATTATCGCTATAACTGTTACGATTAATCTTATTATTATTATTATTATCCCTATTACCCTTGTCTTTATCCTTATTACTATTATTATTATCGCTATAACTGTTATTATTATCCTTAATACTATTATTATTATCGCTATGACTGTTATTATTATTCTTGTTACTATTATTATTAACCCTATTCCTCTTGTCTTTCCCCTTATAACTAATATTATTATCCTTATTATTATTATTATTATCGCTATAACTGTTATTATTATACTTATTCTATTGTTACTATCCGTATTACTCTTGCCTTTATCCTTATAACTATTGTTATTATCGCTATAACTGTTATTATTATTCTTGTTACTATTATTACTGTCCGTATTACTCTTGCCTTTATCCTTAATACTATTATTATTATCGCTATAACTGTTATTATTATTCTTGTTACTATTATTATTATCCCTATTCCCCTTGTCTTTCTCCTTATAACTATTATTATTATCCTTATTATTATTATTATTATCGCTATAACTGTTATTATTATTCTTGTTACTATTATTATTATCCCTATTCCTCTTTTCTTTCTCCTTATAACTATTATTATTATCGCTATAACTGTTATTATTATCCTTAATACTATTATTATTATCGCTATAACTGTTATTATTATTCTTGTTACTATTATTACTGTCCGTATTACTCTTGCCTTTATCCTTAATACAATTATTATTATCGCTATAACTGTTATTATTATTCTTGGTACTATTCTTATTATCCCTATTCCCCTTGTCTTTCTCCTTATAACTATTATTATTATCCTTATTATTATTATTATTATTCTTATTACTATTACTATAATCCCCATTCCTCTTGTCTTTATCCTTATAACTATTATTATTATCCTTATTATTATTATTATTATCGCCATAACCGTTATTATTATCCTTATTACTATTATTATTATCCCTATTCCTCTTTTCTTTCTCCTTATAACTATTATTATTATCGCTATAACTATTATTATTATCCTTATTATTATTATTATTATCGCTATAACTGTTATTATTATTCTTGTTACTATTATTATTATCCCTATTCCCTTTGTCTTTCTCCTTGTAACTATTATTATTATCCTTATTATTATTATTATTATCCTTAATACTATTATTATTATCGCTATAACTGTTATTATTATACTTATTCTATTGTTACTATCCGTATTACTCTTGCCTTTATCCTTATAACTATTGTTATTATCGCTATAACTGTTATTATTATTCTTATTACTATTATTATTATCCCTATTCCCCTTGTCTTTCTCCATGTAACTATTATTATTATCCTTATTATTATTATTATTATCGCTATAACTGTTATTATTATTCTTAATACTATTATTATTATCGCTATAACTGTTATTATTATTCTTGTTACTATTATTACTGTCCGTATTACTCTTGCCTTTATCCTTAATACTATTATTATTATCGCTATAACTGTTATTATTATTCTTGTTACTATTATTATTATCCCTATTCCTCTTGCCTTTCTCCTTATAACTATTATTATTATCGCTATAACTGTTATTATTATTCTTGTTACTATTATTATTATTATCCCTATTCCCCTTGTCTTTCTCCTTATAACTATTATTATTATCCTTATTATTATTATTATTATTATCGCTATAACTGTTATTATTATTCTTGTTACTATTATTACTATCCCTATTCCTCTTTTCTTTCTCCTTATAACTATTATTATTATCGCTATAACTGTTATTATTATCCTTAACACTATTATTATTATCGCTATAACTGTTATTATTATTCTTGTTACTATTATTATTATCCCTATTCCCCTTGTCTTTCTCCTTATAACTATTATTATTATCCTTATTATTATTATTATTATCGCTATAACTGTTATTATTATTCTTGTTACTATTATTACTGTCCGTATTACTCTTGCCTTTATCCTTAATACTATTATTATTATCGCTATAACTGTTATTATTATTCTTGTTACTATTATTATTATCCCTATTCCTCTTGTCTTTCTCCTTATAACTATTATTATTATCCTTATTACTATTATTATTATCGCTATAACTGTTATTATTATGCTTATTCTATTGTTACTATCCCTATTACTCTTGTCTATATCCTTATAACTATTATTATTATCCTTATTACTATTATTATTATCGCTATAACTGTTATTATTATTCATGTTACTATTATTATTATCCCTATTCCTCTTGTCTTTATCCTTATAACTATTATTATTATCCTCTTTATTATTATTATTATCGCTATAACTGTCATTATTATCCTTAATACTATTATTATTATCGCTATAACTGTTATTATTATTCTTGTTACTATTATTACTGTCCGTATTACTCTTGCCTTTATCCTTAACACTATTATTATTATCGCTATAACTGTTATTATTATTCTTGTTACTATTATTATTATCCCTATTCCTCTTGTCTTTCTCCTTATAACTATTATTATTATCCTTATTATTATTATTATTATCGCTATAACTGTTGTTATTATTCTTGTTACTATTTTTATTATCCCTATTCCTCTTGTCTTTCTCCTTATAACTATTATTATTATCGCTATAACTGTTATTATTATGCTTAATACTATTATTATTATCGCGATAACTGTTATTATTATGCTTATTCTATTGTTACTATCCCTATTACTCTTGTCTTCATCCTTATAACTATTATTATTATCCTTATTACTATTATTATTATCTCTATAACTGCTCTTATTATCATTCCTACTGTTATTATTATCGCTATAACTGTTATTATTATGCTTAATACTATTATTATTATCGCGATAACTGTTATTATTATGCTTATTCTATTGTTACTATCCCTATTACTCTTGTCTTCATCCTTATAACTATTATTATTATCCTTATTACTATTATTATTATCTCTATAAATGCTCTTATTATCATTCCTACTGTTATTATTATCGCTATAACTGTTATTATTATCCTTAATACTATTATTATTATCGCTATAACTGTTATTATTATTCTTGTTACTATTATTATTATCCCTATTCCTCTTGTCTTTATCCTTATAACTATTATTATTATCCTCTTTATTATTATTATTATCGCTATAACTGTCATTATTATCCTTAATACTATTATTATTATCGCTATAACTGTTATTATTATTCTTGTTACTATTATTACTGTCCGTATTACTCTTGCCTTTATCCTTAACACTATTATTATTATCGCTATAACTGTTATTATTATTCTTGTTACTATTATTATTATCCCTATTCCTCTTGTCTTTCTCCTTATAACTATTATTATTATCCTTATTATTATTATTATTATCGCTATAACTGTTGTTATTATTCTTGTTACTATTTTTATTATCCCTATTCCTCTTGTCTTTCTCCTTATAACTATTATTATTATCGCTATAACTGTTATTATTATGCTTAATACTATTATTATTATCGCGATAACTGTTATTATTATGCTTATTCTATTGTTACTATCCCTATTACTCTTGTCTTCATCCTTATAACTATTATTATTATCCTTATTACTATTATTATTATCTCTATAACTGCTCTTATTATCATTCCTACTGTTATTATTATCGCTATAACTGTTATTATTATCCTTAATACTATTATTATTATCGCTATAACTGTTATTATTATTCTTGTTACTATTATTATTATCCCTATTCCTCTTGTCTTTCCCCTTATAACTATTATTATTATCCTTATTATTATTATTATTATCGCTATAACTGTTATTATTATACTTACTCTATTGTTACTATCCGTATTACTCTTGCCTTTATCCTTATAACTATTGTTATTATCGCTATAACTGTTATTATTATTCTTGTTACTATTATTATTATCCCTATTCCTCTTTTCTTTCTCCTAATAACTATTATTATTATCGCTATAACTATTATTATTATCCTTATTATTATTATTATTATCGCTATAACTGTCATTATTATTCTTGTTACTATTATTACTGTCCGTATTACTCTTGCCTTTATCCTTAATACTATTATTATTATCGCTATAACTGTTATTATTATTCTTGTTACTATTATTATTATCCCTATTCCTCTTGTCTTTCTCCTTATAACTATTATTATTATCCTTATTATTATTATTATTATTATTATTATCGCTATAACTGTTATTATTATCCTTATTACTATTATTATTATCGCTATAACTGTTATTATTATTCTTATTACTATTACTATTATCCCCATTCCTCTTGTCTTTATCCTTATAACTATTATTATTATCCTTATTATTATTATTATTATCGCTATAACTGTTATTATTATCCTTATTACTATTATTATTATCGCTATAACTGTTATTATTATGCTTATTCTATTGTTACTATCCCTATTACTCTTTTCTGTATCCTTATAACTATTATTATTATCCTTATTACTATTATTATTATCGCTATAACTGTTATTATTATTCATGTTACTATTATTATTATCGCTTTAACTGTTATTATTATTCTTATTACTATTATTATTATCGCTATAACTGTTATTATCATTCTTATTACTATTACTATTATCCCTATTCCTCTTGTCTTTATCCTTATAACTATTATTATTATCCTCTTTATTATTATTATTATCGCTATAACTGTCATTATTATCCTTAATACTATTATTATTATCGCTATAACTGTTATTATTATTCTTGTTACTATTATTACTGTCCGTATTACTCTTGCCTTTATCCTTAACACTATTATTATTATCGCTATAACTGTTATTATTATTCTTGTTACTATTATTATTATCCCTATTCCTCTTGTCTTTCTCCTTATAACTATTATTATTATCCTTATTATTATTGTTATTATCGCTATAACTGTTGTTATTATTCTTGTTACTATTTTTATTATCCCTATTCCTCTTGTCTTTCTCCTTATAACTTTTATTATTATCGCTATAACTGTTATTATTATGCTTAATACTATTATTATTATCGCGATAACTGTTATTATTATGCTTATTCTATTGTTACTATCCCTATTACTCTTGTCATCATCCTTATAACTATTATTATTATCCTTGTTACTATTATTATTATCTCTATAACTGCTCTTATTATCATTCCTACTGTTATTATTATCGCTATAACTGTTATTATTATCCTTAATACTATTATTATTATCGCTATAACTGTTATTATTATTCTTGTTACTATTATTATTATCCCTATTACTCTTGTCTTCATCCTTATAACTATTATTATTATCCTTATTACTATTATTATTATCTCTATAACTGCTGTTATTATCATTCCTACTGTTATTATTATCGCTATAACTGTTATTATTATCCTTAATACTATTATTATTATCGCTATAACTGTTATTATTATTCTTGATACTATTATTATTATCCCTATTCCTCTTGTCTTTCCCCTTATAACTATTATTATTATCCTTATTATTATTATTATTATCGCTATAACTGTTATTATTATACTTACTCTATTGTTACTATCCGTATTACTCTTGCCTTTATCCTTATAACTATTGTTATTATCGCTATAACTGTTATTATTATTCTTGTTACTATTATTATTATCCCTATTCCTCTTTTCTTTCTCCTTATAACTATTATTATTATCGCTATAACTATTATTATTATCCTTATTATTATTATTATTATCGCTATAACTGTTATTATTATGCTTATTCTATTGTTACTATCCCTATTACTCTTTTCTATATCCTTATAACTATTATTATTATCCTTATTACTATTATTATTATCGCTATAACTGTTATTATTATTCATGTTACTATTATTATTATCGCTTTAACTGTTATTATTATTCTTATTACTATTATTATTGTCCCTATTCCTCTTGCCTTTCTCCTTATAACTATTATTATTATCGCTATAACTGTTATTATTATTCTTGTTACTATTATTATTATCCCTATTCCTCTTGCCTTTCTCCTTATAACTATTATTATTATCGCTATAACTGTTATTATTATTCTTGTTACTATTATTATTATCCCTATTCCCCTTGTCTTTCTCCTTATAACTATTATTATTATCCTTATTATTATTATTATTATCGCTATAACTGTTATTATTATTCTTGTTACTATTATTACTGTCCGTATTACTCTTGCCTTTATCCTTAATACTATTATTATTATCGCTATAACTGTTATTATTATTCATGTTACTATTATTATTATCGCTTTAACTGTTATTATTATTCTTATTACTATTATTATTATCGCTATAACTGTTATTATTATTCTTATTACTATTACTATTATCCCTATTCCTCTTGTCTTTATCCTTATAACTATTATTATTATCCTCTTTATTATTATTATTATCGCTATAACTGTCATTATTATCCTTATTACTATTATTATTATCGCTATAACTGTTATTATTATGCTTATTCTATTGTTACTATCCCTATTACTCTTTTCTATATCCTTATAACTATTATTATTATCCTTATTACTATTATTATTATCGCTATAACTGTTATTATTATTCATGTTACTATTATTATTATCGCTTTAACTGTTATTATTATTCTTATTACTATTATTATTATCGCTATAACTGTTATTATTATTCTTATTACTATTACTATTATCCCTATTCCTCTTGTCTTTATCCTTATAACTATTATTATTATCCTCTTTATTATTATTATTATCGCTATAACTGTTATTATTATACTTATTCTATTGTTACTATCCGTATTACTCTTGCCTTTATCCTTATAACTATTGTTATTATCGCTATAACTGTTATTATTATTCTTGTTACTATTATTATTATCCCTATTCCTCTTTTCTTTCTCCTTATAACTATTATTATTATCGCTATAACTATTATTATTATCCTTATTATTATTATTATTATCGCTATAACTGTTATTATTATTCTTGTTACTATTATTACTGTCCGTATTACTCTTGCCTTTATCCTTATAACTATTGTTATTATCGCTATAACTGTTATTATTATTCTTGTTACTATTATTATTATCCCTATTCCTCTTTTCTTTCTCCTTATAACTATTGTTATTATCGCTATAACTGTTATTATTATTCTTGTTACTATTATTATTATCCCTATTCCTCTTTTCTTTCTCCTTATAACTATTATTATTATCGCTATAACTGTTATTATTATCCTTAATACTATTATTATTATCGCTATAACTGTTATTATTATGCTTAATACTATTATTATTATCGCGATAACTGTTATTATTATGCTTATTCTATTGTTACTATCCCTATTACTCTTGTCTTCATCCTTATAACTATTATTATTATCCTTATTACTATTATTATTATCTCTATAACTGCTCTTATTATCATTCCTACTGTTATTGTTATCGCTGTAACTGTTATTATTATCCTTAATACTATTATTATTATCGCTATAACTGTTATTATTATTCTTGTTACTATTATTATTATCCCTATTCCTCTTGTCTTTCCCCTTATAACTATTATTATTATCCTTATTATTATTATTATTATCGCTATAACTGTTATTATTATACTTATTCTATTGTTACTATCCGTATTACTCTTGCCTTTATCCTTATAACTATTGTTATTATCGCTATAACTGTTATTATTATACTTATTCTATTGTTACTATCCGTATTACTCTTGCCTTTATCCTTATAACTATTGTTATTATCGCTATAACTGTTATTATTATTCTTGTTACTATTATTATTATCCCTATTCCTCTTGTCTTTATCCTTGTAACTATTATTATTATTCTTATTATTATTATTATTATCGCTATAACTGTTATTATTATCCATATTACTATTATCATTATCGCTATAACTGTTATTATTATCCTTATTACTATTATTATTATCGCTATAACTGTTATTATTCTGCTTATTCCATTGTTACTATCCCTATTACTCTTGTCTATATCATTATAACTATTATTATTATCCTAATTACTATTATTATTATCGCTATAACTGTTATTATTATTCATGTTACTATTATTACTGTCCGTATTACTCTTGCCTTTATCCTTAATACTATTATTATTATCGCTATAACTGTTATTATTATTCTTGTTACTATTATTATTATCCCTATTCCTCTTGTCTTTCTCCTTATAACTATTATTATTATCGCTATAACTGTTATTATTATCCTTAATACTATTATTATTATCGCTATAACTGTTATTATTATTCTTATTACTATTATTACTATCGCTTTAACTGTTATTATTATTCTTATTACTATTATTATTATCGCTATAACTGTTATTATTATTCTTATTACTATTACTATTATCCCTATTTCTCTTGTCTTTATCCTTATAACTATTATTATTATCCTTATTATTATTATTATTATTATCGCTATAACTGTTATTATTATCCTTATTACTATTATTATTATCGCTATAACTGTTATTATTATTCTTGTTACTATTACTATTATCCCCATTCCTCTTGTCTTTATCCTTATAACTATTATTATTATCCTCTTCATTATTATTATTATCGCTATAACTGTTATTATTATCCTTATTACTATTATTATTATCGCTATAACTGTTATTATTATGCTTATTCCATTGTTACTATCCCTATTACTCTTGTCTATATCCTTATAACTATTATTATTATCCTTATTACTATTATTATTATCGCTATAACTGTTATTATTATTCATGTTACTATTATTACTGTCCGTATTACTCTTGCCTTCATCCTTAATACTATTATTATTATCGCTATAACTGTTATTATTATTCTTGTTACTATTATTATTATCCCTATTCCTCTTGTCTCTCTCCTTATAACTATTATTATTATCCTTATTATTATTATTATCGCTATAACTGTTGTTATTATTCTTGTTACTATTTTTATTATCCCTATTCCTCTTGTCTCTCTCCTTATAACTATTATTATTATCTCTATAACTGTTATTATTATCCTTAATACTATTATTATTATCGCTATAACTGTTATTGTTATGCTTATTCTATTGTTACTATCCCTATTACTCTTGTCTTCATCCTTATAACTATTATTATTATCCTTATTACTATTATTATTATCTCTATAACTGCTCTTATTATCATTCCTACTGTTATTATTATCGCTATAACTGTTACGATTAATCTTATTACTATTATTATTATCCCTATTACCCTTGTCTTTATCCTTATTACTATTATTATTATCGCTATAACTGTTATTATTATCCTTAATACTATTATTATTATCGCTATGACTGTTATTATTATTCTTGTTACTATTATTATTATCCCTATTCCTCTTGTCTTCCCCCTAATAACTAATATTATTATCCTTATTATTATTATTATTATCGCTATAACTGTTATTATTATACTTATTCTATTGTTACTATCCGTATTACTCTTGCCTTTATCCTTATAACTATTGTTATTATCGCTATAACTGTTATTATTATTCTTATTACTATTATTATTATCCCTATTCCCCTTGTCTTTCTCCTTATAACTATTATTATTATCCTTATTATTATTATTATTATCGCTATAACTGTTATTATTATCCTTAATACTATTATTATTATCGCTATAACTGTTATTATTATTCTTGTTACTATTATTAGTGTCCGTATTACTCTTGCCTTTATCCTTAATACTATTATTATTATCGCTATAACTGTTATTATTATTCTTGTTACTATTATTATTATCCCTATTCCCCTTGTCTTTCTCCTTATATCTATTATTATTATCCTAATTACTATTATTATTATCGCTATAACTGTTATTATTATTCATGTTACTATTATTACTGTCCGTATTACTCTTGCCTTTATCCTTAATACTATTATTATTATCGCTATAACTGTTATTATTATTCTTGTTACTATTATTATTATCCCTATTCCTCTTGTCTTTCTCCTTATAACTATTATTATTATCGCTATAACTGTTATTATTATCCTTAATACTATTATTATTATCGCTATAACTGTAATTATTATTCTTATTACTATTATTATTATCCCTTTAACTGTTATTATTATTCTTATCACTATTATTATTATCGCTATAACTGTTATTATTATTCTTATTACTATTACTATTATCCCTATTTCTCTTGTCTTTATCCTTATAACTATTATTATTATCCTTATTATTATTATTATTATTATCGCTATAACTGTTATTATTATCCTTATTACTATTATTATTATCGCTATAACTGTTATTATTATTCTTGTTACTATTACTATTATCCCCATTCCTCTTGTCTTTATCCTTATAACTATTATTATTATCCTCTTCATTATTATTATTATCGCTATAACTGTTATTATTATCCTTATTACTATTATTATTATCGCTATAACTGTTATTATTATGCTTATTCCATTGTTACTATCCCTATTACTCTTGTCTATATCCTTATAACTATTATTATTATCCTTATTACTATTATTATTATCGCTATAACTGTTATTATTATTCATGTTACTATTATTACTGTCCGTATTACTCTTGCCTTCATCCTTAATACTATTATTATTATCGCTATAACTGTTATTATTATTCTTGTTACTATTATTATTATCCCTATTCCTCTTGCCTTTCTCCTTATAACTATTATTATTATCGCTATAACTGTTATTATTATTCTTGTTACTATTATTATTATCCCTATTCCCCTTGTCTTTCTCCTTATAACTATTATTATTATCCTTATTATTATTATTATTATCGCTATAACTGTTATTATTATTCATGTTACTATTATTATTATCGCTTTAACTGTTATTATTATTCTTATTACTATTATTATTATCGCTATAACTGTTATTATTATTCTTATTACTATTACTATTATCCCTATTCCTCTTGTCTTTATCCTTATAACTATTATTATTATCCTCTTTATTATTATTATTATCGCTATAACTGTTATTATTATACTTATTCTATTGTTACTATCCGTATTACTCTTGCCTTTATCCTTATAACTATTGTTATTATCGCTATAACTGTTATTATTATTCTTGTTACTATTATTATTATCCCTATTCCTCTTTTCTTTCTCCTTATAACTATTATTATTATCGCTATAACTATTATTATTATCCTTATTATTATTATTATTATCGCTATAACTGTTATTATTATTCTTGTTACTATTATTACTGTCCGTATTACTCTTGCCTTTATCCTTATAACTATTGTTATTATCGCTATAACTGTTATTATTATTCTTGTTACTATTATTATTATCCCTATTCCTCTTTTCTTTCTCCTTATAACTATTGTTATTATCGCTATAACTGTTATTATTATTCTTGTTACTATTATTATTATCCCTATTCCTCTTTTCTTTCTCCTTATAACTATTATTATTATCGCTATAACTGTTATTATTATCCTTAATACTATTATTATTATCGCTATAACTGTTATTATTATGCTTAATACTATTATTATTATCGCGATAACTGTTATTATTATGCTTATTCTATTGTTACTATCCCTATTACTCTTGTCTTCATCCTTATAACTATTATTATTATCCTTATTACTATTATTATTATCTCTATAACTGCTCTTATTATCATTCCTACTGTTATTGTTATCGCTGTAACTGTTATTATTATCCTTAATACTATTATTATTATCGCTATAACTGTTATTATTATTCTTGTTACTATTATTATTATCCCTATTCCTCTTGTCTTTCCCCTTATAACTATTATTATTATCCTTATTATTATTATTATTATCGCTATAACTGTTATTATTATACTTATTCTATTGTTACTATCCGTATTACTCTTGCCTTTATCCTTATAACTATTGTTATTATCGCTATAACTGTTATTATTATACTTATTCTATTGTTACTATCCGTATTACTCTTGCCTTTATCCTTATAACTATTGTTATTATCGCTATAACTGTTATTATTATTCTTGTTACTATTATTATTATCCCTATTCCTCTTGTCTTTATCCTTGTAACTATTATTATTATTCTTATTATTATTATTATTATCGCTATAACTGTTATTATTATCCATATTACTATTATCATTATCGCTATAACTGTTATTATTATCCTTATTACTATTATTATTATCGCTATAACTGTTATTATTCTGCTTATTCCATTGTTACTATCCCTATTACTCTTGTCTATATCATTATAACTATTATTATTATCCTAATTACTATTATTATTATCGCTATAACTGTTATTATTATTCATGTTACTATTATTACTGTCCGTATTACTCTTGCCTTTATCCTTAATACTATTATTATTATCGCTATAACTGTTATTATTATTCTTGTTACTATTATTATTATCCCTATTCCTCTTGTCTTTCTCCTTATAACTATTATTATTATCGCTATAACTGTTATTATTATCCTTAATACTATTATTATTATCGCTATAACTGTTATTATTATTCTTATTACTATTATTACTATCGCTTTAACTGTTATTATTATTCTTATTACTATTATTATTATCGCTATAACTGTTATTATTATTCTTATTACTATTACTATTATCCCTATTTCTCTTGTCTTTATCCTTATAACTATTATTATTATCCTTATTATTATTATTATTATTATCGCTATAACTGTTATTATTATCCTTATTACTATTATTATTATCGCTATAACTGTTATTATTATTCTTGTTACTATTACTATTATCCCCATTCCTCTTGTCTTTATCCTTATAACTATTATTATTATCCTCTTCATTATTATTATTATCGCTATAACTGTTATTATTATCCTTATTACTATTATTATTATCGCTATAACTGTTATTATTATGCTTATTCCATTGTTACTATCCCTATTACTCTTGTCTATATCCTTATAACTATTATTATTATCCTTATTACTATTATTATTATCGCTATAACTGTTATTATTATTCATGTTACTATTATTACTGTCCGTATTACTCTTGCCTTCATCCTTAATACTATTATTATTATCGCTATAACTGTTATTATTATTCTTGTTACTATTATTATTATCCCTATTCCTCTTGTCTCTCTCCTTATAACTATTATTATTATCCTTATTATTATTATTATCGCTATAACTGTTGTTATTATTCTTGTTACTATTTTTATTATCCCTATTCCTCTTGTCTCTCTCCTTATAACTATTATTATTATCTCTATAACTGTTATTATTATCCTTAATACTATTATTATTATCGCTATAACTGTTATTGTTATGCTTATTCTATTGTTACTATCCCTATTACTCTTGTCTTCATCCTTATAACTATTATTATTATCCTTATTACTATTATTATTATCTCTATAACTGCTCTTATTATCATTCCTACTGTTATTATTATCGCTATAACTGTTACGATTAATCTTATTACTATTATTATTATCCCTATTACCCTTGTCTTTATCCTTATTACTATTATTATTATCGCTATAACTGTTATTATTATCCTTAATACTATTATTATTATCGCTATGACTGTTATTATTATTCTTGTTACTATTATTATTATCCCTATTCCTCTTGTCTTCCCCCTAATAACTAATATTATTATCCTTATTATTATTATTATTATCGCTATAACTGTTATTATTATACTTATTCTATTGTTACTATCCGTATTACTCTTGCCTTTATCCTTATAACTATTGTTATTATCGCTATAACTGTTATTATTATTCTTATTACTATTATTATTATCCCTATTCCCCTTGTCTTTCTCCTTATAACTATTATTATTATCCTTATTATTATTATTATTATCGCTATAACTGTTATTATTATCCTTAATACTATTATTATTATCGCTATAACTGTTATTATTATTCTTGTTACTATTATTAGTGTCCGTATTACTCTTGCCTTTATCCTTAATACTATTATTATTATCGCTATAACTGTTATTATTATTCTTGTTACTATTATTATTATCCCTATTCCCCTTGTCTTTCTCCTTATATCTATTATTATTATCCTAATTACTATTATTATTATCGCTATAACTGTTATTATTATTCATGTTACTATTATTACTGTCCGTATTACTCTTGCCTTTATCCTTAATACTATTATTATTATCGCTATAACTGTTATTATTATTCTTGTTACTATTATTATTATCCCTATTCCTCTTGTCTTTCTCCTTATAACTATTATTATTATCGCTATAACTGTTATTATTATCCTTAATACTATTATTATTATCGCTATAACTGTAATTATTATTCTTATTACTATTATTATTATCCCTTTAACTGTTATTATTATTCTTATCACTATTATTATTATCGCTATAACTGTTATTATTATTCTTATTACTATTACTATTATCCCTATTTCTCTTGTCTTTATCCTTATAACTATTATTATTATCCTTATTATTATTATTATTATTATCGCTATAACTGTTATTATTATCCTTATTACTATTATTATTATCGCTATAACTGTTATTATTATTCTTGTTACTATTACTATTATCCCCATTCCTCTTGTCTTTATCCTTATAACTATTATTATTATCCTCTTCATTATTATTATTATCGCTATAACTGTTATTATTATCCTCTTCATTATTATTATTATCGCTATAACTGTTATTATTATCCTTATTACTATTATTATTATCGCTATAACTGTTATTATTATGCTTATTCCATTGTTACTATCCCTATTACTCTTGTCTATATCCTTATAACTATTATTATTATCCTTATTACTATTATTATTATCGCTATAACTGTTATTATTATTCATGTTACTATTATTACTGTCCGTATTACTCTTGCCTTCATCCTTAATACTATTATTATTATCGCTATAACTGTTATTATTATTCTTGTTACTATTATTATTATCCCTATTCCTCTTGCCTTTCTCCTTATAACTATTATTATTATCGCTATAACTGTTATTATTATTCTTGTTACTATTATTATTATCCCTATTCCCCTTGTCTTTCTCCTTATAACTATTATTATTATCCTTATTATTATTATTATTATCGCTATAACTGTTATTATCATTCTTGTTACTATTATTACTGTCCGTATTACTCTTGCCTTTATCCTTAACACTATTATTATTATCGCTATAACTGTTATTATTATTCTTGTTACTATTATTATTATCCCTATTCCTCTTTTCTTTCTCCTTATAACTATTATTATTATCGCTATAACTGTTATTATTATCCTTAATACTATTATTATTATCGCTATAACTGTTATTATTATCCTTATTACTATTATTATTATCGCTATAACTGTTATTATTATTCTTGTTACTATTATTACTGTCCGTATTACTCTTGCCTTTATCCTTAATACTATTATTATTATCGCTATAACTGTTATTATTATTCTTGTTACTATTATTATTATCCCTATTCCTCTTGCCTTTCTCCTTATAACTATTATTATTATCGCTTTAACTGTTATTATTATTCTTATTACTATTACTATTATCCCTATTCCTCTTGTCTTTATCCTTATAACTATTATTATTATCCTTATTATTATTATTATTATCGCTATAACTGTTATTATTATCCTTATTACTATTATTATTATCGCTATAACTGTTATTATTATGCTTATTCCATTGTTACTATCCCTATTACTCTTGTCTATATCCTTATAACTATTATTATTATCCTTATTACTATTATTATTATCGCTATAACTGTTATTATTATTCATGTTACTATTATTACTGTCCGTATTACTCTTGCCTTTATCCTTAATACTATTATTATTATCGCTATAACTGTTATTATTACGCTTGTTACTATTATTATTATCCCTATTCCCCTTGTCTTTCTCCTTATAACTATTATTATTATCCTTATTATTATTATTATTATTATCGCTATAACTGTTATTATTATTCTTGTTACTATTATTACTGTCCGTATTACTCTTGCCTTTATCCTTAATACTATTATTATTATCGCTATAACTGCTATTATTATTCTTGTTACTATTATTATTATCCCTATTCCTCTTGTCTTTCACCTTATAACTATTATTATTATCCTTATTGTTATTATTATTATCGCTATAACTGTTATTATTATTCTTATTACTATTACTATTATCCCCATTCCTCTTGTCTTTATCCTTATAACTATTATTATTATCCTTATTATTATTATTGTTATCGCTATAACTGTTATTATTATCCTTATTACTATTATTATTATCGCTATAACTGTTATTATTATGCTTATTCCATTGTTACTATCCCTATTAATCTTGTCTATATCCTTATAACTATTATTATTATCCTTATTACTATTATTATTATCGCTATAACTGTTATTATTATTCATGTTACTATTATTACTGTCCGTATTACTCTTGCCTTTATCCTTAATACTATTATTATTATCGCTATAACTGTTATTATTATGCTTATTCTATTGTTACTATCCCTATTACTCTTGTCTATATCCTTATAACTATTATTATTATCCTTATTACTATTATTATTATCGCTATAACTGTTATTATTATTCTTGTTACTATTATTACTGTCCGTATTGCTCTTGCCTTTATCCTTAATACTATTATTATTATCGCTATAACTGTTATTATTATCCTTATTACTATTATTATTATCGCTATAACTGTTATTATTATTCTTATTACTATTACTATTATCCCCATTCCTCTTGTCTTTATCCTTATAACTATTATTATTATCCTTATTATTATTATTATTATCGCTATAACTGTTATTATTATCCTTATTACTATTATTATTATCGCTATAACTGTTATTATTATGCTTATTCCATTGTTACTATACCTATTACTCTTGTCTATATCCTTATAACTATTATTATTATCCTAATTACTATTATTATTATCGCTATAACTGTTATTATTATTCATGTTACTATTATTACTGTCCGTATTACTCTTGCCTTTATCCTTAATACTATTATTATTATCGCTATAACTGTTATTATTATTCTTGTTACTATTATTATTATCCCTATTCCTCTTGTCTTTCTCCTTATAACTATTATTATTATCGCTATAACTGTTATTATTATCCTTAATACTATTATTATTATCGCTATAACTGTTATTATTATTCTTATTACTATTATTATTATCGCTTTAACTGTTATTATTATTCTTATTACTATTATTATTATCGTTATAACTGTTATTATTATTCTTATTACTATTACTATTATCCCTATTTCTCTTGTCTTTATCCTTATAACTATTATTATTATCCTTATTATTATTATTATTATTATCGCTATAACTGTTATTATTATCCTTATTACTATTATTATTATCGCTACAACTGTTATTATTATTCTTGTTACTATTACTATTATCCCCATTCCTCTTGTCTTTATCCTTATAACTATTATTATTATCCTCTTCATTATTATTATTATCGCTATAACTGTTATTATTATTCTTGTTACTATTATTATTATCCCTATTCCTCTTGTCTCTCTCCTTATAACTATTATTATTATCCTTATTATTATTATTATCGCTATAACTGTTGTTATTATTCTTGTTACTATTTTTATTATCCCTATTCCTCTTGTCTCTCTCCTTATAACTATTATTATTATCTCTATAACTGTTATTATTATCCTTAATACTATTATTATTATCGCTATAACTGTTATTATTATGCTTATTCTATTGTTACTATCCCTATTACTCTTGTCTTCATCCTTATAACTATTATTATTATCCTTATTACTATTATTATTATCTCTATAACTGCTCTCATTATCATTCCTACTGTTATTATTATCGCTATAACTGTTACGATTAATCTTATTACTATTATTATTATCCCTATTACCCTTGTCTTTATCCTTATTACTATTATTATTATCGCTATAACTGTTATTATTATCCTTAATACTATTATTATTATCGCTATGACTGTTATTATTATTCTTGTTACTATTATTATTATCCCTATTCCTCTTGTCTTTCCCCTAATAACTAATATTATTATCCTTATTATTATTATTATTATCGCTATAACTGTTATTATTATACTTATTCTATTGTTACTATCCGTATTACTCTTGCCTTTATCCTTATAACTATTGTTATTATCGCTATAACTGTTATTATTATTCTTGTTACTATTATTATTATCCCTATTCCTCTTGTCTTTCCCCTTATAACTATTATTATTATCCTTATTATTATTATTATTATCGCTATAACTGTTATTATTATACTTACTCTATTGTTACTATCCGTATTACTCTTGCCTTTATCCTTATAACTATTGTTATTATCGCTATAACTGTTATTATTATTCTTGTTACTATTATTATTATCCCTATTCCTCTTTTCTTTCTCCTTATAACTATTATTATTATCGCTATAACTATTATTATTATCCTTATTATTATTATTATTATCGCTATAACTGTCATTATTATTCTTGTTACTATTATTACTGTCCGTATTACTCTTGCCTTTATCCTTAATACTATTATTATTATCGCTATAACTGTTATTATTATTCTTGTTACTATTATTATTATCCCTATTCCTCTTGTCTTTCTCCTTATAACTATTATTATTATCCTTATTATTATTATTATTATTATTATTATCGCTATAACTGTTATTATTATCCTTATTACTATTATTATTATCGCTATAACTGTTATTATTATTCTTATTACTATTACTATTATCCCCATTCCTCTTGTCTTTATCCTTATAACTATTATTATTATCCTTATTATTATTATTATTATCGCTATAACTGTTATTATTATCCTTATTACTATTATTATTATCGCTATAACTGTTATTATTATGCTTATTCTATTGTTACTATCCCTATTACTCTTTTCTGTATCCTTATAACTATTATTATTATCCTTATTACTATTATAATTATCGCTATAACTGTTATTATTATTCATGTTACTATTATTATTATCGCTTTAACTGTTATTATTATTCTTATTACTATTATTATTATCGCTATAACTGTTATTATCATTCTTATTACTATTACTATTATCCCTATTCCTCTTGTCTTTATCCTTATAACTATTATTATTATCCTCTTTATTATTATTATTATCGCTATAACTGTCATTATTATCCTTAATACTATTATTATTATCGCTATAACTGTTATTATTATTCTTGTTACTATTATTACTGTCCGTATTACTCTTGCCTTTATCCTTAACACTATTATTATTATCGCTATAACTGTTATTATTATTCTTGTTACTATTATTATTATCCCTATTCCTCTTGTCTTTCTCCTTATAACTATTATTATTATCCTTATTATTATTGTTATTATCGCTATAACTGTTGTTATTATTCTTGTTACTATTTTTATTATCCCTATTCCTCTTGTCTTTCTCCTTATAACTTTTATTATTATCGCTATAACTGTTATTATTATGCTTAATACTATTATTATTATCGCGATAACTGTTATTATTATGCTTATTCTATTGTTACTATCCCTATTACTCTTGTCATCATCCTTATAACTATTATTATTATCCTTGTTACTATTATTATTATCTCTATAACTGCTCTTATTATCATTCCTACTGTTATTATTATCGCTATAACTGTTATTATTATCCTTAATACTATTATTATTATCGCTATAACTGTTATTATTATTCTTGTTACTATTATTATTATCCCTATTCCTCTTGTCTTTCCCCTAATAACTAATATTATTATCCTTATTATTATTATTATTATCGCTATAACTGTTATTATTATTCTTATTACTATTATTATTATCCCTATTCCCCTTGTCTTTCTCCTTATAACTATTGTTATTATCCTTATTATTATTATTATTATCGCTATAACTGTTATTATTATCCTTAATACTATTATTATTATCGCTATAACTGTTACTATTATTCTTGTTACTATTATTACTGTCCGTATTACTCTTGCCTTTATCCTTAATACTATTATTATTATCGCTATAACTGTTATTATTATTCTTGTTACTATTATTATTATCCCTATTCCTCTTGCCTTTCTCCTTATAACTATTATTATTATCCTTATTATTATTATTATTATCGCTATAACTGTTATTATTATTCTTGTTACTATTATTACTGTCCGTATTACTCTTGCCTTTATCCTTAATACTATTATTATTATCGCTATAACTGTTATTATTATTCTTGTTACTATTATTATTATCCCTATTCCTCTTGTCTTTCTCCTTATAACTATTATTATTATCCTTATTATTATTATTATTATCGCTATAACTGTTATTATTATTCTTGTTACTATTATTATTATCCCTATTCCTCTTGTCTTTCTCCTTATAACTATTATTATTATCCTTATTATTATTATTATTATTATTATTATCGCTATAACTGTTATTATTATCCTTATTACTATTATTATTATCGCTATAACTGTTATTATTATTCTTATTACTATTACTATTATCCCCATTCCTCTTGTCTTTATCCTTATACCTATTACTATTATCCTTATTATTATTATTATTATCGCTATAAATGTTATTATTATCCTTATTACTATTATTATTATCGCTATAACTGTTATTATTATGCTTATTCTATTGTTACTATCCCTATTACTCTTTTCTATATCCTTATAACTATTATTATTATCCTTATTACTATTATTATTATCGCTATAACTGTTATTATTATTCATGTTACTATTATTATTATCGCTTTAACTGTTATTATTATCCTTATTACTATTATTATTATCGCTATAACTGTTATTATTATTCTTATTACTATTACTATTATCCCTATTCCTCTTGTCTTTATCCTTATAACTATTATTATTATCCTCTTTATTTAATTATTATCGCTATAACTGTCATTATTATCCTTAATACTATTATTATTATCGCTATAACTGTTATTATTATTCTTCTTACTATTATTACTGTCCGTATTACTCTTGCCTTTATCCTTAACACTATTATTATTATCGCTATAACTGTTATTATTATTCTTGTTACTATTATTATTATCCCTATTCCTCTTGTCTTTCACCTTATAACTATTATTATTATCGTTATTATTATTATTATTATCGCTATAACTGTTGTTATTATTCTTGTTACTATTTTTATTATCCCTATTCCTCTTGTCTTTCTCCTTATAACTATTATTATTATCGCTATAACTGTTATTATTATGCTTAATACTATTATTATTATCGCGATAACTGTTATTATTATGCTTATTCTATTGTTACTATCCCTATTACTCTTGTCTTCATCCTTATAACTATTATTATTATCCTTATTACTATTATTATTATCTCTATAACTGCTCTTATTATCATTCCTACTGTTATTATTATCCTTAATACTATTATTATTATCGCTATAACTGTTATTATTATACTTACTCTATTGTTACTATCCGTATTACTCTTGCCTTTATCCTTATAACTATTGTTATTATCGCTATAACTGTTATTATTATTCTTGTTACTATTATTATTATCCCTATTCCTCTTTTCTTTCTCCTTATAACTATTATTATTATCGCTATAACTATTATTATTATCCTTATTATTATTATTATTATCGCTATAACTGTCATTATTATTCTTGTTACTATTATTACTGTCCGTATTACTCTTGCCTTTATCCTTAATACTATTATTATTATCGCTATAACTGTTATTATTATTCTTGTTACTATTATTATTATCCCTATTCCTCTTGTCTTTCTCCTTATAACTATTATTATTATCCTTATTATTATTATTATTATTATTATTATCGCTATAACTGTTATTATTATCCTTATTACTATTATTATTATCGCTATAACTGTTATTATTATTCTTATTACTATTACTATTATCCCCATTCCTCTTGTCTTTATCCTTATAACTATTATTATTATCCTTATTATTATTATTATTATCGCTATAACTGTTATTATTATCCTTATTACTATTATTATTATCGCTATAACTGTTATTATTATGCTTATTCTATTGTTACTATCCCTATTACTATTTTCTGTATCCTTATAACTATTATTATTATCCTTATTACTATTATTATTATCGCTATAACTGTTATTATTATTCATGTTACTATTATTATTATCGCTTTAACTGTTATTATTATTCTTATTACTATTATTATTATCGCTATAACTGTTATTATTATTCTTATTACTATTACTATTATCCCTATTCCTCTTGTCTTTATCCTTATAACTATTATTATTATCCTCTTTATTATTATTATTATCGCTATAACTGTCATTATTATCCTTAATACTATTATTATTATCGCTATAACTGTTATTATTATTATTGTTACTATTATTACTGTCCGTATTACTCTTACCTTTATCCTTAACACTATTATTATTATCGCTATAACTGTTATTATTATTCTTGTTACTATTATTATTATCCCTATTCCTCTTGTCTCTCTCCTTATAACTATTATTATTATCTCTATAACTGTTATTATTATCCTTAATACTATTATTATTATCGCTATAACTGTTATTATTATGCTTATTCTATTGTTACTATCCCTATTACTCTTGTCTTCATCCTTATAACTATTATTATTATCCTTATTACTATTATTATTATCTCTATAACTGCTCTTATTATCATTCCTACTGTTATTATTATCGCTATAACTGTTACGATTAATCTTATTACTATTATTATTATCCCTATTACCCTTGTCTTTATCCTTATTACTATTATTATTATCGCTATAACTGTTATTATTATCCTTAATACTATTATTATTATCGCTATGACTGTTATTATTATTCTTGTTACTATTATTATTATCCCTATTCCTCTTGTCTTTCCCCTAATAACTAATATTATTATCCTTATTATTATTATTATTATCGCTATAACTGTTATTATTATTCTTATTACTATTATTATTATCCCTATTCCCCTTGTCTTTCTCCTTATAACTATTATTATTATCCTTATTATTATTATTATTATCGCTATAACTGTTATTATTATCCTTAATACTATTATTATTATCGCTATAACTGTTATTATTATTCTTGTTACTATTATTACTGTCCGTATTACTCTTGCCTTTATCCTTAATACTATTATTATTATCGCTATAACTGTTATTATTATTCTTGTTACTATTATTATTATCCCTATTCCTCTTGCCTTTCTCCTTATAACTATTATTATTATCGCTATAACTGTTATTATTATTCTTGTTACTATTATTATTATCCCTATTCCCCTTGTCTTTCTCCTTATAACTATTATTATTATCCTTATTATTATTATTATTATCGCTATAACTGTTATTATTATTCTTGTTACTATTATTACTGTCCGTATTACTCTTGCCTTTATCCTTAATACAATTATTATTATCGCTATAACTGTTATTATTATTCATGTTACTATTATTATTATCGCTTTAACTGTTATTATTATTCTTATTACTATTATTATTATCGCTATAACTGTTATTATTATTCTTATTACTATTACTATTATCCCTATTCCTCTTGTCTTTATCCTTATAACTATTATTATTATCCTCTTTATTATTATTATTATCGCTATAACTGTCATTATTATCCTTATTACTATTATTATTATCGCTATAACTGTTATTATTATGCTTATTCTATTGTTACTATCCCTATTACTCTTTTCTATATCCTTATAACTATTATTATTATCCTTATTACTATTATTATTATCGCTATAACTGTTATTATTATTCATGTTACTATTATTATTATCGCTTTAACTGTTATTATTATTCTTATTACTATTATTATTATCGCTATAACTGTTATTATTATTCTTATTACTATTACTATTATCCCTATTCCTCTTGTCTTTATCCTTATAACTATTATTATTATCCTCTTTATTATTATTATTATCGCTATAACTGTTATTATTATACTTATTCTATTGTTACTATCCGTATTACTCTTGCCTTTATCCTTATAACTATTGTTATTATCGCTATAACTGTTATTATTATTCTTGTTACTATTATTATTATCCCTATTCCTCTTTTCTTTCTCCTTATAACTATTATTATTATCGCTATAACTATTATTATTATCCTTATTATTATTATTATTATCGCTATAACTGTTATTATTATTCTTGTTACTATTATTACTGTCCGTATTACTCTTGCCTTTATCCTTATAACTATTGTTATTATCGCTATAACTGTTATTATTATTCTTGTTACTATTATTATTATCCCTATTCCTCTTTTCTTTCTCCTTATAACTATTATTATTATCGCTATAACTGTTATTATTATTCTTGTTACTATTATTATTATCCCTATTCCTCTTTTCTTTCTCCTTATAACTATTATTATTATCGCTATAACTGTTATTATTATCCTTAATACTATTATTATTATCGCTATAACTGTTATTATTATGCTTAATACTATTATTATTATCGCGATTACTGTTATTATTATGCTTATTCTATTGTTACTATCCCTATTACTCTTGTCTTCATCCTTATAACTATTATTATTATCCTTATTACTATTATTATTATCTCTATAACTGCTCTTATTATCATTCCTACTGTTATTGTTATCGCTGTAACTGTTATTATTATCCTTAATACTATTATTATTATCGCTATAGCTGTTATTATTATTCTTGTTACTATTATTATTATCCCTATTCCTCTTGTCTTTCCCCTTATAACTATTATTATTATCCTTATTATTATTATTATTATCGCTATAACTGTTATTATTATACTTATTCTATTGTTACTATCCGTATTACTCTTGCCTTTATCCTTATAACTATTGTTATTATCGCTATAACTGTTATTATTATACTTATTCTATTGTTACTATCCGTATTACTCTTGCCTTTATCCTTATAACTATTGTTATTATCGCTATAACTGTTATTATTATTCTTGTTACTATTATTATTATCCCTATTCCTCTTGTCTTTATCCTTGTAACTATTATTATTATTCTTATTATTATTATTATTATCGCTATAACTGTTATTATTATCCATATTACTATTATCATTATCGCTATAACTGTTATTATTATCCTTATTACTATTATTATTATCGCTATAACTGTTATTATTCTGCTTATTCCATTGTTACTATCCCTATTACTCTTGTCTATATCCTTATAACTATTATTATTATCCTAATTACTATTATTATTATCGCTATAACTGTTATTATTATTCATGTTACTATTATTACTGTCCGTATTTCTCTTGCCTTTATCCTTAATACTATTATTATTATCGCTATAACTGTTATTATTATTCTTGTTACTATTATTATTATCCCTATTCCTCTTGTCTTTCTCCTTATAACTATTATTATTATCGCTATAACTGTTATTATTATCCTTAATACTATTATTATTATCGCTATAACTGTTATTATTATTCTTATTACTATTATTACTATCGCTTTAACTGTTATTATTATTCTTATTACTATTATTATTATCGCTATAACTGTTATTATTATTCTTATTACTATTACTATTATCCCTATTTCTCTTGTCTTTATCCTTATAACTATTATTATTATCCTTATTATTATTATTATTATTATCGCTATAACTGTTATTATTATCCTTATTACTATTATTATTATCGCTATAACTGTTATTATTATTCTTGTTACTATTACTATTATCCCCATTCCTCTTGTCTTTATCCTTATAACTATTATTATTATCCTCTTCATTATTATTATTATCGCTATAACTGTTATTATTATCCTTATTACTATTATTATTATCGCTATAACTGTTATTATTATGCTTATTCCATTGTTACTATCCCTATTACTCTTGTCTATATCCTTATAACTATTATTATTATCCTTATTACTATTATTATTATCGCTATAACTGTTATTATTATTCATGTTACTATTATTACTGTCCGTATTACTCTTGCCTTCATCCTTAATACTATTATTATTATCGCTATAACTGTTATTATTATTCTTGTTACTATTATTATTATCCCTATTCCTCTTGCCTTTCTCCTTATAACTATTATTATTATCGCTATAACTGTTATTATTATTCTTGTTACTATTATTATTATCCCTATTCCCCTTGTCTTTCTCCTTATAACTATTATTATTATCCTTATTATTATTATTATTATCGCTATAACTGTTATTATTATTCTTGTTACTATTATTACTGTCCGTATTACTCTTGCCTTTATCCTTAACACTATTATTATTATCGCTATAACTGTTATTATTATTCTTGTTACTATTATTATTATCCCTATTCCTCTTTTCTTTCTCCTTATAACTATTATTATTATCGCTATAACTGTTATTATTATCCTTAATACTATTATTATTATCGCTATAACTGTTATTATTATCCTTAATACTATTATTATTATCGCTATAACTGTTATTATTATTCTTGTTACTATTATTACTGTCCGTATTACTCTTGCCTTTATCCTTAATACTATTATTATTATCGCTATAACTGTTATTATTATTCTTGTTACTATTATTATTATCCCTATTCCTCTTGCCTTTCTCCTTATAACTATTATTATTATCGCTTTAACTGTTATTATTATTCTTATTACTATTACTATTATCCCTATTCCTCTTGTCTTTATCCTTATAACTATTATTATTATCCTTATTATTATTATTATTATCGCTATAACTGTTATTATTATCCTTATTACTATTATTATTATCGCTATAACTGTTATTATTATGCTTATTCCATTGTTACTATCCCTATTACTCTTGTCTATATCCTTATAACTATTATTATTATCCTTATTACTATCATTATTATCGCTATAACTGTTATTATTATTCATGTTACTATTATTACTGTCCGTATTACTCTTGCCTTTATCCTTAATACTATTATTATTATCGCTATAACTGTTATTATTACTCTTGTTACTATTATTATTATCCCTATTCCCCTTGTCTTTCTCCTTATAACTATTATTATTATCCTTATTATTATTATTATTATCGCTATAACTGTTATTATTATTCTTGTTACTATTATTACTGTCCGTATTACTCTTGCCTTTATCCTTAATACTATTATTATTATCGGTATAACTGCTATTATTATTCTTGTTACTATTATTATTATCCCTATTCCTCTTGTCTTTCACCTTATAACTATTATTATTATCCTTATTGTTATTATTATTATCGCTATAACTGTTATTATTATTCTTATTACTATTACTATTATCCCCATTCCTCTTGTCTTTATCCTTATAACTATTATTATTATCCTTATTATTATTATTGTTATCGCTATAACTGTTATTATTATCCTTGTTACTATTATTATTATCGCTATAACTGTTATTATTATGCTTATTCCATTGTTACTATCCCTATTAATCTTGTCTATATCCTTATAACTATTATTATTATCCTTATTACTATTATTATTATCGCTATAACTGTTATTATTATTCATGTTACTATTATTACTGTCCGTATTACTCTTGCCTTTATCCTTAATACTATTATTATTATCGCTATAACTGTTATTATTATGCTTATTCTATTGTTACTATCCCTATTACTCTTGTCTATATCCTTATAACTATTATTATTATCCTTATTACTATTATTATTATCGCTATAACTGTTATTATTATTCTTGTTACTATTATTACTGTCCGTATTGCTCTTGCCTTTATCCTTAATACTATTATTATTATCGCTATAACTGTTATTATTATCCTTATTACTATTATTATTATCGCTATAACTGTTATTATTATTCTTATTACTATTACTATTATCCCCATTCCTCTTGTCTTTATCCTTATAACTATTATTATTATCCTTATTATTATTATTATTATCGCTATAACTGTTATTATTATCCTTATTACTATTATTATTATCGCTATAACTGTTATTATTATGCTTATTCCATTGTTACTATCCCTATTACTCTTGTCTATATCCTTATAACTATTATTATTATCCTAATTACTATTATTATTATCGCTATAACTGTTATTATTATTCATGTTACTATTATTACTGTCCGTATTACTCTTGCCTTTATCCTTAATACTATTATTATTATCGCTATAACTGTTATTATTATTCTTGTTACTATTATTATTATCCCTATTCCTCTTGTCTTTCTCCTTATAACTATTATTATTATCGCTATAACTGTTATTATTATCCTTAATACTATTATTATTATCGCTATAACTGTTATTATTATTCTTATTACTATTATTATTATCGCTTTAACTGTTATTATTATTCTTATTACTATTATTATTATCGTTATAACTGTTATTATTATTCTTATTACTATTACTATTATCCCTATTTCTCTTGTCTTTATCCTTATAACTATTATTATTATCCTTATTATTATTATTATTATTATCGCTATAACTGTTATTATTATCCTTATTACTATTATTATTATCGCTATAACTGTTATTATTATTCTTGTTACTATTACTATTATCCCCATTCCTCTTGTCTTTATCCTTATAACTATTATTATTGTCCTCTTCATTATTATTATTATCGCTATAACTGTTATTATTATTCTTGTTACTATTATTATTATCCCTATTCCTCTTGTCTCTCTCCATATAACTATTATTATTATCCTTATTATTATTATTATCGCTATAACTGTTGTTATTATTCTTGTTACTATTTTTATTATCCCTATTCCTCTTGTCTCTCTCCTTATAACTATTATTATTATCTCTATAACTGTTATTATTATCCTTAATACTATTATTATTATCGCTATAACTGTTATTATTATGCTTATTCTATTGTTACTATCCCTATTACTCTTGTCTTCATCCTTATAACTATTATTATTATCCTTATTACTATTATTATTATCTCTATAACTGCTCTCATTATCATTCCTACTGTTATTATTATCGCTATAACTGTTACGATTAATCTTATTACTATTATTATTATCCCTATTACCCTTGTCTTTATCCTTATTACTATTATTATTATCGCTATAACTGTTATTATTATCCTTAATACTATTATTATTATCGCTATGACTGTTATTATTATTCTTGTTACTATTATTATTATCCCTATTCCTCTTGTCTTTCCCCTAATAACTAATATTATTATCCTTATTATTATTATTATTATCGCTATAACTGTTATTATTATACTTATTCTATTGTTACTATCCGTATTACTCTTGCCTTTATCCTTATAACTATTGTTATTATCGCTATAACTGTTATTATTATTCTTATTACTATTATTATTATCCCTATTCCCCTTGTCTTTCTCCTTATAACTATTATTATTATCCTTATTATTATTATTATTATCGCTATAACTGTTATTATTATCCTTAATACTATTATTATTATCGCTATAACTGTTATTATTATTCTTGTTACTATTATTAGTGTCCGTATTACTCTTGCCTTTATCCTTAATACTATTATTATTATCGCTATAACTGTTATTATTATTCTTGTTACTATTATTATTATCCCTATTCCTCTTGCCTTTCTCCTTATAACTATTATTATTATCGCTATAACTGTTATTATTATTCTTGTTACTATTATTATTATCCCTATTCCCCTTGTCTTTCTCCTTATATCTATTATTATTATCCTTATTATTATTATTATTATCGCTATAACTGTTATTAGTATTCTTGTTACTGTTATTACTGTCCGTATTACTCTTGCCTTTATCCTTAATACTATTATTATTATCGCTATAACTGTTATTATTATTCTTGTTACTATTATTATTATCCCTATTCCTCTTGCCTTTCTCCTTATAACTATTATTATTATCGCTATAACTGTTATTATTATTCTTGTTGCTATTATTATTATCCCTATTCCCCTTGTCTTTCTCCTTATAACTATTATTATTATCCTTATTATTATTATTATTATCGCTATAACTGTTATTATTATTCTTGTTACTATTATTACTGTCCGTATTACTCTTGCCTTTATCCTTAATACTATTATTATTATCGCTATAACTGTTATTATTATTCTTGTTACTATTATTATTATCCCTATTCCTCTTGCCTTTCTCCTTATAACTATTATTATTATCCTTATTATTATTATTATTATCGCTATAACTGTTATTATTATTCTTGTTACTATTATTACTGTCCGTATTACTCTTGCCTTTATCCTTAATACTATTATTATTATCGCTATAACTGTTATTATTATTCTTGTTACTATTATTATTATCCCTATTCCTCTTGTCTTTCTCCTTATAACTATTATTATTATCCTTATTATTATTATTATTATCGCTATAACTGTTATTATTATTCTTATTACTATTATTATTATCCCTATTCCCCTTGTCTTTCTCCTTATAACTATTGTTATTATCCTTATTATTATTATTATTATCGCTATAACTGTTATTATTATCCTTAATACTATTATTATTATCGCTATAACTGTTACTATTATTCTTGTTACTATTATTACTGTCCGTATTACTCTTGCCTTTATCCTTAATACTATTATTATTATCGCTATAACTGTTATTATTATTCTTGTTACTATTATTATTATCCCTATTCCTCTTGCCTTTCTCCTTATAACTATTATTATTATCCTTATTATTATTATTATTATCGCTATAACTGTTATTATTATTCTTGTTATTATTATTACTGTCCGTATTACTCTTGCCTTTATCCTTAATACTATTATTATTATCGCTATAACTGTTATTATTATTCTTGTTACTATTATTATTATCCCTATTCCTCTTGTCTTTCTCCTTATAACTATTATTATTATCCTTATTATTATTATTATTATCGCTATAACTGTTATTATTATTCTTGTTACTATTATTATTATCCCTATTCCTCTTGTCTTTCTCCTTATAACTATTATTATTATCCTTATTATTATTATTATTATTATTATTATCGCTATAACTGTTATTATTATCCTTATTACTATTATTATTATCGCTATAACTGTTATTATTATTCTTATTACTATTACTATTATCCCCATTCCTCTTGTCTTTATCCTTATACCTATTACTATTATCCTTATTATTATTATTATTATCGCTATAAATGTTATTATTATCCTTATTACTATTATTATTATCGCTATAACTGTTATTATTATGCTTATTCTATTGTTACTATCCCTATTACTCTTTTCTATATCCTTATAACTATTATTATTATCCTTATTACTATTATTATTATCGCTATAACTGTTATTATTATTCATGTTACTATTATTATTATCGCTTTAACTGTTATTATTATCCTTATTACTATTATTATTATCGCTATAACTGTTATTATTATTCTTATTACTATTACTATTATCCCTATTCCTCTTGTCTTTATCCTTATAACTATTATTATTATCCTCTTTATTTAATTATTATCGCTATAACTGTCATTATTATCCTTAATACTATTATTATTATCGCTATAACTGTTATTATTATTCTTCTTACTATTATTACTGTCCGTATTACTCTTGCCTTTATCCTTAACACTATTATTATTATCGCTATAACTGTTATTATTATTCTTGTTACTATTATTATTATCCCTATTCCTCTTGTCTTTCACCTTATAACTATTATTATTATCGTTATTATTATTATTATTATCGCTATAACTGTTGTTATTATTCTTGTTACTATTTTTATTATCCCTATTCCTCTTGTCTTTCTCCTTATAACTATTATTATTATCGCTATAACTGTTATTATTATGCTTAATACTATTATTATTATCGCGATAACTGTTATTATTATGCTTATTCTATTGTTACTATCCCTATTACTCTTGTCTTCATCCTTATAACTATTATTATTATCCTTATTACTATTATTATTATCTCTATAACTGCTCTTATTATCATTCCTACTGTTATTATTATCCTTAATACTATTATTATTATCGCTATAACTGTTATTATTATACTTACTCTATTGTTACTATCCGTATTACTCTTGCCTTTATCCTTATAACTATTGTTATTATCGCTATAACTGTTATTATTATTCTTGTTACTATTATTATTATCCCTATTCCTCTTTTCTTTCTCCTTATAACTATTATTATTATCGCTATAACTATTATTATTATCCTTATTATTATTATTATTATCGCTATAACTGTCATTATTATTCTTGTTACTATTATTACTGTCCGTATTACTCTTGCCTTTATCCTTAATACTATTATTATTATCGCTATAACTGTTATTATTATTCTTGTTACTATTATTATTATCCCTATTCCTCTTGTCTTTCTCCTTATAACTATTATTATTATCCTTATTATTATTATTATTATTATTATTATCGCTATAACTGTTATTATTATCCTTATTACTATTATTATTATCGCTATAACTGTTATTATTATTCTTATTACTATTACTATTATCCCCATTCCTCTTGTCTTTATCCTTATAACTATTATTATTATCCTTATTATTATTATTATTATCGCTATAACTGTTATTATTATCCTTATTACTATTATTATTATCGCTATAACTGTTATTATTATGCTTATTCTATTGTTACTATCCCTATTACTATTTTCTGTATCCTTATAACTATTATTATTATCCTTATTACTATTATTATTATCGCTATAACTGTTATTATTATTCATGTTACTATTATTATTATCGCTTTAACTGTTATTATTATTCTTATTACTATTATTATTATCGCTATAACTGTTATTATTATTCTTATTACTATTACTATTATCCCTATTCCTCTTGTCTTTATCCTTATAACTATTATTATTATCCTCTTTATTATTATTATTATCGCTATAACTGTCATTATTATCCTTAATACTATTATTATTATCGCTATAACTGTTATTATTATTATTGTTACTATTATTACTGTCCGTATTACTCTTACCTTTATCCTTAACACTATTATTATTATCGCTATAACTGTTATTATTATTCTTGTTACTATTATTATTATCCCTATTCCTCTTGTCTCTCTCCTTATAACTATTATTATTATCTCTATAACTGTTATTATTATCCTTAATACTATTATTATTATCGCTATAACTGTTATTATTATGCTTATTCTATTGTTACTATCCCTATTACTCTTGTCTTCATCCTTATAACTATTATTATTATCCTTATTACTATTATTATTATCTCTATAACTGCTCTTATTATCATTCCTACTGTTATTATTATCGCTATAACTGTTACGATTAATCTTATTACTATTATTATTATCCCTATTACCCTTGTCTTTATCCTTATTACTATTATTATTATCGCTATAACTGTTATTATTATCCTTAATACTATTATTATTATCGCTATGACTGTTATTATTATTCTTGTTACTATTATTATTATCCCTATTCCTCTTGTCTTTCCCCTAATAACTAATATTATTATCCTTATTATTATTATTATTATCGCTATAACTGTTATTATTATTCTTATTACTATTATTATTATCCCTATTCCCCTTGTCTTTCTCCTTATAACTATTATTATTATCCTTATTATTATTATTATTATCGCTATAACTGTTATTATTATCCTTAATACTATTATTATTATCGCTATAACTGTTATTATTATTCTTGTTACTATTATTACTGTCCGTATTACTCTTGCCTTTATCCTTAATACTATTATTATTATCGCTATAACTGTTATTATTATTCTTGTTACTATTATTATTATCCCTATTCCTCTTGCCTTTCTCCTTATAACTATTATTATTATCGCTATAACTGTTATTATTATTCTTGTTACTATTATTATTATCCCTATTCCCCTTGTCTTTCTCCTTATAACTATTATTATTATCCTTATTATTATTATTATTATCGCTATAACTGTTATTATTATTCTTGTTACTATTATTACTGTCCGTATTACTCTTGCCTTTATCCTTAATACAATTATTATTATCGCTATAACTGTTATTATTATTCATGTTACTATTATTATTATCGCTTTAACTGTTATTATTATTCTTATTACTATTATTATTATCGCTATAACTGTTATTATTATTCTTATTACTATTACTATTATCCCTATTCCTCTTGTCTTTATCCTTATAACTATTATTATTATCCTCTTTATTATTATTATTATCGCTATAACTGTCATTATTATCCTTATTACTATTATTATTATCGCTATAACTGTTATTATTATGCTTATTCTATTGTTACTATCCCTATTACTCTTTTCTATATCCTTATAACTATTATTATTATCCTTATTACTATTATTATTATCGCTATAACTGTTATTATTATTCATGTTACTATTATTATTATCGCTTTAACTGTTATTATTATTCTTATTACTATTATTATTATCGCTATAACTGTTATTATTATTCTTATTACTATTACTATTATCCCTATTCCTCTTGTCTTTATCCTTATAACTATTATTATTATCCTCTTTATTATTATTATTATCGCTATAACTGTTATTATTATACTTATTCTATTGTTACTATCCGTATTACTCTTGCCTTTATCCTTATAACTATTGTTATTATCGCTATAACTGTTATTATTATTCTTGTTACTATTATTATTATCCCTATTCCTCTTTTCTTTCTCCTTATAACTATTATTATTATCGCTATAACTATTATTATTATCCTTATTATTATTATTATTATCGCTATAACTGTTATTATTATTCTTGTTACTATTATTACTGTCCGTATTACTCTTGCCTTTATCCTTATAACTATTGTTATTATCGCTATAACTGTTATTATTATTCTTGTTACTATTATTATTATCCCTATTCCTCTTTTCTTTCTCCTTATAACTATTATTATTATCGCTATAACTGTTATTATTATTCTTGTTACTATTATTATTATCCCTATTCCTCTTTTCTTTCTCCTTATAACTATTATTATTATCGCTATAACTGTTATTATTATCCTTAATACTATTATTATTATCGCTATAACTGTTATTATTATGCTTAATACTATTATTATTATCGCGATTACTGTTATTATTATGCTTATTCTATTGTTACTATCCCTATTACTCTTGTCTTCATCCTTATAACTATTATTATTATCCTTATTACTATTATTATTATCTCTATAACTGCTCTTATTATCATTCCTACTGTTATTGTTATCGCTGTAACTGTTATTATTATCCTTAATACTATTATTATTATCGCTATAGCTGTTATTATTATTCTTGTTACTATTATTATTATCCCTATTCCTCTTGTCTTTCCCCTTATAACTATTATTATTATCCTTATTATTATTATTATTATCGCTATAACTGTTATTATTATACTTATTCTATTGTTACTATCCGTATTACTCTTGCCTTTATCCTTATAACTATTGTTATTATCGCTATAACTGTTATTATTATACTTATTCTATTGTTACTATCCGTATTACTCTTGCCTTTATCCTTATAACTATTGTTATTATCGCTATAACTGTTATTATTATTCTTGTTACTATTATTATTATCCCTATTCCTCTTGTCTTTATCCTTGTAACTATTATTATTATTCTTATTATTATTATTATTATCGCTATAACTGTTATTATTATCCATATTACTATTATCATTATCGCTATAACTGTTATTATTATCCTTATTACTATTATTATTATCGCTATAACTGTTATTATTCTGCTTATTCCATTGTTACTATCCCTATTACTCTTGTCTATATCCTTATAACTATTATTATTATCCTAATTACTATTATTATTATCGCTATAACTGTTATTATTATTCATGTTACTATTATTACTGTCCGTATTACTCTTGCCTTTATCCTTAATACTATTATTATTATCGCTATAACTGTTATTATTATTCTTGTTACTATTATTATTATCCCTATTCCTCTTGTCTTTCTCCTTATAACTATTATTATTATCGCTATAACTGTTATTATTATCCTTAATACTATTATTATTATCGCTATAACTGTTATTATTATTCTTATTACTATTATTACTATCGCTTTAACTGTTATTATTATTCTTATTACTATTATTATTATCGCTATAACTGTTATTATTATTCTTATTACTATTACTATTATCCCTATTTCTCTTGTCTTTATCCTTATAACTATTATTATTATCCTTATTATTATTATTATTATTATCGCTATAACTGTTATTATTATCCTTATTACTATTATTATTATCGCTATAACTGTTATTATTATTCTTGTTACTATTACTATTATCCCCATTCCTCTTGTCTTTATCCTTATAACTATTATTATTATCCTCTTCATTATTATTATTATCGCTATAACTGTTATTATTATCCTTATTACTATTATTATTATCGCTATAACTGTTATTATTATGCTTATTCCATTGTTACTATCCCTATTACTCTTGTCTATATCCTTATAACTATTATTATTATCCTTATTACTATTATTATTATCGCTATAACTGTTATTATTATTCATGTTACTATTATTACTGTCCGTATTACTCTTGCCTTCATCCTTAATACTATTATTATTATCGCTATAACTGTTATTATTATTCTTGTTACTATTATTATTATCCCTATTCCTCTTGCCTTTCTCCTTATAACTATTATTATTATCGCTATAACTGTTATTATTATTCTTGTTACTATTATTATTATCCCTATTCCCCTTGTCTTTCTCCTTATAACTATTATTATTATCCTTATTATTATTATTATTATCGCTATAACTGTTATTATTATTCTTGTTACTATTATTACTGTCCGTATTACTCTTGCCTTTATCCTTAACACTATTATTATTATCGCTATAACTGTTATTATTATTCTTGTTACTATTATTATTATCCCTATTCCTCTTTTCTTTCTCCTTATAACTATTATTATTATCGCTATAACTGTTATTATTATCCTTAATACTATTATTATTATCGCTATAACTGTTATTATTATTCTTGTTACTATTATTACTGTCCGTATTACTCTTGCCTTTATCCTTAATACTATTATTATTATCGCTATAACTGTTATTATTATTCTTGTTACTATTATTATTATCCCTATTCCTCTTGCCTTTCTCCTTATAACTATTATTATTATCGCTTTAACTGTTATTATTATTCTTATTACTATTACTATTATCCCTATTCCTCTTGTCTTTATCCTTATAACTATTATTATTATCCTTATTATTATTATTATTATCGCTATAACTGTTATTATTATCCTTATTACTATTATTATTATCGCTATAACTGTTATTATTATGCTTATTCCATTGTTACTATCCCTATTACTCTTGTCTATATCCTTATAACTATTATTATTATCCTTATTACTATCATTATTATCGCTGTAACTGTTATTATTATTCATGTTACTATTATTACTGTCCGTATTACTCTTGCCTTTATCCTTAATACTATTATTATTATCGCTATAACTGTTATTATTACTCTTGTTACTATTATTATTATCCCTATTCCCCTTGTCTTTCTCCTTATAACTATTATTATTATCCTTATTATTATTATTATTATCGCTATAACTGTTATTATTATATTCTTGTTACTATTATTACTGTCCGTATTACTCTTGCCTTTATCCTTAATACTATTATTATTATCGGTATAACTGCTATTATTATTCTTGTTACTATTATTATTATCCCTATTCCTCTTGTCTTTCACCTTATAACTATTATTATTATCCTTATTGTTATTATTATTATCGCTATAACTGTTATTATTATTCTTATTACTATTACTATTATCCCCATTCCTCTTGTCTTTATCCTTATAACTATTATTATTATCCTTATTATTATTATTGTTATCGCTATAACTGTTATTATTATCCTTGTTACTATTATTATTATCGCTATAACTGTTATTATTATGCTTATTCCATTGTTACTATCCCTATTAATCTTGTCTATATCCTTATAACTATTATTATTATCCTTATTACTATTATTATTATCGCTATAACTGTTATTATTATTCATGTTACTATTATTACTGTCCGTATTACTCTTGCCTTTATCCTTAATACTATTATTATTATCGCTATAACTGTTATTATTATGCTTATTCTATTGTTACTATCCCTATTACTCTTGTCTATATCCTTATAACTATTATTATTATCCTTATTACTATTATTATTATCGCTATAACTGTTATTATTATTCTTGTTACTATTATTACTGTCCGTATTGCTCTTGCCTTTATCCTTAATACTATTATTATTATCGCTATAACTGTTATTATTATCCTTATTACTATTATTATTATCGCTATAACTGTTATTATTATTCTTATTACTATTACTATTATCCCCATTCCTCTTGTCTTTATCCTTATAACTATTATTATTATCCTTATTATTATTATTATTATCGCTATAACTGTTATTATTATCCTTATTACTATTATTATTATCGCTATAACTGTTATTATTATGCTTATTCCATTGTTACTATCCCTATTACTCTTGTCTATATCCTTATAACTATTATTATTATCCTAATTACTATTATTATTATCGCTATAACTGTTATTATTATTCATGTTACTATTATTACTGTCCGTATTACTCTTGCCTTTATCCTTAATACTATTATTATTATCGCTATAACTGTTATTATTATTCTTGTTACTATTATTATTATCCCTATTCCTCTTGTCTTTCTCCTTATAACTATTATTATTATCGCTATAACTGTTATTATTATCCTTAATACTATTATTATTATCGCTATAACTGTTATTATTATTCTTATTACTATTATTATTATCGCTTTAACTGTTATTATTATTCTTATTACTATTATTATTATCGTTATAACTGTTATTATTATTCTTATTACTATTACTATTATCCCTATTTCTCTTGTCTTTATCCTTATAACTATTATTATTATCCTTATTATTATTATTATTATTATCGCTATAACTGTTATTATTATCCTTATTACTATTATTATTATCGCTATAACTGTTATTATTATTCTTGTTACTATTACTATTATCCCCATTCCTCTTGTCTTTATCCTTATAACTATTATTATTGTCCTCTTCATTATTATTATTATCGCTATAACTGTTATTATTATTCTTGTTACTATTATTATTATCCCTATTCCTCTTGTCTCTCTCCTTATAACTATTATTATTATCCTTATTATTATTATTATCGCTATAACTGTTGTTATTATTCTTGTTACTATTTTTATTATCCCTATTCCTCTTGTCTCTCTCCTTATAACTATTATTATTATCTCTATAACTGTTATTATTATCCTTAATACTATTATTATTATCGCTATAACTGTTATTATTATGCTTATTCTATTGTTACTATCCCTATTACTCTTGTCTTCATCCTTATAACTATTATTATTATCCTTATTACTATTATTATTATCTCTATAACTGCTCTCATTATCATTCCTACTGTTATTATTATCGCTATAACTGTTACGATTAATCTTATTACTATTATTATTATCCCTATTACCCTTGTCTTTATCCTTATTACTATTATTATTATCGCTATAACTGTTATTATTATCCTTAATACTATTATTATTATCGCTATGACTGTTATTATTATTCTTGTTACTATTATTATTATCCCTATTCCTCTTGTCTTTCCCCTAATAACTAATATTATTATCCTTATTATTATTATTATTATCGCTATAACTGTTATTATTATACTTATTCTATTGTTACTATCCGTATTACTCTTGCCTTTATCCTTATAACTATTGTTATTATCGCTATAACTGTTATTATTATTCTTATTACTATTATTATTATCCCTATTCCCCTTGTCTTTCTCCTTATAACTATTATTATTATCCTTATTATTATTATTATTATCGCTATAACTGTTATTATTATCCTTAATACTATTATTATTATCGCTATAACTGTTATTATTATTCTTGTTACTATTATTAGTGTCCGTATTACTCTTGCCTTTATCCTTAATACTATTATTATTATCGCTATAACTGTTATTATTATTCTTGTTACTATTATTATTATCCCTATTCCTCTTGCCTTTCTCCTTATAACTATTATTATTATCGCTATAACTGTTATTATTATTCTTGTTACTATTATTATTATCCCTATTCCCCTTGTCTTTCTCCTTATATCTATTATTATTATCCTTATTATTATTATTATTATCGCTATAACTGTTATTAGTATTCTTGTTACTGTTATTACTGTCCGTATTACTCTTGCCTTTATCCTTAATACTATTATTATTATCGCTATAACTGTTATTATTATTCTTGTTACTATTATTATTATCCCTATTCCTCTTGCCTTTCTCCTTATAACTATTATTATTATCGCTATAACTGTTATTATTATTCTTGTTGCTATTATTATTATCCCTATTCCCCTTGTCTTTCTCCTTATAACTATTATTATTATCCTTATTATTATTATTATTATCGCTATAACTGTTATTATTATTCTTGTTACTATTATTACTGTCCGTATTACTCTTGCCTTTATCCTTAATACTATTATTATTATCGCTATAACTGTTATTATTATTCTTGTTACTATTATTATTATCCCTATTCCTCTTTTCTTTCTCCTTATAACTATTATTATTATCGCTATAACTGTTATTATTATCCTTAATACTATTATTATTATCGCTATAACTGTTATTATTATTCTTGTTACTATTATTACTGTCCGTATTACTCTTGCCTTTATCCTTAATACTATCATTATTATCGCTATAACTGTTATTATTATTCTTGTTACTATTATTATTATCCCTATTCCTCTTGCCTTTCTCCTTATAACTATTATTATTATCGCTATAACTGTTATTATTATTCTTGTTACTATTATTACTGTCCGTATTACTCTTGCCTTTATCCTTAATACTATTATTATTATCGCTATAACTGTTATTATTATTCTTGTTACTATTATTATTATCCCTATTCCTCTTGTCTTTATCCTTATAAATATTATTATTATCCTCTTTATTATTATTATTATCGCTATAACTGTTATTATTATCCTTAATACTATTATTATTATCGCTATAACTGTTATTATTATTCTTGTTACTATTATTACTGTCCGTATTACTCTTGCCTTTATCCTTAACACTATTATTATTATCGCTATAACTGTTATTATTATTCTTGTTACTGTTATTATTATCCCTATTCCTCTTGTCTTTCTCCTTATAACTATTACTATTATCCTTATTATTATTATTATTATCGCTATAACTGTTGTTATTATTCTTGTTACTATTTTTATTATCCCTATTCCTCTTGTCTTTCTCCTTATAACTATTATTATTATCGCTATAACTGTTATTATTATCCTTAATACTATTATTATTATCGCTATAACTGTTATTATTATGCTTATTCTATTGTTACTATCCCTATTACTCTTGTCTTCATCCTTATAACTATTATTATTATCCTTATTACTATTATTATTATCTCTATAACTCCTCTTATTATCATTCCTACTGTTATTATTATCGCTATAACTGTTATTATTATCCTTAATACTATTATTATTATCGCTATAACTGTTATTATTATTCTTGTTACTATTATTATTATCCCTATTCCTCTTGTCTTTCCCCTTATAACTATTATTATTATCCTTATTATTATTATTTTTATCGCTATAACTGTTATTATTATCCTTAATACTATTATTATTATCGCTATAACTGTTATTATTATTCTTGTTACTATTATTATTATCCCTATTCCTCTTGTCTCTCTCCTTATAACTATTATTATTATCCTTATTATTATTATTATTATCGCTATAACTGTTGTTATTATTCTTGTTACTATTTTTATTAACCCTATTCCTTTTGTCTTTCTCCTTATAACTATTATTATTATCGCTATAACTGTTATTAGTATCCTTAATACTACTATTATTATCGCTATAACTGTTATTATTATGCTTATTCTATTGTTACTATCCCTATTACTCTTGTCTTCATCCTTATAACTATTATTATTATCCTTATTACTATTATTATTATCTCTATAACTGCTCTTATTATCATTCCCACTGTTATTATTATCGCTATAACTGTTATTATTATCCTTAATACTATTATTATTATCGCTATAACTGTTATTATTATTCTTGTGACTATTATTATTATCCCTATTCCTCTTGCCTTTCTCCTTATAACTATTATTATTATCGCTTTAACTGTTATTATTATTCTTATTACTATTACTATTATCCCTATTCCTCTTGTCTTTATCCTTATAACTATTATTATTATCCTCCTTATTATTATTATTATCGCTGTAACTGTTATTATTATCCTTAATACTAGTATTATTATCGCTATAACTGTTATTATTATTCTTGTTACTATTATTACTGTCCGTATTACTCTTGCCTTTATCCTTAACACTATTATTATTATCGCTATAACTGTTATTATTATTCTTGTTACTGTTATTATTATCCCTATTCCTCTTGTCTTTCTCCTTATAACTATTACTATTATCCTTATTATTATTATTATTATCGCTATAACTGTTGTTATTATTCTTGTTACTATTTTTATTAACCCTATTCCTTTTGTCTTTCTCCTTTTAACTATTACGATTATCGCTATAACTGTTATTATTATCCTTAATACTATTATTAATATCGCTATAACTGTTATTATTATGCTTATTCTATTGTTACTATCCCTATTACTCTTGTCTTCATCCTTATAACTATTATTATTATCCTTATTACTATTATTATTATCTCTATAACTGCTCTTATTATCATTCCTACTGTTATTATTATCGCTATAACTGTTACGATTAATCTTATTACTATTATTATTATCCCTATTACCCTTGTCTTTATCCTTATTACTATTATTATTATCGCTATAACTGTTATTATTATCCTTAATACTATTATTATTATCGCTATGACTGTTATTATTATTCTTGTTACTATTGTTATTATCCCTACTCCCCTTGTCTTTCTCCTTATAACTATTATTATTATCCTTATTATTATTATTATTATCGCTATAACTGTTATTATTATCCTTAATACTATTATTATTATCGCTATAACTGTTATTATTATTCTTATTACTATTACTATTATCCCCATTCCTCTTGTCTTTATCCTTATAACTATTATTATTATCCTTATTATTATTATTATTATCGCTATAACTATTATTATTATCCTTATTTCTATTATCATTATCGCTATAACTGTTATTATTATGCTTATTCTATTGTTACTATCCCTATTACTCTTGTCTATATCCTTATAACTATTATTATTATCCTTATTACTATTATTATTATCGCTATAACTGTTATTATTATCCTTATTACTATTATTATTATCGCTATAACTGTTATTATTATGCTTATTCTATTGTTACTATCCCTATTACTCTTGTCTATATCCTTATAACTATTATTATTATCCTTATTACTATTATTTTTATCGCTATAACTGTTATTATTATTCATGTTACTATTATTACTGTCCGCATTACTCTTGCCTTTATCGTTAATACTATTATTATTATCGCAATAACTGTTATTATTATTCATGTTACTATTATTATTATCCCTATTCCTCTTGTCTTTCTCCTTATAACTATTATTATTATCGCTATAACTGTTATTATTATCCTTAATACTATTATTATTATCGCTTTAACTGTTATTATTATCCTTATTACTATTATTATTATCGCTATAACTGTTATTATTATTCTTATTACTATTACTATTATCCCCATTCCTCTTGTCTTTATCCTTATAACTATTATTATTATCCTTATTATTATTATTATTATCGCTATAACTGTTATTATTATCCTTATTACTATTATTATTATCGCTATAACTGTTATTATTATGCTTATTCCATTGTTACTATCCCTATTCCTCTTGTCTTTATCCTTATAACTATTATTATTATTCTTATTATTATTATTATTATCGCTATAACTGTTATTATTATCCTTATTACTATTATCATTATCGCTATAACTGTTATTATTATGCTTATTCTGTTCTTACTATCCCTATTACTCTTGTCTATATCCTTATAACTATTATTATTATCCTTATAACTATTATTATTATCGCTATAACTGTTATTATTATCCTTCATACTATTATTATTATCGCTTTAACTGTTATTATTATTCTTATTACTATTACTATTATCCCTATTCCTCTTGTCTTTATCCTTATAACTATTATTATTATCCTTATTATTATTATTATTATCGCTATAACTGTTATTATTATCCTTATTACTATTATCATTATCGCTATAACTGTTATTATTATTCTTGTTACTATTACTATTATCCCCATTCCTCTTGTCTTTATCCTTATAACTATTATTATTATCCTCTTTATTATTATTATTATCGCTATAACTGTTATTATTATCCTTATTACTATTATCATTATCGCTATAACTGTTATTATTATGCTTATTCTATTGTTACTATCCCTATTACTCTTGTCTATATCCTTATAACTATTATTATTATCCTTATTGTTATTATTATTATCGCTATAACTGTTATTATTATTCTTATTACTATTACTATTATCCCCATTCCTCTTGTCTTTATCCTTATAACTATTACTATTATCCTTATTATTATTATTATTATCGCTATAACTGTTATTATTATCCTTATTACTATTATTATTATCGCTATAACTGTTATTATTATTCTTGTTACTATTATTACTGTCCGTATTGCTCTTGCCTTTATCCTTAATACTATTATTATTATCGCTACAACTGTTATTATTATTCTTATTACTATTACTATTATCCCCATTCCTCTTGTCTTTATCCTTATAACTATTATTATTATCCTTATTATTATTATTATTATCGCTATAACTGTTATTATTATTCTTATTACTATTATTATTATCGCTATAACTGTTATTATTATGCTTATTCCATTGTTACTATCCCTATTACTCTTGTCTATATCCTTATAACTATTATTATTATCCTTAATACTAGTATTATTATCGCTATAACTGTTATTATTATTCTTGTTACTATTATTACTGTCCGTATTACTCTTGCCTTTATCCTTAACACTATTATTATTATCGCTATAACTGTTATTATTATTCTTGTTACTGTTATTATTATCCCTATTCCTCTTGTCTTTCTCCTTATAACTATTACTATTATCCTTATTATTATTATTATTATCGCTATAACTGTTGTTATTATTCTTGTTACAATTTTTATTAACCCTATTCCTTTTGTCTTTCTCCTTTTAACTATTACGATTATCGCTATAACTGTTATTATTATCCTTAATACTATTATTATTATCGCTATAACTGTTATTATTATGCTTATTCTATTGTTACTATCCCTATTACTCTTGTCTTCATCCTTATAACTATTATTATTATCCTTATTACTATTATTATTATCTCTATAACTGCTCTTATTATCATTCCTACTGTTATTATTATCGCTATAACTGTTACGATTAATCTTATTACTATTATTATTATCCCTATTACCCTTGTCTTTATCCTTATTACTATTATTATTATCGCTATAACTGTTATTATTATCCTTAATACTATTATTATTATCGCTATGACTGTTATTATTATTCTTGTTACTATTGTTATTATCCCTACTCCCCTTGTCTTTCTCCTTATAACTATTATTATTATCCTTATTATTATTATTATTATCGCTATAACTGTTATTATTATCCTTAATACTATTATTATTATCGCTATAACTGTTATTATTATTCTTATTACTATTACTATTATCCCCATTCCTCTTGTCTTTATCCTTATAACTATTATTATTATCCTTATTATTATTATTATTATCGCTATAACTATTATTATTATCCTTATTTCTATTATCATTATCGCTATAACTGTTATTATTATGCTTATTCTATTGTTACTATCCCTATTACTCTTGTCTATATCCTTATAACTATTATTATTATCCTTATTACTATTATTATTATCGCTATAACTGTTATTATTATCCTTATTACTATTATTATTATCGCTATAACTGTTATTATTATGCTTATTCTATTGTTACTATCCCTATTACTCTTGTCTATATCCTTATAACTATTATTATTATCCTTATTACTATTATTTTTATCGCTATAACTGTTATTATTATTCATGTTACTATTATTACTGTCCGCATTACTCTTGCCTTTATCGTTAATACTATTATTATTATCGCAATAACTGTTATTATTATTCATGTTACTATTATTATTATCCCTATTCCTCTTGTCTTTCTCCTTATAACTATTATTATTATCGCTATAACTGTTATTATTATCCTTAATACTATTATTATTATCGCTTTAACTGTTATTATTATCCTTATTACTATTATTATTATCGCTATAACTGTTATTATTATTCTTATTACTATTACTATTATCCCCATTCCTCTTGTCTTTATCCTTATAACTATTATTATTATCCTTATTATTATTATTATTATCGCTATAACTGTTATTATTATCCTTATTACTATTATTATTATCGCTATAACTGTTATTATTATGCTTATTCCATTGTTACTATCCCTATTCCTCTTGTCTTTATCCTTATAACTATTATTATTATTCTTATTATTATTATTATTATCGCTATAACTGTTATTATTATCCTTATTACTATTATCATTATCGCTATAACTGTTATTATTATGCTTATTCTGTTCTTACTATCCCTATTACTCTTGTCTATATCCTTATAACTATTATTATTATCCTTATAACTATTATTATTATCGCTATAACTGTTATTATTATCCTTCATACTATTATTATTATCGCTTTAACTGTTATTATTATTCTTATTACTATTACTATTATCCCTATTCCTCTTGTCTTTATCCTTATAACTATTATTATTATCCTTATTATTATTATTATTATCGCTATAACTGTTATTATTATCCTTATTACTATTATCATTATCGCTATAACTGTTATTATTATTCTTGTTACTATTACTATTATCCCCATTCCTCTTGTCTTTATCCTTATAACTATTATTATTATCCTCTTTATTATTATTATTATCGCTATAACTGTTATTATTATCCTTATTACTATTATCATTATCGCTATAACTGTTATTATTATGCTTATTCTATTGTTACTATCCCTATTACTCTTGTCTATATCCTTATAACTATTATTATTATCCTTATTGTTATTATTATTATCGCTATAACTGTTATTATTATTCTTATTACTATTACTATTATCCCCATTCCTCTTGTCTTTATCCTTATAACTATTACTATTATCCTTATTATTATTATTATTATCGCTATAACTGTTATTATTATCCTTATTACTATTATTATTATCGCTATAACTGTTATTATTATTCTTGTTACTATTATTACTGTCCGTATTGCTCTTGCCTTTATCCTTAATACTATTATTATTATCGCTACAACTGTTATTATTATTCTTATTACTATTACTATTATCCCCATTCCTCTTGTCTTTATCCTTATAACTATTATTATTATCCTTATTATTATTATTATTATCGCTATAACTGTTATTATTATTCTTATTACTATTATTATTATCGCTATAACTGTTATTATTATGCTTATTCCATTGTTACTATCCCTATTACTCTTGTCTATATCCTTATAACTATTATTATTATCCTTAATACTAGTATTATTATCGCTATAACTGTTATTATTATTCTTGTTACTATTATTACTGTCCGTATTACTCTTGCCTTTATCCTTAACACTATTATTATTATCGCTATAACTGTTATTATTATTCTTGTTACTGTTATTATTATCCCTATTCCTCTTGTCTTTCTCCTTATAACTATTACTATTATCCTTATTATTATTATTATTATCGCTATAACTGTTGTTATTATTCTTGTTACAATTTTTATTAACCCTATTCCTTTTGTCTTTCTCCTTTTAACTATTACGATTATCGCTATAACTGTTATTATTATCCTTAATACTATTATTATTATCGCTATAACTGTTATTATTATGCTTATTCTATTGTTACTATCCCTATTACTCTTGTCTATATCCTTATAACTATTATTATTATCCTTATAACTATTATTATTATCGCTATAACTGTTATTATTATCCTTCATACTATTATTATTATCGCTTTAACTGTTATTATTATTCTTATTACTATTACTATTATCCCTATTCCTCTTGTCTTTATCCTTATAACTATTATTATTATCCTTATTATTATTATTATTATCGCTATAACTGTTATTATTATCCTTATTACTATTATCATTATCGCTATAACTGTTATTATTATTCTTGTTACTATTACTATTATCCCCATTCCTCTTGTCTTTATCCTTATAACTATTATTATTATCCTCTTTATTATTATTATTATCGCTATAACTGTTATTATTATCCTTATTACTATTATCATTATCGCTATAACTGTTATTATTATGCTTATTCTATTGTTACTATCCCTATTACTCTTGTCTATATCCTTATAACTATTATTATTATCCTTATTGTTATTATTATTATCGCTATAACTGTTATTATTATTCTTATTACTATTACTATTATCCCCATTCCTCTTGTCTTTATCCTTATAACTATTACTATTATCCTTATTATTATTATTATTATCGCTATAACTGTTATTATTATCCTTATTACTATTATTATTATCGCTATAACTGTTATTATTATTCTTGTTACTATTATTACTGTCCGTATTGCTCTTGCCTTTATCCTTAATACTATTATTATTATCGCTACAACTGTTATTATTATTCTTATTACTATTATTATTATCGCTATAACTGTTATTATTATGCTTATTCCATTGTTACTATCCCTATTACTCTTGTCTATATCCTTATAACTATTATTATTATCCTTAATACTATTATTATTATCGCTATAACTGTTATTATTATTCTTGTTACTATTATTATTATCCCTATTCCTCTTGCCTTTCTCCTTATAACTATTATTATTATCCTTATTACTATTATCATTATCGCTATAACTGTTATTATTATTCTTGTTACTATTACTATTATCCCCATTCCTCTTGTCTTTATCCTTATAACTATTATTATTATCCTCTTTATTATTATTATTATCGCTATAACTGTTATTATTATCCTTATTACTATTATCATTATCGCTATAACTGTTATTATTATGCTTATTCTATTGTTACTATCCCTATTACTCTTGTCTATATCCTTATAACTATTATTATTATCCTTATTGTTATTATTATTATCGCTATAACTGTTATTATTATTCTTATTACTATTACTATTATCCCCATTCCTCTTGTCTTTATCCTTATAACTATTACTATTATCCTTATTATTATTATTATTATCGCTATAACTGTTATTATTATCCTTATTACTATTATTATTATCGCTATAACTGTTATTATTATTCTTGTTACTATTATTACTGTCCGTATTGCTCTTGCCTTTATCCTTAATACTATTATTATTATCGCTACAACTGTTATTATTATTCTTATTACTATTATTATTATCGCTATAACTGTTATTATTATGCTTATTCCATTGTTACTATCCCTATTACTCTTGTCTATATCCTTATAACTATTATTATTATCCTTAATACTATTATTATTATCGCTATAAGTGTTATTATTATCCTTATTACTATTATCATTATCGCTATAACTGTTATTATTATGCTTATTCTATTCTTACTATCCCTATTACTCTTGTCTATATCCTTATAACTATTATTATTATCCTTATTACTATTATTATTATCGCTATAACTGTTATTATTATCCTTATTACTATTATTATTATCGCTATAACTGTTATTATTATGCTTATTCTATTGTTACTATCCCTATTACTCTTGTCTATATCCTTATAACTATTATTATTATCCTTATTACTATTATTATTATCGATATAACTGTTATTATTATTCTTGTTACTATTATTACTGTCCGTATTGCTCTTGCCTTTATCCTTAATACTATTATTATTATCGCTATAACTGTTATTATTATCCTTATTACTATTATTATTATCGCTATAACTGTTATAATTATTCTTATTACTATTACTATTATCCCCATTCCTCTTGTCTTTATCCTTGTAACTATTATTATTATCCTTATTATTATTATTATCGCTATAACTGTTATTATTATCCTTATTACTATTATTATTATCGCTATAACTGTTATTATTATGCTTATTCCATTGTTACTATCCCTATTACTCTTGTCTATATCCTTATAACTATTATTATTATCCTTATTACTATTATTATTATTGCTATAACTGTTATTATTATTCATGTTACTATTATTACTGTCCGTATTGCTCTTGCCTTTATCCTTAATACTATTATTATTATCGCTACAACTGTTATTATTATTCTTATTACTATTACTATTATCCCCATTCCTCTTGTCTTTATCCTTATAACTATTATTATTATCCTTATTATTATTATTATTATCGCTATAACTGTTATTATTATTCTTATTACTATTATTATTATCGATATAACTGTTATTATTATGCTTATTCCATTGTTACTATCCCTATTACTCTTGTCTATATCCTTATAACTATTATTATTATCCTTAATACTATTATTATTATCGCTATAAGTGTTATTATTATTCTTGTTACTATTATTATTATCCCTATTCCTCTTGTCTTTCTCCTTATAACTATTATTATTATCGCTATAACTGTTATTATTATCCTTATTATTATTATTATTATCGCTATAACTGTTATTATTATCCTTATTACTATTATCATTATCGCTATAACTGTTATTATTATGCTTATTCTATTCTTACTATCCCTATTACTCTTGTCTATATCCTTATAACTATTATTATTATCCTTATTACTATTATTATTATCGCTATAACTGTTATTATTATCCTTATTACTATTATTATTATCGCTATAACTGTTATTATTATTCTTATTACTATTACTATTATCCCTATTCCTCTTGTCTTTATCCTTATAACTATTATTATTATCCTTATTATTATTATTATTATTATTATTATCGTAATAACTGTTATTATTATCCTTATTACTATTATTATTATCGCTATAACTGTTATTATTATTCTTGTTACTATTATTACTGTCCGTATTGCTCTTGCCTTTATCCTTAATACTATTATTATTATCGCTATAACTGTTATTATTATCCTTATTACTATTATTATTATCGCTATAACTGTTATTATTATTCTTATTACTATTACTATTATCCCCATTCCTCTTGTCTTTATCCTTATAACTATTATTATTATCCTTATTATTATTATTATTATCGCTATAACTGTTATTATTATCCTTATTACTAATATTATTATCGCTATAACTGCTTTATTATGCTTATTCCATTGTTACTATCCCTATTACTCTTGTCTATATCCTTATAACTATTATTATTATCCTTATTACTATTATTATTATCGCTATAACTGTTATTATTATCCTTATTACTATTATTATTATCGCTATAACTGTTATTATTATGCTTATTCTATTGTTACTATCCCTATTACTCTTGTCTATATCCTTATAACTATTATTATTATCCTTATTACTATTATTATTATCGCTATAACTGTTATTATTATTCATGTTACTATTATTACTGTCCGCATTACTCTTGCCTTTATCGTTAATACTATTATTATTATCGCAATAACTGTTATTATTATTCTTGTTACTATTATTATTATCCCTATTCCCCTTGTCTTTCTCCTTATAACTATTATTATTATCCTTATTATTATTATTATTATCGCTATAACTGTTATTATTATGCTTATTCTATTGTTACTATCCCTATTACTCATGTCTATATCCTTATAACTATTATTATTATCCTTATTTCTATTATTATTATCGCCATAACTGTTATTATTATTCATGTTACTATTATTACTGTCCGCATTACTCTTGCCTTTATCGTTAATACTATTATTATTATCGCAATAACTGTTATTATTATTCATGTTACTATTATTATTATCCCTATTCCTCTTGTCTTTCTCCTTATAACTATTATTATTATCGCTATAACTGTTATTATTATCCTTAATACTATTATTATTATCGCTTTAACTGTTATTATTATTCTTATTACTATTACTATTATCCCTATTCCTCTTGTCTTTATCCTTATAACTATTATTATTATCCTTATTATTATTATTATTATCGCTTTAACTGTTATTATTATCCTTATTACTATTATTATTATCGCTATAACTGTTATTATTATTCTTATTACTATTACTATTATCCCCATTCCTCTTGTCTTTATCCTTATAACTATTATTATTATCCTTATTATTATTATTATTATCGCTATAACTGTTATTATTATCCTTATTACTATTATTATTATCGCTATAACTGTTATTATTATGCTTATTCCATTGTTACTATCCCTATTACTCTTGTCTATATCCTTATAACTATTATTATTATCCTTATTACTATTATTATTATCGCTATAACTGTTATTATTATTCATGTTACTATTATTACTGTCCGTATTACTCTTGCCTTTATCCTTAATACTATTATTATTATCGCTATAACTGTTATTATTATTCTTGTTACTATTATTATTATCCCTATTCCCCTTGTCTTTCTCCTTATAACTATTATTATTATCCTTATTATTATTATTATTATCGCTATAACTGTTATTATTATGCTTATTCTATTGTTACTATCCCTATTACTCATGTCTATATCCTTATAACTATTATTATTATCCTTATTTCTATTATTATTATCGCTATAACTGTTATTATTATGCTTATTCTATTGTTACTATCCCTATTGCTCTTGTCTATATCCTTATAACTATTATTATTATCGCTATAACTGTTATTATTATGCTTATTCTATTGTTACTATCCCTATTACTCTTGTCTATATCCTTATAACTATTATTATTATCCTTATTACTATTATTATTATCGCCATAACTGTTATTATTATTCATGTTACTATTATTACTGTCCGCATTACTCTTGCCTTTATCGTTAATACTATTATTATTATCGCAATAACTGTTATTATTATTCATGTTACTATTATTATTATCCCTATTCCTCTTGTCTTTCTCCTTATAACTATTATTATTATCGCTATAACTGTTATTATTATCCTTAATACTATTATTATTATCGCTTTAACTGTTATTATTATTCTTATTACTATTACTATTATCCCTATTCCTCTTGTCTTTATCCTTATAACTATTATTATTATCCTTATTATTATTATTATTATCGCTTTAACTGTTATTATTATCCTTATTACTATTATTATTATCGCTATAACTGTTATTATTATTCTTATTACTATTACTATTATCCCCATTCCTCTTGTCTTTATCCTTATAACTATTATTATTATCCTTATTATTATTATTATTATCGCTATAACTGTTATTATTATCCTTATTACTATTATTATTATCGCTATAACTGTTATTATTATGCTTATTCCATTGTTACTATCCCTATTCCTCTTGTCTTTATCCTTATAACTATTATTATTATTCTTATTATTATTATTATTATCGCTATAACTGTTATTATTATCCTTATTACTATTATCATTATCGCTATAACTGTTATTATTATGCTTATTCTGTTCTTACTATCCCTATTACTCTTGTCTATATCCTTATAACTATTATTATTATCCTTATAACTATTATTATTATCGCTATAACTGTTATTATTATCCTTAATACTATTATTATTATCGCTTTAACTGTTATTATTATTCTTATTACTATTACTATTATCCCTATTCCTCTTGTCTTTATCCTTATAACTATTATTATTATCCTTATTATTATTATTATTATCGCTATAACTGTTATTATTATCCTTATTACTATTATCATTATCGCTATAACTGTTATTATTATTCTTGTTACTATTACTATTATCCCCATTCCTCTTGTCTTTATCCTTATAACTATTATTATTATCCTCTTTATTATTATTATTATCGCTATAACTGTTATTATTATCCTTATTACTATTATCATTATCGCTATAACTGTTATTATTATGCTTATTCTATTGTTACTATCCCTATTACTCTTGTCTATATCCTTATAACTATTATTATTATCCTTATTACTATTATTATTATCGCTATAACTGTTATTATTATTCTTGTTACTATTATTACTGTCCGTATTGCTCTTGCCTTTATCCTTAATACTATTATTATTATCGCTATAACTGTTATTATTATCCTTATTACTATTATTATTATCGCTATAACTGTTATAATTATTCTTATTACTATTACTATTATCCCCATTCCTCTTGTCTTTATCCTTGTAACTATTATTATTATCCTTATTATTATTATTATCGCTATAACTGTTATTATTATCCTTATTACTATTATTATTATCGCCATAACTGTTATTATTATTCATGTTACTATTATTACTGTCCGCATTACTCTTGCCTTTATCGTTAATACTATTATTATTATCGCAATAACTGTTATTATTATTCATGTTACTATTATTATTATCCCTATTCCTCTTGTCTTTCTCCTTATAACTATTATTATTATCGCTATAACTGTTATTATTATCCTTAATACTATTATTATTATCGCTTTAACTGTTATTATTATTCTTATTACTATTACTATTATCCCTATTCCTCTTGTCTTTATCCTTATAACTATTATTATTATCCTTATTATTATTATTATTATCGCTTTAGCTGTTATTATTATCCTTATTACTATTATTATTATCGCTATAACTGTTATTATTATTCTTATTACTATTACTATTATCCCCATTCCTCTTGTCTTTATCCTTATAACTATTATTATTATCCTTATTATTATTATTATTATCGCTATAACTGTTATTATTATCCTTATTACTATTATTATTATCGCTATAACTGTTATTATTATGCTTATTCCATTGTTACTATCCCTATTCCTCTTGTCTGTATCCTTATAACTATTATTATTATTCTTATTATTATTATTATTATCGCTATAACTGTTATTATTATCCTTATTACTATTATCATTATCGCTATAACTGTTATTATTATTCTTGTTACTATTACTATAATCCCCATTCCTCTTGTCTTTATCCTTATAACTATTATTATTATCCTCTTTATTATTATTATTATCGCTATAACTGTTATTATTATCCTTATTACTATTATCATTATCGCTATAACTGTTATTATTATGCTTATTCTATTGTTACTATCCCTATTACTCTTGTCTATATCCTTATAACTATTATTATTATCCTTATTACTATTATTATTATCGCTATAACTGTTATTATTATTCTTGTTACTATTATTACTGTCCGTATTGCTCTTGCCTTTATCCTTAATACTATTATTATTATCGCTATAACTGTTATTATTATCCTTATTACTATTATTATTATCGCTATAACTGTTATAATTATTCATGTTACTATTATTACTGTCCGCATTACTCTTGCCTTTATCGTTAATACTATTATTATTATCGCAATAACTGTTATTATTATTCATGTTACTATTATTATTATCCCTATTCCTCTTGTCTTTCTCCTTATAACTATTATTATTATCGCTATAACTGTTATTATTATCCTTAATGCTATTATTATTATCGCTTTAACTGTTATTATTATTCTTATTACTATTACTATTATCCCTATTCCTCTTGTCTTTATCCTTATAACTATTATTATTATCCTTATTATTATTATTATTATCGCTTTAACTGTTATTATTATCCTTATTACTATTATTATTATCGCTATAACTGTTATTATTATTCTTATTACTATTACTATTATCCCCATTCCTCTTGTCTTTATCCTTATAACTATTATTATTATCCTTATTATTATTATTATTATCGCTATAACTGTTATTATTATCCTTATTACTATTATTATTATCGCTATAACTGTTATTATTATGCTTATTCCATTGTTACTATCCCTATTCCTCTTGTATTTATCCTTATAACTATTATTATTATTCTTATTATTATTATTATTATCGCTATAACTGTTATTATTATCCTTATTACTATTATCATTATCGCTATAACTGTTATTATTATGCTTATTCTGTTCTTACTATCCCTATTACTCTTGTCTATATCCTTATAACTATTATTATTATCCTTATAACTATTATTATTATCGCTATAACTGTTATTATTATCCTTAATACTATTATTATTATCGCTTTAACTGTTATTATTATTCTTATTTCTATTACTATTATCCCTATTCCTCTTGTCTTTATCCTTATAACTATTATTATTATCCTCTTTATTATTATTATTATCGCTATAACTGTTAATATTATCCTTATTACTATTATCATTATCGCTATAACTGTTATTATTATGCTTATTCTATTGTTACTATCCCTATTACTCTTGTCTATATCCTTATAACTATTATTATTATCCTTATTACTATTATTATTATCGCTATAACTGTTATTATTATTCATGTTACTATTATTACTGTCCGTATTACTCTTGCCTTTATCCTTAATACTATTATTATTATCGCTATAACTGTTATTATTATTCTTGTTACTATTATTATTATCCCTATTCCCCTTGTCTTTCTCCTTATAACTATTATTATTATCCTTATTATTATTATTATTCTTGTTACTATTATTACTGTCCGTATTACTCTTGCCTTTATCCTTAATACTATTATTATTATCGCTATAACTGCTATTATTATTCTTGTTACTATTATTATTATCCCTATTCCTCTTGTCTTTCTCCTTATAACTATTATTATTATCCTTATTGTTATTATTATTATCGCTATAACTGTTATTATTATTCTTATTACTATTACTATTATCCCCATTCCTCTTGTCTTTATCCTTATAACTATTATTATTATCCTTATTATTATTATTATTATCGCTATAACTGTTATTATTATCCTTATTACTATTATTATTATCGCTATAACTGTTATTATTATTCTTGCTACTATTATTACTGTCCGTATTGCTCTTACCTTTATCCTTAATACTATTATTATTATCGCTACAACTGTTATTATTATTCTTATTACTATTACTACTATCCCCATTCCTCTTGTCTTTATCCTTATAACTATTATTATTATCCTTATTATTATTATTATTATCGCTATAACTGTTATTATTATTCTTATTACTATTATCATTATCGCTATAACTGTTATTATTATGCTTATTCTATTCTTACTATCCCTATTACTCTTGTCTATATCCATATAACTATTATTATTATCCTTATTACTATTATTATTATCGCTATAACTGTTATTATTATTCTTATTACTATTACTATTATCCCTATTCCTCTTGTCTTTATCCTTATAACTATTATTATTATCCTTATTATTATTATTATTATTATTATTATTATCGTAATAACTGTTATTATTATCCTTATTACTATTATTATTATCGCTATAACTGTTATTATTATTCTTGTTACTATTATTACTGTCCGTATTGCTCTTGCCTTTATCCTTAATACTATTATTATTATCGCTATAACTGTTATTATTATCCTTATTACTATTATTATTATCGCTATAACTGTTATTATTATTCTTATTACTATTACTATTATCCCCATTCCTCTTGTCTTTATCCTTATAACTATTATTATTATCCTTATTATTATTATTATTATCGCTATAACTGTTATTATTATCCTTATTACTAATATTATTATCGCTATAACTGCTTTATTATGCTTATTCCATTGTTACTATCCCTATTACTCTTGTCTATATCCTTATAACTATTATTATTATCCTTATTACTATTATTATTATCGCTATAACTGTTATTATTATCCTTATTACTATTATTATTATCGCTATAACTGTTATTATTATGCTTATTCTATTGTTACTATCCCTATTACTCTTGTCTATATCCTTATAACTATTATTATTATCCTTATTACTATTATTATTATCGCTATAACTGTTATTATTATTCATGTTACTATTATTACTGTCCGCATTACTCTTGCCTTTATCGTTAATACTATTATTATTATCGCAATAACTGTTATTATTATTCTTGTTACTATTACTATTATCCCCATTCCTCTTGTCTTTATCCGTATAACTATTATTATTATCCTCTTTATTATTATTATTATCGCTATAACTGTTATTATTATCCTTATTACTATTATCATTATCGCTATAACTGTTATTATTATGCTTATTCTATTGTTACTATCCCTATTACTCTTGTCTATATAGTTATAACTATTATTATTATCCTTATTACTATTATTATTATCGCTATAACTGTTATTATTATTCTTGTTACTATTATTACTGTCCGTATTGCTCTTGCCTTTATCCTTAATACTATTATTATTATCGCTATAACTGTTATTATTATCCTTATTACTATTATTATTATCGCTATAACTGTTATAATTATTCTTATTACTATTACTATTATCCCCATTCCTCTTGTCTTTATCCTTGTAACTATTATTATTATCCTTATTATTATTATTATCGCTATAACTGTTATTATTATGCTTATTCCATTGATACTATCCCTATTACTCTTGTCTATATCCTTATAACTATTATTATTATCCTTATTACTATTTTTATTATCGCAATAACTGTTATTATTATTCTTGTTACTATTATTATTATCCCTATTCCTCTTGTCTTTCTCCTTATAACTATTATTATTATCGCTATAACTGTTATTATTATCCTTATTATTATTATTATTATCGCTATAACTGATATTATTATCCTTATTACTATTATCATTATCGCTATAACTGTTATTATTATCCTTATTACTATTATCAGTATCCCTATTACTCTTGTCTATATCCTTATAACTATTATTATTATCCTTATTACTATTATTATTATCGCTATAACTGTTATTATTATCCTTATTACTATTATTATTATCGCTATAACTGTTATTATTATTCTTATTACTATTACTATTATCCCTATTCCTCTTGTCTTTATCCTTATAACTATTATTATTATCCTTATCATTATTATTATTATTATTATTATCGTAATAACTGTTATTATTATCCTTATTACTATTATTATTATCGCTATAACTGTTATTATTATTCTTATTACTATTACTATTATCCCTATTCCTCTTGTCTTTATCCTTATAACTATTATTATTATCCTTATTATTATTATTATTATTATTATTATCGTAATAACTGTTATTATTATCCTTATTACTATTATTATTATCGCTATAACTGTTATTATTATTCTTGTTACTATTATTACTGTCCGTATTGCTCTTGCCTTTTTCCTTAATACTATTATTATTATCGCTATAACTGTTATTATTATCCTTATTACTATTATTATTATCGCTATAACTGTTATTATTATTCTTATTACTATTACTATTATCCCCATTCCTCTTGTCTTTATCCTTATAACTATTATTATTATCCTTATTATTATTATTATTATCGCTATAACTGTTATTATTGTCCTTATTACTATTATGCTTATTCTATTGTTACTATCCCTATTACTCTTGTCTATATCCTTATAACTATTATTATTATCGCTATAACTGTTATTATTATTCTTGTTACTATTATTACTGTCCGTATTACTCTTGCCTTTATCCTTAATACTATTATTATTATCGCTATAACTGTTATTATTATCCGTATTACTATTATTATTATCGCTATAACTGTTATTATTATGCTTATTCTATTGTTACTATCCCTATTATCTTGTCCATATCATTATAACTATTATTATTATCCTTATTACTATTATTATTATCGCTATAACTGTTATTATTATTCATGTTACTATTATTACTGTCCGTATTACTCTTGCCTTTATCGTTAATACTATTATTATTATCGCAATAACTGTTATTATTATTCTTGTTACTATTATTATTATCCCTATTCCTCTTGTCTTTCTCCTTATAACTATTATTATTATCGCTATAACTGTTATTATTATCCTTAATACTATTATTATTATCGCTATAACTGTTATTATTATTCTTATTACTATTATTATTATCGCTTTAACTGTTATTATTATTCTTATTACTATTATTATTATCGTTATAACTGTTATTATTATTCTTATTACTATTACTATTATCCCTATACCTCTTGTCTTTATCCTTATAACTATTATTATTATTATCGCTATAACTGTTATTATTATGCTTATTCTATTGTTACTATCCCTATTACTCTTGTCTATATCCTTATAACTATTATTATTATCCTTATTACTATTATTATTATCGCTATAACTGTTATTATTATTCTTGTTACTATTATTACTGTCCGTATTACTCTTGCCTTTATCCTTAATACTATTATTATTATCGCTATAACTGTTATTATTATCCGTATTACTTTTATTATTATCGCTATCACTGTTATTATTATGCTTATTCTATTGTTACTATCCCTATTATCTTGTCTATATCATTATAACTACTATTATTATCCTTATTACTATTATTATTATCGCTATAACTGTTATTATTATTCATGTTACTATTATTACTGTCCGTATTACTCTTGCCTTTATCGTTAATACTATTATTATTATCGCAATAACTGTTATTATTATTCTTGTTACTATTATTATTATCGCTTTAACTGTTATTATTATTCTTATTACTATTATTATTATCGCTATAACTGTTATTATTATTCTTATTACTATTACTATTATCCCTATTCCTCTTGTCTTTTTCCTTATAACTATTATTATTATCCTTATTATTATTATTATTATTATCGCTATAACTGTTATTATTATTCTCATTACTATTACTATTATCCCTATTCCTCTTGTCTTTATCCTTATAACTATTATTATTATCGCTATAACTGTTATTATTATTCTTATTACTATTACTATTATCCCTATACCTCTTGTCTTTATCCTTATAACTATTATTATTATTATCGCTATAACTGTTATTATTATGCTTATTCTATTGTTACTATCCCTATTACTCTTGTCTATATCCTTTTAACTATTATTATTATCGCTATAACTGTTATTATTATGCTTATTCTATTGTTACTATCCCTATTACTCTTGTCTATATCCTTATAACTATTATTATTATCCTTATTACTATTATTATTATCGCTATGACTGTTATTATTATTCTTGTTACTATTATTACTGTCCGTATTACTCTTGCCTTTATCCTTAATACTATTATTATTATCGCTATAACTGTTATTATTATCCGTATTACTATTATTATTATCGCTATCACTGTTATTATTATGCTTATTCTATTGTTACTATCCCTATTATCTTGTCTATATCATTATAACTATTATTATTATCCTTAATACTATTATTATTATCGCTATAACTGTTATTATTATCCTTATTACTATTATTATTATCGCTATAACTGTTATTATTATTCTTGTTACTATTATTATTATCCCTATTCCTCTTGTCTTTCTCCTTATAACTATTATTATTATCGCTATAACTGTTATTATTATCCTTATTATTATTATTATTATCGCTATAACTGTTATTATTATCCTTATTACTATTATCATTATCGCTATAACTGTTATTATTATGCTTATTCTATTCTTACTATCCCTATTACTCTTGTCTATATCCTTATAACTATTATTATTATCCTTATTACTATTATTATTATCGCTATAACTGTTATTATTATCCTTATTACTATTATTATTATCGCTATAACTGTTATTATTATTCTTATTACTATTACTATTATCCCTATTCCTCTTGTCTTTATCCTTATAACTATTATTATTATCCTTATTATTATTATTATTATTATTATTATCGTAATAACTGTTATTATTATCCTTATTACTATTATTATTATCGCTATAACTGTTATTATTATTCTTGTTACTATTATTACTGTCCGTATTGCTCTTGCCTTTTTCCTTAATACTATTATTATTATCGCTATAACTGTTATTATTATCCTTATTACTATTATTATTATCGCTATAACTGTTATAATTATTCTTATTACTATTACTATTATCCCCATTCCTCTTGTCTTTATCCTTGTAACTATTATTATTATCCTTATTATTATTATTATCGCTATAACTGTTATTATTATCCTTATTACTATTATTATTATCGCTATAACTGTTATTATTATGCTTATTCCATTGTTACTATCCCTATTACTCTTGTCTATATCCTTATAACTATTATTATTATCCTTATTACTATTTTTATTATCGCAATAACTGTTATTATTATTCTTGTTACTATTATTATTATCCCTATTGCTCTTGTCTTTCTCCTTATAACTATTATTATTATCGCTATAACTGTTATTATTATCCTTATTATTATTATTATTATCGCTATAACTGTTATTATTATCCTTATTACTATTATCATTATCGCTATAACTGTTATTATTATGCTTATTCTATTCTTACTATCCCTATTACTCTTGTCTATATCCTTATAACTATTATTATTATCCTTATTACTATTATTATTATCGCTATAACTGTTATTATTATCCTTATTACTATTATTATTGTCGCTATAACTGTTATTATTATTCTTATTACTATTACTATTATCCCTATTCCTCTTGTCTTTATCCTTATAACTATTATTATTATCCTTATTATTATTATTATTATTATTATTATCGTAATAACTGTTATTATTATCCTTATTACTATTATTATTATCGCTATAACTGTTATTATTATTCTTGTTACTATTATTACTGTCCGTATTGCTCTTGCCTTTTTCCTTAATACTATTATTATTATCGCTATAACTGTTATTATTATCCTTATTACTATTATTATTATCGCTATAACTGTTATAATTATTCTTATTACTATTACTATTATCCCCATTCCTCTTGTCTTTATCCTTGTAACTATTATTATTATCCTTATTACTATTATTATTATCGCTATAACTGTTATTATTATCCTTATTACTATTATTATTATCGCTATAACTGTTATTATTATTCTTATTACTATTACTATTATCCCTATTCCTCTTGTCTTTATCCTTATAACTATTATTATTATCCTTATTATTATTATTATTATTATTATTATCGTAATAACTGTTATTATTATCCTTATTACTATTATTATTATCGCTATAACTGTTATTATTATTCTTGTTACTATTATTACTGTCCGTATTGCTCTTGCCTTTATCCTTAATACTATTATTATTATCGCTATAACTGTTATTATTATCCTTATTACTATTACTATTATCGCTATAACTGTTATTATTATTCTTGTTACTATTATTACTGTCCGTATTGCTCTTGCCTTTTTCCTTAATACTATTATTATTATCGCTATAACTGTTATTATTATCCTTATTATTATTATTATTATCGCTATAACTGTTATTATTATCCTTATTACTATTATCATTATCGCTATAACTGTTATTATTATGCTTATTCTATTCTTACTATCCCTATTACTCTTGTCTATATCCTTATAACTATTATTATTATCCTTATTACTATTATTATTATCGCTATAACTGTTATTATTATCCTTATTACTATTATTATTATCGCTATAACTGTTATTATTATTCTTATTACTATTACTATTATCCCTATTCCTCTTGTCTTTATCCTTATAACTATTATAATTATCCTTATTATTATTATTATTATTATTATTATCGTAATAACTGTTATTATTGTCCTTATTACTATTATTATTATCGCTATAACTGTTATTATTATTCTTATTACTATTACTATTATCCCCATTCCTCTTGTCTTTATCCTTAGAACTATTATTATTATCCTTATTATTATTATTATTATCGCTATAACTGTTATTATTATCCTTATTACTAATATTATTATCGCTATAACTGCTTTATTATGCTTATTCCATTGTTACTATCCCTATTACTCTTGTCTATATCCTTATAACTATTATTATTATCCTTATTACTATTATTATTATCGCTATAACTGTTATTATTATTCATGTTACTATTATTACTGTCCTTATTACTCTTGCCTCTATCCTTAATACTATTATTATTATCGCTATAACTGTTATTATTATTCTTGTTACTATTATTATTATCCCTACTCCTCTTGTCTTTCTCCTTATAACTATTATTATTATCGCTATAACTGTTATTATTATCCTTAATACTATTATTATTATCGCTATAACTGTTATTATTATTCTTATTACTATTATTATTATCGCTTTAACTGTTATTATTATTCTTATTACTATTATTATTATCGCTATAACTGTTATTATTATTCTTATTACTATTACTATTATCCCCATTCCTCTTGTCTTTATCCTTATAACTATTATTATTATCGCTATAACTGTTATTATTATTCTTGTTACTATTATTACTGTCCGTATTACTCTTGCCTTTATCCTTAATACTATTATTATTATCGCTATAACTGTTATTATTATCCGTATTACTATTATTATTATCGCTATAACTGTTATTATTATGCTTATTCTATTGTTACTATCCCTATTATCTTGTCTATATCATTATAACTATTATTATTATCCTTATTACTATTATTATTATCGCTATAACTGTTATTATTATTCATGTTACTATTATTACTGTCCGTATTACTCTTGCCTTTATCGTTAATACTATTATTATTATCGCAATAACTGTTATTATTATTCTTGTTACTATTATTATTATCCCTATTCCTCTTGTCTTTCTCCTTATAACTATTATTATTATCGCTATAACTGTTATTATTATCCTTAATACTATTATTATTATCGCTATAACTGTTATTATTATTCTTATTACTATTATTATTATCGCTTTAACTGTTATTATTATTCTTATTACTATTATTATTATCGTTATAACTGTTATTATTATTCTTATTACTATTACTATTATCCCTATACCTCTTGTCTTTATCCTTATAACTATTATTATTATTATCGCTATAACTGTTATTATTATGCTTATTCTATTGTTACTATCCCTATTACTCTTGTCTATATCCTTATAACTATTATTATTATCCTTATTACTATTACTATTATCGCTATAACTGTTATTATTATTCTTATTACTAGTACTATTATCCCCATTCCTCTTGTCTTTATCCTTATAACTATTATTATTATCCTTATTATTATTATTATTATCGCTATAACTGTTATTATTATTCTTATTACTATTATTATTATCGCTATAACTGTTATTATTATGCTTATTCCATTGTTACTATCCCTATTACTCTTGTCTATATCCTTATAACTATTATTATTATCCTTAATACTATTATTATTATCGCAATAACTGTTATTATTATTCTTGTTACTATTATTATTATCCCTATTCCTCTTGTCTTTCTCCTTATAACTATTATTATTATCGCTATAACTGTTATTATTATCCTTATTATTATTATTATTATCGCTATAACTGTTATTATTATCCTTATTACTATTATCATTATCGCTATAACTGTTATTATTATGCTTATTCTATTCTTACTATCCCTATTACTCTTGTCTATATCCTTATAACTATTATTATTATCCTTATTACTATTATTATTATCGCTATAACTGTTATTATTATCCTTATTACTATTATTATTATCGCTATAACTGTTATTATTATTCTTATTACTATTACTATTATCCCTATTCCTCTTGTCTTTATCCTTATAACTATTATAATTATCCTTATTATTATTATTATTATTATTATTATCGTAATAACTGTTATTATTGTCCTTATTACTATTATTATTATCGCTATAACTGTTATTATTATTCTTATTACTATTACTATTATCCCCATTCCTCTTGTCTTTATCCTTAGAACTATTATTATTATCCTTATTATTATTATTATTATCGCTATAACTGTTATTATTATCCTTATTACTAATATTATTATCGCTATAACTGCTTTATTATGCTTATTCCATTGTTGCTATCCCTATTACTCTTGTCTATATCCTTATAACTATTATTATTATCCTTATTACTATTATTATTATCGCTATAACTGTTATTATTATTCATGTTACTATTATTACTGTCCTTATTACTCTTGCCTCTATCCTTAATACTATTATTATTATCGCTATAACTGTTATTATTATTCTTGTTACTATTATTATTATCCCTACTCCTCTTGTCTTTCTCCTTATAACTATTATTATTATCGCTATAACTGTTATTATTATCCTTAATACTATTATTATTATCGCTATAACTGTTATTATTATTCTTATTACTATTATTATTATCGCTTTAACTGTTATTATTATTCTTATTACTATTATTATTATCGCTATAACTGTTATTATTATTCTTATTACTATTACTATTATCCCCATTCCTCTTGTCTTTATCCTTATAACTATTATTATTATCGCTATAACTGTTATTATTATTCTTGTTACTATTATTACTGTCCGTATTACTCTTGCCTTTATCCTTAATACTATTATTATTATCGCTATAACTGTTATTATTATCCGTACTACTATTATTATTATCGCTATAACTGTTATTATTATGCTTATTCTATTGTTACTATCCCTATTATCTTGTCTATATCATTATAACTATTATTATTATCCTTATTACTATTATTATTATCGCTATAACTGTTATTATTATTCATGTTACTATTATTACTGTCCGTATTACTCTTGCCTTTATCGTTAATACTATTATTATTATCGCAATAACTGTTATTATTATTCTTGTTACTATTATTATTATCCCTATTCCTCTTGTCTTTCTCCTTATAACTATTATTATTATCGCTATAACTGTTATTATTATCCTTAATACTATTATTATTATCGCTATAACTGTTATTATTATTCTTATTACTATTATTATTATCGCTTTAACTGTTATTATTATTCTTATTACTATTATTATTATCGTTATAACTGTTATTATTATTCTTATTACTATTACTATTATCCCTATACCTCTTGTCTTTATCCTTATAACTATTATTATTATTATCGCTATAACTGTTATTATTATGCTTATTCTATTGTTACTATCCCTATTACTCTTGTCTATATCCTTATAACTATTATTATTATCCTTATTACTATTATTATTATCGCTATAACTGTTATTATTATTCTTGTTACTATTATTACTGTCCGTATTAATCTTGATTTTATCCTTAATACTATTATTATTATCGCTATAACTGTTATTATTATCCGTATTACTATTATTATTATCGCTATCACTGTTATTATTATGCTTATTCTATTGTTACTATCCCTATTATCTTGTCTATATCATTATAACTACTATTATTATCCTTATTACTATTATTATTATCGCTATAACTGTTATTATTATTCATGTTACTATTATTACTGTCCGTATTACTCTTGCCTTTATCGTTAATACTATTATTATTATCGCAATAACTGTTATTATTATTCTTGTTAATATTATTATTATCCCTATTCCTCTTGTCTTTCACCTTATAACTATTATTATTATCGCTATAACTGTTATTATTATCCTTAATACTATTATTATTATCGCTATAACTGTTATTATTATCCTTATTACTATTATTATTATCGCTATAACTGTTATTATTATTCTTATTACTATTACTATTATCCCCATTCCTCTTGTCTTTATCCTTATAACTATTATTATTATCCTTATTATTATTATTATTATCGCTATAACTGTTATTATTATTCTTATTCTATTGTTACTATCCCTATTACTCTTGTCTATATCCTTATAACTGTTATTATTATCCGTATTACTATTATTATTATCGCTATAACTGTTATTATTATGCTTATTCTATTGTTACTATCCCTATTATCTTGTCTATATCCTTATAACTATTATTATTATCCTTATTACTATTATTATTATCGCTATAACTGTTATTATTATTCTTGTTACTATTATTACTGTCCGTACTACTCTTGCCTTTATCCTTAATACTATTATTATTATCGCTATAACTGTTATTATTATCCGTATTACTATTATTATTATCGCTATCACTGTTATTATTATGCTTATTCTATTGTTACTATCCCCATTATCTTGTCTATATCATTATAACTACTATTATTATCCTTATTACTATTATTATTATCGCTATAACTGTTATTATTATTCATGTTACTATTATTACTGTCCGTATTACTCTTGCCTTTATCGTTAATACTATTATTATTATCGCAATAACTGTTATTATTATTCTTGTTACTATTATTATTATCGCTTTAACTGTTATTATTATTCTTATTACTATAATTATTATCGCTATAACTGTTATTATTATTCTTATTACTATTACTATTATCCCTATTCCTCTTGTCTTTTTCCTTATAACTATTATTATTATCCTTATTATTATTATTATTATTATCGCTATAACTGTTATTATTATTCTCATTACTATTACTATTATCCCTATTCCTCTTGTCTTTATCCTTATAACTATTATTATTATCGCTATAACTGTTATTATTATTCTTATTACTATTACTATTATCCCTATACCTCTTGTCTTTCACCTTATAACTATTATTATTATCGCTATAACTGTTATTATTATCCTTAATACTATTATTATTATCGCTATAACTGTTATTATTATCCTTATTACTATTATTATTATCGCTATAACTGTTATTATTATTCTTATTACTATTACTATTATCCCCATTCCTCTTGTCTTTATCCTTATAACTATTATTATTATCCTTATTATTATTATTATTATCGCTATAACTGTTATTATTATTCTTGTTACTATTATTACTGTCCGTATTACTCTTAGCTTTATCCTTAATACTATTATTATTATCGCTATAACTGTTATTATTATCCTTATTACTATTATTATTATCGCTATAACTGTTATTATTATGCGTATTCTATCGTTACTATCCCTATTATCTTGTCTATATCCTTATAACTATTATTATTATCGCTATAACTGTTATTATTATTCTTGTTGCTATTACTATCATCCCTATTCCTCTTGTCTTTATCCTTATAACTATTATTATTATCGTTATAACTGTTATTATCATGCTTATTCTATTGTTACTATCCCTATTACTCTTGTCTATATCCTTAATACTATTATTATTCTTGTTACTATTATTATTATCCCTATTCCTCTTGTCTTTATCCTTATAACTATTATTATTATCGCTATAACTATTATTATTATCCTTATTATTATTATTATTATCGCTATAACTGTTATTATTATTCTTATTACTATTATTATTATCGCCATAACTGTTATTATTATGCTTATTCTATTGTTACTATCCCTATTATCTTGTCTATATCCTTATAACTGTTATTATTATACTTATTACTATTATTATTATCGCTATAACTGTTATTATTATTCTTGTTACTATTGCCATTATCCCTATTCCTCTTGTCTTTATTCTTATAACTATTATTATTATCCTTATTATTATTATTACTATTATTATCGCTATAACTGTTATTATCATGCTTATTCTATCGTTACTATCCCTATTATCTTGTCTATATCCTTATAACTGTTATTATTATCGCTATAACTATTATTATTATTCTTGTTACTATTACTATTATCCCTATTCCTCTTGTCTTTATCCTTATAACTATTATTATTATCCTTATTATTATTATTATTATTATTATCGCTATAACTGTTATTATTATCCTTATTACTGTTATTATTATCGCTATAACTGTTATTATTATGCTTATTCTATTGTTACTATCCCTATTACTCTTGTCTATATCCTTACAACTATTATTATTATCCTTATTACTATTATTATTATCGCTATAACTGTTATTATTATTCATGTTACTATTATTACTGTCCGTATTACTCTTGCCTTTATCGTTAATACTATTATTATTATCGCAATTACTGTTATTATTATTCTTGTTACTATTATTATTATCCCTATTCCTCTTCTCTTTCTCCTTATAACTATTATTATTATCGCTATAACTGTTATTATTATGCTTATTCTATTGTTACTATCCCTATTACTCTTGTCTATATCCTTATAACTATTATTATTATCCTTATTACTATTATTATTATCGCTATAACTGTTATTATTATTCATGTTACTATTATTACTGTCCGTATTACTCTTGCCTTTATCGTTAATACTATTATTATTATCGCAATAACTGTTATTATTATTCTTGTTACTATTATTATTATCCCTATTCCTCTTGTCTTTCTCCTTATAACTATTATTATTATCGCTATAACTGTTATTATTATTCTTGTTACTATTATTACTGTCCGTATTACTCTTGCCTTTATCCTTAACACTATTATTATTATCGCTATAACTGTTATTATTATTCTTGTTACTGTTATTATTATCCCTATTCCTCTTGTCTTTCTCCGTATAACTATTATTATTATCATTATTATTATTATTATTATCGCTATAACTGTTATTATTATGCTTATTCTATTGTTACTATCCCTATTACACTTGTCTTCATCCTTATAACTATTATTATTATCCTTATTACTATTATTATTATCTCTATAACTGCTCTTATTATCATTCCTACTGTTATTATTATCGCTATAACTGTTACGATTAATCTTATTACTATTATTATTATCCATATTACCCTTGTCTTAATCCTTATTACTATTATTATTATCGCTATAACTGTCATTATTATCCTTAATACTATTATTATTATCGCTATGACTGTTATTATTATTCTTGTTACTATTATTATTATCCCTACTCCCCTTGTCTTTCTCCTTATAACTATTATTATTATCCTTATTATTATTATTATTATCGCTATAACTGTTATTATTATCCTTAATACTATTATTATTATCGCTATAACTGTTATTATTATTCTTGTTACGATTATTACTGTCCGTATTACTCTTGCCTTTATCCTTAATACTATTATTATTATCGCTATAACTGTTATTATTATTCTTGTTACTATTATTATTATCCCTATTCCTCTTGTCTTTCTCCTTATAACTATTATTATTATCCTTATTATTATTATTATTATCGCTATAACTGTTATTATTATTCTTGTTACTATTATTACTGTCTGTATTACTCTTGCCTTTATCGTTAATACTATTATTATTATCGCAATAACTGTTATTATTATTCTTGTTACTATTATTATTATCCCTATTCCTCTTGTCTTTCTCCTTATAACTATTATTATTATCGCTATAACTGTTATTATTATTCTTATTACTATTACTATTATCCCTATTCCTCTTGTCTTTATCCTTATAACTATTATTATTATCCTTATTATTATTATTATTATCGCTATAACTGTTATTATTATCCTTATTACTATTATCATTATCGCTATAACTGTTATTATTATCCTTAATACTATTATTATTATCGCTATAACTGTTATTATTATCCTTATTACTATTATTATTATCGCTATAACTGTTATTATTATTCTTATTACTATTACTATTATCCCCATTCCTCTTGTCTTTATCCTTATAACTATTATTATTATCCTTATTATTATTATTATTATTATCGCTATAACTGTTATTATTATTCTTATTCTATTGTTACTATCCCTATTACTCTTGTCTATATCCTTATAACTGTTATTATTATCCGTATTACTATTATTATTATCGCTATAACTGTTATTATTATGCTTATTCTATTGTTACTATCCCTATTATCTTGTCTATATCCTTATAACTATTATTATTATCCTTATTACTATTATTATTATCGCTATAACTATTATTATTATTCTTGTTACTATTATTACTGTCCGTACTACTCTTGCCTTTATCCTTAATACTATTATTATTATCGCTATAACTGTTATTATTATCCGTATTACTATTATTATTATCGCTATCACTGTTATTATTATGCTTATTCTATTGTTACTATCCCTATTATCTTGTCTATATCATTATAACTATTATTATTATCCTTATTACTATTATTATTATCGCTATAACTGTTATTATTATTCATGTTACTATTATTACTGTCCGTATTACTCTTGCCTTTATCGTTAATACTATTATTATTATCGCAATAACTGTTATTATTATTCTTGTTACTATTATTATTATCGCTTTAACTGTTATTATTATTCTTATTACTATAATTATTATCGCTATAACTGTTATTATTATTCTTATTACTATTACTATTATCCCTATTCCTCTTGTCTTTTTCCTTATAACTATTATTATTATCCTTATTATTATTATTATTATTATCGCTATAACTGTTATTATTATTCTCATTACTATTACTATTATCCCTATTCCTCTTGTCTTTATCCTTATAACTATTATTATTATCGCTATAACTGTTATTATTATTCTTATTACTATTACTATTATCCCTATACCTCTTGTCTTTATCCTTATAACTATTATTATTATTATCGCTATAACTGTTATTATTATGCTTATTCTATTGTTACTATCCCTATTACTCTTGTCTATATCCTTATAACTATTATTATTATCCTTATTACTATTATTATTATCGCTATAACTGTTATTATTATTCTTGTTACTATTATTACTGTCCGTATTACTCTTGCCTTTATCCTTAATACTATTATTATTATCGCAATAACTGTTATTATTATTCTTGTTACTATTATTATTATCCCTATTCCTCTTGTCTTTCACCTCATAACTATTATTATTATCGCTATAACTGTTATTATTATCCTTAATACTATTATTATTATCGCTATAACTGTTATTATTATCCTTATTACTATTATTATTATCGCTATAACTGTTATTATTATTCTTATTACTATTACTATTATCCCCATTCCTCTTGTCTTTATCCTTATAACTATTATTATTATCCTTATTATTATTATTATTATCGCTATAACTGTTATTATTATTCTTATTCTATTGTTACTATCCCTATTACTCTTGTCTATATCCTTATAACTATTATTATTATCCTTATTACTATTATTATTATCGCTATAACTGTTATTATTATTCTTGTTACTATTATTACTGTCCGTATTACTCTTGCCTTTATCCTTAATACTATTATTATTATCGCTATAACTGTTATTATTATCCTTATTACTATTATTATTATCGCTATAACTGTTATTATTATGCGTATTCTATCGTTACTATCCCTATTATCTTGTCTATATCCTTATAACTATTATTATTATCGCTATAACTGTTATTATTATTCTTGTTGCTATTACTATCATCCCTATTCCTCTTGTCTTTATCCTTATAACTATTATTATTATCGTTATAACTGTTATTATCATGCTTATTCTATTGTTACTATCCCTATTACTCTTGTCTATATCCTTAATACTATTATTATTCTTGTTACTATTATTATTATCCCTATTCCTCTTGTCTTTCTCCTTATAACTATTATTATTATCGCTATAACTATTATTATTATCCTTATTATTATTATTATTATCGCTATAACTGTTATTATTATTCTTATTACTATTATTATTATCGCCATAACTGTTATTATTATGCTTATTCTATTGTTACTATCCCTATTATCTTGTCTATATCCTTATAACTGTTATTATTATACTTATTACTATTATTATTATCGCTATAACTGTTATTATTATTCTTGTTACTATTGCCATTATCCCTATTCCTCTTGTCTTTATCCTTATAACTATTATTATTATCCTTATTATTATTATTACTATTATTATCGCTATAACTGTTATTATTATCCTTATTACTATTATTATTATCGCTATAACTGTTATTATCATGCTTATTCTATCGTCACTATCCCTATTATCTTGTCTATATCCTTATAACTGTTATTATTATCGCTATAACTATTATTATTATTCTTGTTACTATTACTATTATCCCCATTCCTCTTGTCTTTATCCTTATAACTATTATTATTATCCTTATTATTATTATTATTATTATTATCGCTATAACTGTTATTATTGTCCTTATTACTGTTATTATTATCGCTATAACTGTTATTATTATGCTTATTCTATTGTTACTATCCCTATTACTCTTGTCTATATCCTTACAACTATTATTATTATCCTTATTACTATTATTATTATCGCTATAACTGTTATTATTATTCATGTTACTATTATTACTGTCCGTATTACTCTTGCCTTTATCCTTAATGCTATTATTATTATCGCTATAACTGTTATTATTATTCTTGTTACTATTATTATTATCCCTATTCCTCTGTTCTTTCTCCTTATAACTATTATTATTATCGCTATAACTGTTATTATTATCCTTAATACTATTATTATTATCGCTATAACTGTTGTTATTATTCATGTTACTATTATTACTGTCCGTATTACTCTTGCCTTTATCGTTAATACTATTATTATTATCGCAATAACTGTTATTATTATTCTTGTTACTATTATTATTATCCCTATTCCTCTTGTCTTTCTCCTTATAACTATTATTATTATCGCTATAACTGTTATTATTATCCTTAATACTATTATTATTATCGCTTTAACTGTTATTATTATTCTTATTACTATTACTATTATCCCTACTCCTCTTGTCTTTATCCTTATAACTATTATTATTATCCTTATTATTATTATTATTATCGCTATAACTGTTATTATTATCCTTATTACTATTATCATTATCGCTATAACTGTTATTATTATTCTTGTTACTATTATTACTGTCCGTATTGCTCTTGCCTTTATCCTTAATACTATTATTATTATCGCTATAACTGTTATTATTATCCTTATTACTATTATTATTATCGCTATAACTGTTATTATTATCCTTATTACTATTATTATTATCGCTATAACTGTTATTATTATTCTTGTTACTATTATTACTGTCCGTATTGCTCTTGCCTTTATCCTTAATACTATTATTATTATCGCTATAACTGTTATTATTATTCTTATTACTATTACTATTATCCCCATTCCTCTTGTCTTTATCCTTATAACTATTATTATTATCCTTATTATTATTATTATTATCGCTATAACTGTTATTATTATCCTTATTACTATTATTATTATCGCTATAACTGTTATTATTATGCTTATTCCATTGTTACTATCCCTATTACTCTTGTCTATATCCTTATAACTATTATTATTATCCTTATTACTATTATTATTATCGCTATAACTGTTATTATTATCCTTAATACTATTATTATTATCGCTTTAACTGTTATTATTATTCTTATTACTATTACTATTATCCCTATTCCTCTTGTCTTTATCCTTATAACTATTATTATTATCCTTATTATTATTATTATTATCGCTATAACTGTTATTTTTATGCTTATTCTATTGTTACTATCCCTATTACTCTTGTCTATATCCTTATAACTATTATTATTATCGCTATAACTGTTATTATTATCGCTATAACTGTTATTATTATTCATGTTACTATTATTACTGTACGTAATACTCTTGCCTTTATCCTTAATACTATTATTATTATCGCTATAACTGTTATTATTATTCTTATTACTATTACTATTATCCCCATTCCTCTTGTCTTTATCCTTATAACTATTATTATTATCCTTATTATTATTATTATTATCGCTATAACTGTTATTATTATCCTTATTACTATTATTATTATCGCTATAACTGTTATTATTATGCTTATTCCATTGTTACTATCCCTATTACTCTTGTCTATATCCTTATAACTATTATTATTATCCTTATTACTATTATTATTATCGCTATAACTGTTATTATTATCCTTAATACTATTATTATTATCGCTTTAACTGTTATTATTATTCTTATTACTATTACTATTATCCCTATTCCTCTTGTCTTTATCCTTATAACTATTATTATTATCCTTATTATTATTATTATTATCGCTATAACTGTTATTTTTATGCTTATTCTATTGTTACTATCCCTATTACTCTTGTCTATATCCTTATAACTATTATTATTATCGCTATAACTGTTATTATTATCGCTATAACTGTTATTATTATTCATGTTACTATTATTACTGTACGTAATACTCTTGCCTTTATCCTTAATACTATTATTATTATCGCTATAACTGTTATTATTATTCTTATTACTATTACTATTATCCCCATTCCTCTTGTCTTTATCCTTATAACTATTATTATTATCCTTATTATTATTATTATTATCGCTATAACTGTTATTATTATCCTTATTACTATTATTATTATCGCTATAACTGTTATTATTATGCTTATTCCATTGTTACTATCCCTATTACTCTTGTCTATATCCTTATAACTATTATTATTATCCTTATTACTATTATTATTATCGCTATAACTGTTATTATTATCCTTAATACTATTATTATTATCGCTTTAACTGTTATTATTATTCTTATTACTATTACTATTATCCCTATTCCTCTTGTCTTTATCCTTATAACTATTATTATTATCCTTATTATTATTATTATTATCGCTATAACTGTTATTTTATGCTTATTCTATTGTTACTATCCCTATTACTCTTGTCTATATCCTTATAACTATTATTATTATCGCTATAACTGTTATTATTATCGCTATAACTGTTATTATTATTCATGTTACTATTATTACTGTACGTAATACTCTTGCCTTTATCCTTAATACTATTATTATTATCGCTATAACTGTTATTATTATTCTTGTTTACTATTACTATTATCCCTATTCCTCTTGTCTTTCTCCTTATAACTATTATTATTATCGCTATAACTCCTATTATTATCCTTAATACTATTATTATTATCGCTGTAACTGTTATTATTATTCTTATTACTATTAATATTATCGCTTTAACTGTTATTATTATTCTTATTACTATTATTATTATCGCTATAACTGTTATTATTATTCTTATTCCTATTACTACTATCCCTATTCCTCTTGTCTTTATCCTTATAACTATTATTATTATCCTTATTATTATTATTATTATC